>VXBJ01007589.1:508779-819243 GCA_013400055.1 Nycticryphes semicollaris
CACACCTCACTCCCATAACTATAGGCCAGAGTTAAGGCTCCGCAAGGAAATAAATATTCCTTTATGTTTGATCAGAAAAACACATCAGATTTCTTGCTCCTGCTACAGGTCATTAGATTGGCTTTATTATCCCTTTCTATCAAACTTCCTGACTTTCTTCTCACGAGGAGCTTATTCTCTCATGAAACATTGCCCCTTTAGTCACTCAACAGCTCTCCTCACAGCCCCCAGCATCTGGCTCTTGAAAGTTGCCGTTGACTAGAGTATAGTAGTGTTCCTCATCTTCTAGCGTAGCCCCTGAGGCTACAAGCTGCCATTTAGGGGACCTTGATCCTGCCCTAGGCTACTCCACGGGTTTTCTATACTGAGAGAATGTAAATCCATTTAAATTCTCCTTTTCTGGGTCACACAAAAAATCTGGTTTGGCCAGCTGCAAAGATTGGATTCAGGCCAACGCACTTACTGTGTGGGCTGTGTTAAGATTTATGATGTCCCTTAACTAATCATTTTCTAGCTGTTAAGTTCTCGAGGTTTGTAAATAAATGTGGCAGATAAGTACATTGCAATCACTTGGCAACCAAACTGATTTTTTTAAATGAACTTATCTGCATTTGGAGAAGAGGATGTCTGTACATACTTTCATGTAGAAAGAAGCATATATTCTGAGTCAGCAACGAAAAGAAATATCTTTTATTGAAAGAGTGTTTTGGTGGATCGACTCATTTTCCGAACACACTCTTATGAACCACTCGTTAGACAACCCTGTCAATAGCAGGACACCCGCAGCTCTAAAGGGTTCCCTTTTGTTATCCAGTTGTTGAAGAACACTACGTGGAACGCCTGCACTCTTGGAAAAGGTTTTCAGAGATGATACAAAATGACTGCTGTTTGCTTTCCTACGAAAGGTATTTGCAAGCACTGAGAAGAAACACAGTCGGATTGTGTTCTGTACATCATTTCCAAGGGAGAGCTTAATTTCTGTATTTTGGAACTGATTCACAGTCCCTGAGGAGAACCTGCCCGACTTAATCCTGGGACATCTCATCAAGCCTTATGTTGTTTTCACTTACAACTTTATGGGCTCTACAAATGCATAATGAACAGCATCATCAGTTTCTGCTGCATCCAAATATAAACCACCACTCTAAAATACATTATCACTAATGTAGCGTATTACCCACCTTGTGTCCCAAGTCTATTTTTAAAAATGATTTATGAACAAAAATTGACACGTGTAATTAACCTAATTTGAGTATTTCATGGTAAATGTTATTATAGAACTCTGCTCTAAATTAAACAAAATTAAATCCTGATAAAAATTTACTATCCCACAGTCCCCAAACGAGTCTATGGTTTAACAGAAGATATGTAAAAATGATTAGTTTATAACTGAAGGAATCACATTCTTGCACTATTAATTTTAATCCTTTAGTTTTGTGCTTCAGGTTTTGGCAGATTATGCTTAATTAACTGGTTTATAATGGTATTTAAATTAGCTGTTCTGTATGTGATAAGAACACCTTGACAGACATCTCTCTAATTTGACCTGCAGGATGTACTCTCATAAAGTTGTACTTAGTCTGACATCTGTTTGCATCCTTTCTTCCCATCCTGGCTTCCTGTGAGCCAAACATTTTTCTCTCATTCCTCTGACAGTCTAGGAAGGCAGATAGCTGCAAACCTTCAGCTCCAATCATGCCAATGCATATCTATATGGATTTTAATTGGCATGAGAAGAAATTTATTCTAAAGAAGACTAGGCAGAAACATACTTTAAACACATTACCGTGTTAAATGTATGTCTAGCTTTACCAGGAAATCACCCTATTTTGAACAGACCTATGCAGCAGCACAGCTTAGGCATACTCATGGAGCCCAGCTTTGGTCATGAAGCATGTAGAGATCAACAAAACCCTTCAAAGCACATGAAAGTAATGAAATAGAGCTTCTATACACACATCAAGTTTGTTCAGCTCACACTAGGGCAAGGCTTTCCAAGGCAGCTCAGCTACCTTTTTCTTTTTCACCTAAAAGAACATTTTCAGCACCAAAAATGAAAAATGGGTCCAACTGTGGGTGACCAAATTGCTAGTGTTAGTGAAAGAAATGCACCAAAAATTTCCTTAGATAAAAGCCCTGCAGAAGCTGACTTTGCCTTTGTACCCACCATTTCTGTGCAACGAATCCCACGGGTGGACATTGCATCCGTTTATCAGCTGGACCAAAGGAACCTGCGATTCGGTTCTTACCTGAAGTCCCACTGGAAAGGACGGGAGGAAAGCCATTTTGTCTGGACACTTGCAAAGGAGTTTGGATGCAATCTCAGGTCTGCAAAAGAGATAGGGTTTAAGAAAAAATAAAAATCATTAATCACATTCTGTAATGGAACAGATTTTCTAGTCTTAAAATGCAACAAGTACTGTGGGTCAGTCTGGTTTTGCTTATTGTTAGAGAAGATTATAAAAACCTTGCAAAACCAATTTGAACAGATGCTTGCTTCCCACAACAAGCCCCCCTATGCTAAACTCATAGTCATCTTAATTTTATTTTGATAGTAATTCCACTGAATAGTCTCAAATATTAAGAATATTACAAAATATTGTTATAAGGGTTTATCAAAACAATCTGACTAGCAGGACTTCAAATAAGAACATCTATTAGTGAATTACAATACAAATAATCAGAAATGCCAACTAATTTTTTTCTAGTTTGAAGCATTACCTGATCCTTAACATAATGAATTTGATTACTACTTCTTTTACTTTCCACCTTAGTTCTGTAAGCCCAAATGGACAGTTTCCAGCCTATGACAAATGCCTGTTTTCCTGTTTCTGCTGAGAAGGGGAGCTGCTTTCAGGTTCGAAAATTCTTTGGTGAGAGGTATGTTCCTCAACATCTTCTAAGTCCTAACCACAAAATTGTTTCCCTTGGATGCTTGCAGAGCCAGTCAGGCAGGTTAGTCAGTACTGTTATTGACACCCCATCAGTCACAACACCCCCTGTGCATTGAAGAGAACACAGCCCAAGGTCCCACAAATCTGTTGGTATTTCCACTGAAGTAATGCATTATGCAGGGTAACGTATGAGGCATTAAGTTCACCTAGAAACAAAGGGTCCGTTTGTATCTTGCTATGCAAATCAAAACAAAAGAATTCAAAGAATATTTAGCATATTGAAGGTGACCTTCCTGACTTCATTTAAAAGACACTGAAGGATACTACCATTTACTCTGATCAGAAACACTGCCACGGTATTATCAAATAATCATACAACACCACACATTCACTGAGCAAATACTTTTAATAAGTTGATACTATGCTAAAAAGACCAAGAGACTTGTAAAAAGTGCCAACAGAAAATAATTGTTATTGTCTTTAAGAAATATTCAGTCAAACTATTCTCAGTTGCACTGGTGTAAATTTCTCATAGGTCCATTCACTTCAGCGTACTCATGATCCTGTCAGCTCAAAGTCTAGAGCCCAGCAGAGGCACTGAAAGCTCAATTATTTGCAGTTTCAGATTTATAGTGATGAAACATAGCTGTGCTCAGTCTATCAATCATCGTTCTTTTGAGATGCGGGAGGTAAACTGAATCATGGCCTCTGTCCTAGACATTACCACATTTTTTGGTGATCTATGCCATCCTGTCCCTCCTCCAAGAACTTTAAAAGCAGATGCAAAAGTCTCAGGTTTTACTAGTTTTAATTTTTTGTATTCCCTTCTAAAGACTACTAAAAGCTTCTATGTGGTTCAATTGATCTAATTTGTAAAACGAATTATCCCACATAGAAAATTCCTACTTTGAAATTTCTAGCTGAAAAAAAAAAAAAAATCCTAGAGACCCTCTCCAGACTCAAAAATTTTTTTATTAAACACCTGCAGCAGCCTGTGCTTATCTCAAGTTTTAAACTTCTTGAAGTTAACTCAGCATAATAATCAGAGGTAAACTAAGATGAACACAACTTAAAAAGACCTCTAGTGCTAAAGCAGGTTGATACATCAGAGAAGGGGAAAAAATAGTATCTATCTGTAGTGTTCAAACCAAACAGAAAAAAACCCCAACATACCGGGTAATTTATTTTCTCTGCTTCCAGATTACAGATGGGAACAGAAAATGACACCAATTTATGGACATTCTCAGGATATTTCAACTAGATGAACAGCATTTAAAATGTGTATGAAATATCAGACAGATGAAGTCTTGAATCTGAAAAGTCATTAAGTCCTTATTTGGCTTAACTTAGAGAGATTGCTCAATAATTAGTAGAATTTTTTACGTTCAAGAGACAAGAAGAAAGATATTGATGATATAAAAATGACCACAGAGAGCAGACTATAAAACAACCAAGGCAAAAAAAACTATGCAGATTTTATGTGAGAGGTAATATTTCATTTATACATTTACATCATGTCACGTTTACGATTCCTAAAATATTCGAGAGCAAATGGGCAATATCCACAGTGATTTCAAAATGCTCAGATTAATAGTTGTTAAAGTAGATGAGTTTATTAGTACAAAAGTTATAAAACGGGCAGGCGGCAGAACCGCAAAAATAATGATAAAAAAAAGAAAAACAGCATTAAAGTCCCAAAGCAAATAGTGTCGAGGTGCAGCCAAAGCTGACTTTGCAAGAGAGTTTTTCAGGAGCTCCTGAGGACTCTGGAAGTCTGCTCATGAGAGCACTGAGGCAGAAGTTTTCTCCTGTAAAGACAAAGCACCTGCTCCTAGAGCAGGCTGGGCTCCGAAACCAAGGCATCCTGCTGCAGAACAGCACCTAAGGTTCCAAAAAACCTCTAAATATTTCAGGGTAGGTTGGACATTTGATCATTTTTTTTAGAACACCCCAATGAAACCGTCTGGAATTTTTCATTAAGTCTCCTCCTATTCTGAAGTTCAGCCTAGGTCAGCTCTCCTCTTCCTCAGGTTAGTTCATCCCCTGCTGGTAATTCAAGAAACATTTGGTTTTCCCCTTCTTTCAGTCAGGTAATTAATGCATTTTTTTATTCATCAGCTGAACTGGCAGTGAATCTGCACAAGATACAGCTTTATCATGTTCTCACAAGGGTAGCTTTTTTATGTAGAAAAAAGGATGAAATGGAACCACCCAGAGCAACGGGCCAGCCAAGCAACCTGCAGCTTTTTGTTCCACCTTCTGAAAAAGCACAACCTGGGAGGAAAGCTCACAGGGACAGGGTCGGGTCAGTCCCGCAGCGCAGCCTGTGAGGGACATAACCCATTAGAAACTCAAAGAGTGTTAACATGAGAAAAATAAAAAAATAAAAAAAAATAGGCAGGGGGTGGGGACTAGCTCATAGACACCTGGAAGCTAAGGAGCTATCAGGTGATAATTAGATGCCTAAAATAAATGGCAAAAGGGCATGACACACCTGTTCACTGATAATTTCTGACCAGCACAACAAAGATAAAACTCCTCCTTGTTTCTCTCCCCCACTGTAGACAGATTCCCTATTTCTCCCTGCTTCCTCTGGAGGCCACTCGTGCAGCTCCCCCCACTCTGTAGGCAGTCGACATCCCGTGCAGAGGAAAAAAAAAAACCAGTTCATCTACCAGTTAAAGAAATTACCTCCTGTCTGCCTCGCTTTGCGACCACGGGAACTCCAACACACAGACTGCAAGTTCTTCCTCTGCGAGGGAGCAAACACTCCACCCATAAACCCATCGTTATCAAACAAGATGACACTGCCTTTGCTTATTTGTGTTAATTACCAGAGCTTCTGACAAAGGATTATTCCCTCCCTTTCAAAAGGGTTTGCTTTCATGTTTGAAGAAAGAAAATAAAAAGAAAAATTACAAGCACATATTAATAAGTAAAGGTAATTGCTTCATGCAGTGCAGGGTGAATAGACACACTCAGACCCTTCATTGAAGCTGCAAGCCCTGGCAAACGGTAACACATGCTCAAAGCAAACAGACAAAAAACATTTGTATAGAATGCCACGACAGATTACAGCACTTCTACAGATTTCCCCTACGCACTGCACAGTTAAAAAAAATTACCAACCTCTCAGCATAGTTTTATCTAAAGTCCAAACAAAAAATATTAGCTAGAAACTGTTTATTTTAAGTTTGGAAAATTCTTTTTGGCACATGACAGTGTCTTAGTTCAATGACATCCCCCCGGGAAATGGTGATGTCCAGCAGAAGAAACATCTTGAGGCCTCCAATATTTAGCTGTATAATCTTGTAATTTGACTCAACTCATTTTTATGACTAGACAGAATTTTAACCATGTACCTATTTTATACATTTTTTTATAAATACATAAGGAGGATACATAAGTATACAAATGCACATATCTAAATGTACATTTAGCTGTTTATGAACATACACAGAGACATCCTATGTACACGAAGGTGCAAAGCTAAAACACCTTGAGTGTTTTTAGGAAGAGTGCAATGGCAAGATCATAGAGTAAAACACATGCCAAATTACCACCATGAAAGCCTGCCCTTCGTTTTCCTCTATCAACAAAGACAACTGATGGATATTATCACAAGTCCCAAGAGATAACACATCTCATGTCTTCCGAGATCTTGGAAATGAATTCACTAGCGTGTCTAGACCACAGAATGACTGAAAGTCCTGGGGTTAATAACGAGACACTTAAATACCAGAAAAAAGAGACTGATGATCAGTAATACCAGTACTCCCCATTTCACTGGCACTACAAAGGAAAAATGCCTACAAGATACCTCTACAAACATACTTTCTTACGTAAACTTTATGTAAATGGTATGGAAGAAAAAAAGGCACATTAAAATAACCTTGCTGGGGCTGAAACACAAATCAACAATTCTTCTGGGAGGTTGGGGCTGGAGGAAACATGAAAAAACAGACAACAAACAGATTTAAAGTTTATGCTTTAAAAGCTGAAGTAAATAAAAACCAACAAAAGTAAAACAAACACAGCAGTGAACTGTCATTCAACCACAGGGCTAGAGTTGGTGCCCTGCGCTAATTTTAGAATTTCTAGAAGAATCAACTTGACAGCAAGAGGAGAGATTCTGCTCACAATCGTTATTATTTAGGTAACATTGAAGACACAATAGGCATTTTGAAAGCAAAAGATTTGTTACTTTGACAATATAGCTCTTACCAGACGTGAACTCCAGCAAGTCAGAGCTAGGGAAAAAATGGTTACTCAACAGCCTGCACTAAAGTCAACATTAGAAATAGATTTTCCTGTCCTTCATATAACTTTTTTCACAAAAGCTCTCCTCTAAGACCTAGGAGGAAAATGATGGAATCCAGATAAATATCAAGAATTAATCTCCATTTCAAGAAATGTTTGTTCTTTCAAGAATATTTCCCAGAGTAAGGTTTTCAGAGCAAAGGAGAATCTAATCTGAAATGTCAACTGGTTTTGTTTCTCATCTCCAGACCTCAGCCCACATTTACTAGTTCTGACAAGAACGTACTAGTTCCCACCGGGATTTCTCTTCAGAAATGAGTCCTTATGATTCTTATTTTTGAGCTCCCTCCAGAATATATATAAACAAGTCAGAAATCCCAGAATTGTCAAAACTGTCAAGTTAATGATGCTTTGAGACCATTAAGTAAGTTACTACACTTAACTTAATCACAGTGTACTTGCTTTCAGTTTGTTTGTGACCACGGATTGTTTGCGGTGCCAAACGGAACACTCAAGTCAAAATTAAAATTGATCAAAGCAGAGCAATATGCTGCATTGTTTCATTTATTTCCCCTAACTAAGCACACTGGTAATACAATTTAAATATGAAGTAAGTTCATGCAAGTAGCACCCAAGAGGAGATTTCTACACAGATAGATGATACCAGGAGAAAATCTTGCCGTGCTCTGAAACAGAGTAATGATTATCTTGCTGCCCTAAAGAGCAGAGCAGAAAGTTCTTCACCCAACAAGTCTGCTACTAAGTGGTTTTCTGGTTACATACCACAATTACTGTAATCCTTGTCAGCAGATGCTGCCTGCCACCTTTGCTATGGAAACTCCTTCAGAATAAAACATTGCAGAAAGGATCCTGTCAGCCAAAGAGCAGAAGCAGGTGACGATTATTCCTTGGCAAAGCAGTCTACCAGGACCTCCAGGTCCCTTTCCCCTACGCTGCTCTCCAACAAGTCAGTTCCCAACCCGGAGTTGTTCTTGCCCAGATGCAAGACTCTACACTTGCCCTTGTTATATATTACCTGCAGACGTTTCAAACATGCCATCTGAAAACTGGGAAAGCCAAGCCAGTCTCGCCTGTATCAGAAACCTTTTTAATTCCTGAGCTGGAAAGGGGCTATTTTCTGCGTATCTGTGTCTGCCACAGTAGGACATCAATGCTACCTTGTGGAGATTGAAACTTGTGGCATAAATGCATGCTGTGCTTTTATATAAAATAGTCACCCATTAACTGAGGTTGCAAATCTCTTTACAAATAGCCAGAGACATCACTATTAGATACCCAGGTTTAAATAAAAAAAATTAAAGAAAAAAGGACTCTCGATAGCTGAACTAAAGTGTGCGATGATAACATGAAACAAACTGTGCATGAAAGCCTGTTTACTACATAATATATTGCCATAGCATTGCTGTAATGCTTTACGAAAATCTTATTATTTTCTGCAGCAAGCTTTCATAAGGAGCACTACAAAATTTATCAGCTCTTAAGAAGCAATGGCTCTAAGCTGCATTTCAGCAGAGGCCCCCTGTATTAGCCATCTACACTCACGTAAAGCTCCCCTGGCTGATGTACCTGGTTAAACAACTGTCAAAAACCACAGAGCATTTGGAGATCCTGGTGGCTGTAGGAAAGGGTTCTAAGAGGAGAAACTTTTGCTTGAGTTGGGAGAGATCCTCCACAGTCAAAGCTCAGCTTCTAGGGCATTCTACCACACTCTCGTCCTTCTGTACATGAGACATGAAACTGTCACCATAAGGGCAGCATGGCCTTTGGAAAGGTCAAGTGGAGACAATGCAGAAACTACATCTTCAGAGGTTTTGAAGACTTGGAAATGGCAAGGCTAGCCTGATGCAGTAGGGACAGTAACTTCAGTTCAAGCAGGAGATTGGACTACAACACTCCAGAAATACCTTCCAATCAACGTTTCTGTGATCAAAAGAGGCTTCATTTCATTAGCTTCATTAGCTCATCTGATAAAAGAGGGCCACGTTTTCTCTCTGCTCTTCTCCAACTGTTTTCAGTGAACATGTCACCGTTTGCAAACCTTACGATAACGTCCCAAAAGACGCAGAGTTAGAGTTTTTCACATTTCTGACACCAGTAGGTTCTTCTGAAAGTTGGCAAGTTGGAGCCTACTGGACATGAAAACAGAGTAAGAGAAGTCACAAATACAGTTTATAAATCCAAGCATTCACAGAACTTCCAACAGCTTGCCAGTGTCCACGTCCCTACAGCACAGTGGTAGCAAGAAAGCTCTGGTCCCTGAAGTGCTGGGCAGCAGGGCAGGTGGCCTGACAGAGCTGGCACAGCAACCCTGCCATGTTTTACACAGTCATGCAAGCAAGGAAACCTCTGAAGAATCCACAAAAGACCAGGCAAGACCATGATAAGCAGCATGCAAAAATAAAAATAAAATAAAATAAAAAAAAACCCAGTAAATTGACAAGTTTTCAATTCTTGAAACTTCCATGTAACTTTCAAAGAGTAGATTTCCTCATACAATATTCTGTATGAATGAACTAGACAAAACCTAGCAGATTTTCTTATTTTTTTCTTTAAAAAGTACTGACATTTTTGAAGAGCTATCTCTATCAAATGAGTGTGACATTTTCTAACAGGTGAAGGTGCTCATATACACTATTATACATTATAAATGCCATTATACATTGTACACCTTACACACCAATACAATTAAATGATTTGCTATTTCCCATAGCTCAAAAGATTTTCGGCTGCTTATTACATTGGTGATTGAGGAGCATCGAACAATAAAACTGAAAACTATTGTGTTGGCTTCCATTAGCGGTTCTGTCCTTTGAGTCACTAAATTTGCCAAAACAAACAGTGGCATTGGCAAACCACAGAAAAATAAAAAAGAGACCATGACAGTACAGATATGGAAATCACATTGTTTTTTTCCCCTCCAAGTTATTCACTGACTATTCATATACAGGAGGCACACACACACCAAAACCAGCACACATTGTGAGAGAGACCGAAGTGGCTTAATGTAGCTGAGGCTCGAAGTGCTGCCCGATCACGTACACCGGCTGCAGCCTGGGGCTGCAGAATTCCCTCTGTTGACACGCAGCACAAGCCCAGCCTTTAGTACAAAACTGCTTCTGAGCATCACAAACATTCCACAGTACAAGGGCTGTTAACGGTTATTACTGTCGACCGGCTAAACAGTAACACAGACACATTTTTCAAGACAGATGTCTTCCCTAACTAATGCTGCTGCCGAGTTTGTTGCAAAATGATAATCAAGCATCACTGAACGAGACCAATTCTGGGATTACATGTTCTCTACCCAAGGTTCCTTTCTTCTGAAACCTCCCTGGAGTGCTTGTTCAACTAAAACCTCCTTGCAAGCAGAGAATAAATTACACTGAGCTTAAATATCAATTTGTTTTGACATTTCATAAAAATTCTTGTTAAATTAATAACTGGATCCTCTTGGCATCCTAAAAAGTTCCTAAAAAAAAACCTAAACAGTCCTAGTATACCCAACACTTTATGAATCTGTTTCATAAAGGAGTAATTCCTTTCCAAAGTTGAACCAGCTTTCATGGTTGATTCAGCCCTTGGACAAAAATCTTGGCACACTAAGACAAGGTTCTCAGCTTGCCTAACTCACCACAGCCAGCTGCAGTTAGATCTCACTCCTTGGGAAAAAAATAACATTAATCTGCCTATCAAGGCATTACCAAGACCTCATTATGGCAGACAATTGGGATTGATTAAGAAAATACACAGCAAGATAAGTCAAAGTTGCCTCAGCTGTTCATCCCACTGACAGAGGGATGAATTCTGAGATAATGGAAATATTACCTTTTCTTCAGCAAAGCCAGGACTTCCCTCTTACTGTTTTAATGAGCGAATTCAGCAGCTGCACAGCAATGTCCACCTACAGACACCCACACAGACACACAACCACTGCCTGTAAGCACCACAACCTCATGGAATACAGAATGTATTTATATTTCAATGTTACTTCAGTATTAGGAAAAAAGCCCGTAATAATAACTTAAGCAGGTGGTAGAGGTGGGAATGTGCTTTAGCCAACTGCATTTTAAAGCATAAAGAAAACGACATCTATAAACAGATCATTTACTGTGCAATGATCTATTTTGATGGATATCACCATCATATGGAAACAACTCCGGTATCTTTTTTACACGGCCATTCATTTTTGATTGTATGGACCAGAGATACATTGATTCATTTACATCATAGATGTAGGTATGTTGCTGTACGTGCAAGAGGTTCTGCAAATACACTGTGCAGCTGCAGTGAGCATTAGAAAGGTAGCCAACAAATATGCCTGAAATCCACGTTTGCAGTTTTGCAGGGAAGAAAAAAAAAAATCAGCCTGTCTTACTAACAGGAGCTTTGATGCTGGATCCCCACTCTCACTGCCACAGCAACTGTTACTGTTCTGGAAAACTGAAAGTATTTTCTTTTCTAAACTACATGTTAAAAACAGAAAATGAACTATTTGCCATAAATATTTTTTAAATAATTTGATATAAATTAGTGAAGATCACCCGAAGCAACCAGAGGCAGGGAATGTGAGCTCTGCAGGCAGAAGTGTAATGCAAACCCTGCAGCTGGTGTTCCAGAGCCCCAGGTGGGGCTGAGGCTTAGGACTACACACCTGAACTGGGAATCCCTGATGATGTTTTCAGACTTGTTTATATCCAGTGGTGTACCAGCGCCAGCCCAGAGCCAGCTGCCCCTCAGGATGGGGAGGAAAGACGTACTGATCCTCTGGTGCTGAGTGGTGGCTCTGCGCCTCTGGTGAGAGCAGAGAGAGGTACACAGGGCTGAAATGCTACCCCAAAGAGAAAGATTTCTCTTTCTGACAAATAGCAAAAAAAACAAGTAACAAATTTTTCTCCCACCCAGCCTTCTCCTTCTCAACTGTATTGTTTTGACTCAGCATTAACTCCTTTCTTCCAATTTGTTGGGGTTTTTTTGGTTCCCTTTAGCCTACCCTTGCTTCCTATAGAATTTGGGTTTCTTTGGGGCTTGGGAGGAGAGTTGTTGGTTTTCAAATGTGAGCTCTCAATAGCATCGTTGTTGGGTACAACCAAAAGTTAAAGAAAGCAAAGTAAGATGCAGTCTAATGGTCACATTTCTGCTGACACAAAGAGTCTGAGCACCACTGAAAGTATAATGACTCATCCTACATGAGGACCTAGTTCTGAATCTTCTAGTTCTGAACCTACTTTAAATTTGCCAGTATCATAAAATGTCACAAATTTCCCTCGTCCTTCAGTTTTCCTTGACAGTGTTTTGAAATGGTATTTCTGTGGAACATCTGAACTTTGATTGCTACCTCCTCAGCTTATAAGTATGCAGAGTATCACAGCCAAACGTGTGCATAATGGGGTTTGTCTTTGTTTCTGGGGCTCAGCAGTACAAGATGTGCAAATTAATTTTCAAACTCCAAACCTTCTTTATCCTAAATTCCTGGTAGCCTTCCTTCCCAGAAAAAAATAATGTGTGAACTGTCATAATTTTCAAGTGTCTTGAAAAAGTTTTTTGCCTTCAGTCGTGTTTCAGCTGATGACATCCAGCAGCTCATTCCATCTCACCACAGCCGTATCTGACAGTTTCTTGTCAGCAGTCATTGCAGAAGTCCACCGCACGAGACAAAAGGGTTAGTTCTCCAAAGGACAAATCAAACTGGCACAGGACTGTAAAGCTTTTAGCGCGCTCACCTCTCTTTCCTACACAATATTTACTTAGGCAGATGCCTGAAAAACGCTGCTTTTAGGCCTCTGAATGCACTTGAACCGAGTCATTTACTGACCGAGAGCAGAGATGACATAAGTAAACATTGTGCTCTGGGTTTATCTTGTTTTCATTTTTAAGGATGCTCTCATCTTTGGAATCAACAGCACAGAGGTTGAAAACACCTCAGTTCAGGCTTTCTAGCTTTGCGCGGCAGATAAACAACACAGAGACATTTGATTTTCTAACACCTCAGGCAGCAATTTGGCCACGCACAGAGAACACTAAACCCAACAGTTCCCGAAGAGGGAGGATGCAAAGAGAGCTCCTTCGCTTGCACCAAACGACCTGGGACTTTCAGTGGGAAATTATTTGTCAACAACTGCTTGGAGTACTGGGGCTCCGCTGGGGCGGGCAGGCACATTATTCTGTAAGGATATCCAACAAAAACCCTGAAAAAAGTCATAAATTAGTGATTTATAGAACAATAGCTAGATTGAAGCAGCAAAGCAGCAGACTTCACAAAATCAAATTAAAATACCTGTCTTTAACAGCTGGAATACATGATCAGCTTTTAGTGGCAAAGCAATGCCATGACATTTTTTTACTTTGGTGGTATCATAATTTTTAGGGGTAGGTAACCACAAGGTACGTAGGTTTTGGGGTTTTTTGTGTCTTATTTAATGCTACAGAAAAAAGCCACAAGGAGGTTTCTTCAAGCAATTCGTGATGAACTTGCATCAAACGGTCAAAAGATAAAAAGGTCAAACCAAGAAAACAGCTCAGCTTTTCCTCTGGTTGGCAAGATACTTGCTAAATTTATGTTAAGATACTACCAAGAATTTGCAATGTATTTTATTTTTCTTCCATCTCTCTTCCTTTGCTTCATCATAACTGTCTTTTACAAGAGAGAAAAAGATCAAGACAGCCTCTAAAGGTGAGTGACTACAGTGCAATCTCTCATCTCCCGCAGCAAAAAAATTCACATGCAAAATCCTTAGCCTCAGTAACACGAAGTAGAATTCTCCATGTTTTAATAATTTTCTGTGTATTGAAACAGCCACTGAGAACTATTCCTGGACCTCAGGGGAAGTGGGTTCAAAAGATTTTATTTGTGGTTGGTTGTTGTTTTTTAAACCACATCAGGCCACCAGCATCATGGTCAGTAATAGCATTTAGCTTGGAACAGGTGAAAAAAAAGAGCTGGAAGTGTCTCTAAGGGGTACTGAACTCATCCCTGCTGTCCTAGGCAGGATCAACTGCCAGATTGACCTATCGTGGTGGGATTCAGACCTGTCATTAATTATGGTTGCTGAAGGTAGCTGTGGATTCCAGTCACACACCTGGACACTCCCAGACACACCAAGAGACATGGCACCAGCACGTGTGACGGAATTGGTCTGCTCAGGTACAAAAAAATACACTATGAATAAGCCTGTGTCCATATGGAAAGCGTGTAATAAGCTTGGGGAGCACTTGAACAATTTCCTTTACATGAAATGGGAAGGTTTCTTTTCAAGTAACTGGTGTTCTTAAGGCCTTAACACACAAGGAGCAACCGTGAGAACTTCATTTTGCCAAAAAGAGTCTGTTCCTTTAGATAGGCATCTTCCACACACAACACATCAGCGTATCAGCTCCTTTAGGAAAAATGAGTACTGTGACTTTTAAAAACTTTTAAACCTTTTAATTATAGTTTCAGGGGCTTTTAGAGCAAGCTAGCTCTCAGTTCACTAAGTCACTCCGTTCTCCACTGATGTGTATACTGATGATTCTGCTATATTCCATGAAAGATAAAATGCAGAGAAATCCAATATGCTGCTTCTCCTTTAGGAATTAATTTCAGATAAATAGTTATTCTACCAAGAATTATAACAGTGGTTCACCACATCAAAAGAATTCACCCAACTTCTTTCTTTTGCAAAGCACACATCTGCAGTGGCTGCGCTGTGCAAGCTGTTTAAGAAAATAAAATATAAATCCTCAAATTCAGGGCAAGCATTGTATGAGGTATATTCTGCCGGACCCAGGCTGTAAGGTGAATTCACTCTCGCTTTAAAAGGCTATAAAATAGGTTTTAAATGTCGTATGCTTCCAACAAGAAGTGTGCTATTCAAAATACAGACAATGCACTCCAATGCAAATGAGCAGTGCATGTATACCTTAGTTCTGCTAATTCCTCTAAACAACAGTCACTCTTTTACTATAACATTTCATATTGGGTTTGGAAACAAATAGTTCTGAGTTTCATGAATAACCCAAAACGTTCTTGAAAAGCACCTTCTTTCCTTCCCCAACATTTCCATTACCAGTGAAAAATATGGTAGAACAAAGAGAGAGAAAGGCAATAACATTTCAGGACAGGCAATTATCAAATAAAGCTTTTCTACAAAAGCTGATTCGTAAGATGTTGAACAGCTCCTTTTTCAATGCAGCAAGACAGGCAAGGATATGTCATATCATATTGATGAGAAAACACACCAGAATACAGTTAGTCCTAGTTAACCTACAAACATGCTTATTTACCATTCTTAAACATGAGGCTTTTTTCTCTGAAATACTTCACTCCTCAATAGAAGTAAACTCTTAGGATATACATAATCTGTTAATCTATTCCCCATTGAAGCCAAAATCTAATTTCTTAGTAATTTATGGCATATGCCAAGTAATACTGAAATACATTATAGAATGCAGACCTTGAATCTTGTGAGGTAATGATGAGTATGGGGGAAATACATTAGCATGTTGTTAGCCTGAAATTTAAAGACTAAGTTTTTGGTTTCAAACTGGTAACAGTACAATAAGACATATTGCCTTTTGAAACATGCCTATTCCACACCTGATAACATGCTATGGATTACAATAACATTTCTGAAAAGACAGTGATTGTAACATATAATCACAACTTGGAAAGGACACAAAACTAATCTCAGGGGAACTATGGAGAAAATTAATTCTTTGAAATAGTTGCTCTTAGGGAAAATAAAATCACAGATTACTGCAATAAAAATTAAGAGACACAGCAGACCTGTCCTCTCTCTCTATAGCCAGAGCACAGAATGCACACTGCTATGTAGATGCCCCATCTTCAAATCCAGACACCCAGGACACGGCTGTGCAAGACTGCAGTAATTGCAGTGATGGGATGCTCCATGTTGGGTTTTGTTTCCACCTGCCATCTGTCTTGCCTTGTCTTTGGGGAGCAATGAAACCTTGGGTATTAGCCAGAAAGAGAGATCAAGCTGGCTGTGAGGGGACGTTCAGCTCATTTCTGACTGCAAGATGAATTATCCTTTATTTCCCATGTTAGTTCATATGCTCTAAACTCCTAAGATTATACTTATTAAAACTATGATGAAAGTCTTCAGGCTAAGAGTCAAAGGTCTGATAATTGAAGCAAAAATAGGAGAAGACTTGCAGCAGTGATACTACTTTGTGAGAATGCCAAAACAGCAGGAACACATGGTGTAACTGCCTTGCCCAGGAACAGCACATCTACAAGTTGGGCCACTGCAATTTCAAGTGGCCGATCGGACAGATTAGAGGAAATATGGAAGCAGGCACTAGAGCTTCACTGGTCCTTCTCGTTCACCTATTGCACTGAACTTCAGCATGAATCAAGCACAGGAGAGCTGGTAGGGAGAATCTTCTCATTGGGGATTACCTTATAGGATATAGACCACTATATACGTCCAAAGCAGTGATTTATCTGATTTCTCAAAGCCAATCTGCCAGCACACTGGTATCTGTTAACACATCAGTCAGTTTTGCAGGTTGGCACATTACTGCTAGGAACTGCAGGTTACTGTCCAGATGAGTCCAGCAGAGAGATATTCCAGCCTGTGAGACAGGGCATTAGTCCATCTGCAGCCCAAGCTCAGAGCACAAATCCCAGCTGATCAGCAGCATTTAACCCAAGTCCCTTTACAGCACAACCACTACCTTCTCTTCCTTCTTGCTAATTCCTCTTTCCCCCATGCTGATAACACCAATCCAAATCCACCTCCATCAATGCAATAGAAGATTTTCAAATACAAGCAAGATGTAGATGGTATTCAATTAGTTCATGAGGATCTCGGAGTCTCTCCACGCCCAGCGTGTAGCTCACTGGCCATCAGCTCCCCCACAGCTGGGGAACAGAGCCCTCAGGTTCAGTGGCTTCACCACCACACGCAGCCCGTGCTGTCTGCTGTTGCCTGGCTACACTCACACCAAAAAGCTGGTTCCCTTCCCCATCTCCCCCTCTCTCGTAGGATGGCGTAGCGTTGTTGCTTTTTCCACCCTAAGGACTCAAAGGTGACGCCACATATGACTAAAAAGCACCTTCTCGTGACACTACTTGTGTTTGCCACCATTTTCTCTATTGAGTCCATGATCTGGAGGCTGCCCTAAGGACCCCAAACCATACTGAGCTGGTTGTTTTCTCTTATCCTTCTTGTACGCATCCACAAGCCCCCAGTAACTCAGCTATCAGCTCCTACCAACACAGGCTACTGGGGTTTGGGGTTTTTTTTCCTCATTTCTCTGTCAAACAAAATGTCAGTAGGTAACTGTCCTTGCTTCTCTGATGCCATTCTGAAACCGAACAGTGCTAAATATAGGCTGATTTAAATGCAGTCCTTTTAGTGCTATTTCATTATTTTCAATTTTTTTTTTTTTTTAAAACACAGACCTTTTGTAATGAGACAAGTGGGCCAGCAGCAAGGTGCCCAAGAATATATTTTATTCAAAGTAGTTTAAAATCCTACCTCCATTGCTACAGTAATGATTAAAGTATATACACCGGGTGCAGCAAAAATAGATTGGACACACACCTTCACCCGTTCAGCTGTAGTACCTTGTGGTAAGGCTCTTTTGTAAGTAAGGATAATACTTAGATAAGCTCTCTTCATGTAGAAAATAATCACGACAATGACATACAAATGCTTGATTAAATATGCATCTCCTCATTTCTTTCAATGTCCTAAGAAAGCTTGACACCTTTCCCTTATCCACACGGCAGCTCTCTCAGGAACACCCAGACCCCCAATCTGCACACCTCGCTGGGTGAACACAACTGGGAGAGGCTGGTTTTGACACACAGATATACATTTTTTAGTGGGAGCTCAGCATTGTTCTCTGTTTCCAAAGCTACTCTGAGCCTCTTTAGCCTTAATTACACACCTGTGTGCTTTCATCAGCTCCTAGAAACCTATTTAAAAACCTTGTCTGAATGTTTTGTGTTTACACGGGATGAAGCGCTCCTCTTGAACACGGGTCTGTAATTAGTTTCCTCTGCACCCAAATGCAGAGGTGGTCATTTCGGATTGGAAACCAATAGTTTTAGTTTCCTTTCTGCCTCGCAGAAGAATGCTTTGAATTATTTTTTTCTCAAGATCAGTAAATCATGAGATAACGCATTACCTCACCTACAAGTTATTCTCACTGAAAGTACCGCTACCGACAGCTTTGATTCTCCACAGCCAATAGTCACGTTAAGTCAGAAAGTAGGGGAAAGTAATTGTCATCTCTGTGACCGTTTCTAATGTTTTATTCTCTTTAGATGCAACTGAAATGGCAATATTTTTCCTGAATGTATATCAATGTTACGCTTATGCATAAAAGATAAAGCATTTTCAGACTGGAGTGCACTTCAAATTCAGGCTCTCAATACACAAGCTTTTATGCTCCTCTTGAGGACAAGTGAATTAAACTGAAGCTTCAGTGTGCTGGTACTGTACATGTAGCCAACATTAAACAGGCAAGGCAAAAAAAAAATCTGTTCTAAAACCATGGAAAAAGCATGTGAATTATTTCACTTGGTTCTGGATGTGTTAAATTCAAGTTCTGTGACCGAGCAGTGTAGTCTCTACCACTCTAAAAACACCTTGTACCACAGCACAATCCCAGCAGGAGGGATATTTGAGTTCGGAGCTGTCATTTCCTAGTCCCGGGGTGATTATAGGCTGGCAGTACATACTCCATGGCAGAGCTGGCACACATAAATGCAATCCTAATGCACTACCAGCACCTGAGAAAGCTGTAGGTGCTCTAGTACCTGCAGAGGAAATGACCCAACATGAAGCAGGTCAGTTTTGAATGCCATGGTGCTACGAGTGCCATACAATTATTCCCCAGAGCCCAATCCCCGTCTTGCCCAGCACGTGACCATGTAAATACAGAGCTGCAGAGGCCTCCCAGAAGTCATCTTGGCAATGGTTTCTTCCACATAATAAGGTCAACTATACCCTTTCCTCAAATATTTGTCTAACCTCCTTTTTAAAACTCCAGTACAAGAGACGTAACAAGCTCTCTGCATTATTTGTGCAAGTCCTCATGTATCCTTAGAGATGGAGTTCTTTCCTCCTATCTAAGCTAAATCTCCCACTGTTATTATCTGAATAGCAATTCTAATGGCAATTTGGATCAAAGGAATATGCTTCTTGCCATGGTGTGAAGAACAGTGAGATGACATCAGTCACTTCGCTTTCCAGTGACTGCCAACTTTTTATGATTAGTAGGGCAGTAAATGAAAATAAGACTCCTGTGGAATCACAAGGAGCCCCATAAAGCTTCTGTCCATGATTCAAAGAAGCCATTTACCACAGCTAAGTGCAGCTTTTCTATGCAAACAAATATTTGTTTTCCTAGAGGACAAAAATAAAGGCACATTTACCAGAGCTGAATTTTCATCCGATTGAATTCAGAGGTGGAAAAAAACAATTCAGGTGAATTAATAAATTATCTATGCTTCTCAAATGAGCTTTGAGATTTATATGTGACTGAATATAGCCTTTCTGGATGCAATTAGAGGAACATCTGGAGATTCAGCTAGATCATTTGAAAAACATTTGCAATTTCAATGGATTATTCAACTGAAGAATGGACAAGTTGTGATTTCTCCTGTAAACACAGATATAACTTCCAAAGCCTTTCAGACTTCTGGTTACACAGAGTAACAGCAACACTGGAAAAGAGTAAAATGCTGGCTAGGATAAGATATTGAAAAACTAAATAAATGCAGTTAAACATGGCAAATGCATTTAAATATAAAATTAATTGCCAGCAATACTCCACTGAATTTCATTACTGAGGAGCATATTGCGTAGGTATCTTTTTCCCTGTGTATTTCCCCTTGAATTGTTTATGTTCTTAAAAAGTAATTAGACAAATGCTGTAAAGGCAGTACCAGCACCCAGAATCAGACTCACAGTAATTCAACAAGGGTTTAGACAAGTTTGAAACAAATAAGCCATTCATTATTTTTCTTTTAGCTTTTTAAATCTCACAATGCAAGCGAGTGACACTTCAGTCTAACTAAGGGCAAATCTCAACTCATCTGCTCTCTCCTAAGTCTATATCAAAAAGACAAAACAAAAATCACAAAGCAGGCTCTCCTTTCTGGCTGAAGATGAGTCAGACCTTCAAACCAGGAAAAATAAACCATAAAAAATTTGCCAATCTCTTGTGAACAGAAATTGTGCTCTGACATGTAGAGAAAGAGAAAAGGGAGATCTCTGATTTTTGGAGCAGGACCACACTTTGGAACATCTACTCCGCACCCAGGAAGCCATGACTCATTGTCCTAAATGTACAATGACTTTGTTCTGTGTAATTTTTTTTTTAATACAGGTTTTGCTTGGTGAAGTTTGAGTACAGCGGGAATGGAAAAAAGCAACAGACTTCAGAAATACTGATTTCCCTACATAAAACCTCTCCTGACAGCTACTATGACTGACATTTCTATTAGCTCTATAAGCGACAGTGCCAGCAAGATGCAATTTGTGAACATCTGGACTTCTTTGTTGTCATTTCTATTGCCAGTCTACCCATTCAAAATTTCCTCATGGGGGTTCTGAATGACCACAGATAAACTGTGCTAGACAGGAGACAGAAATGCCTAGCAATTGAAAGAAGGCCACAGCAGTTTCCTGTATTTGCATACAATAAACTAACCTTGAGCTTCATGACTTTCCTGCCCGTGTTTGTGCATGACTTACCACTGGAGGACTTCTTGGTGCAATACACTGTAAGAACCCACCTTTTTCTCAAATGGAAAGCAAAGACTTAAAAAAAAAAAATATATAATTGGGCAAAAAGGAAAAGTGTGGCACTAAACTAATTAAAGTTTTGCAAATGATAATGCTGTTTGGCAAGAGCTACATAGAAAGAGAAACACACATTCTCCTCTGCCTGCACGTGTTAAGATTTTGGCAAAATTACCTTCCAGTATATAGACACAGCTCTTTGACTAAATCCCATCCTAAGCACGTGTTGCCATTCATGCCCTAATTTTCCAAACTCCCAGCACATACATAAGCACAGTAAATCAACAGGATTATTCATAGTTAAGTACCAGCACAGCATGGGAAGTTAAGCCTTTTTAAGATCAAGGCCTAGAAAGATGAAAACAGACTCAGGGGAACACATGGTTTCATTCAGAATTTTTTGCATTGGATGAAATCACTCCGCTAAAATATTTTCAAAATGTAACTTCTGGTTTTGTTTTAATATAATGAATATATTCTCAAGAAGATATGAACAACAACAACAAGAAATAATCAAAACTAAGCAAACAATCCACAAACATTTAACATTTACTGAAGGTGACTGAGATTTTTCTGATAACTCTGGTGGGATTTTTTTGCTCTACACTTCTCTATACATTGGACTTTGAACATGCAGAACATGAATGAGAGAAGAGGGGAAAAAACCAACAGTATGGATGCTGCATAGCAGAACCTAAAAAGTATATACTAGAATTTCATATGGATAACTCCTGTGAAATTTTGTTCTATTTTTAAGTCATACATAGTGCACACTTCCAAAAAATACAAGAAAAACAATATGGGTTACCCTGTTTGAAATTAATTTGCTGATAAAGGCTATACTTTCAAGAATTGTAACAGTATAAGGTGATCAAAACCAATTGTTGACTTCTTTTTCTACAGAGGAGGATTTCAGCTTCAAGCTTTGCTTTGAGAAGGGTTTTCCAATACTACAGGGCCTGTGCAGCCAATAGGTCTAAGGGGTACAGCTTATAAACATCTATAATCTTTCATTTTGCAGTACATTGATATTTAGGGATGTGCAACCATTGTGGAGCAGCTCAGCAGCTGCTCAGCACAGGAAGTTTAAATCAGACATTAAAAGCAACCTAATCTGCTTTATGAGTAACGGAACTTTAAACACATGGACATCTCAGGCCTGCTTGAACTTGAGCTATTCCTGAATGGTACAGAGTTCTCCAGTGCCAGCAAAATCCCGTTTTGAAAATATAGGCAGGAAGGAAGTTAGGTCTCAATTTTTTTTACTGAAAAAAAGAAGGCATTTGTGTGACATCTTCATTGGGATTTCATTGCATATGAGCACATTCACATCCAGCTGCATCATAAACTAAACCTTGTGGCTGCTAGGGGATTACTAAGAATTATACCAATTAACCAATTTAGCCCAATAAAAATACTTAATGTCAGCTAGTGAAAGTTGAAACCAAAGATTTTTAAATGAACAGTGAGTTGCACCACCCAGCTTCCCAGAGATTATGGAGTCTGGTAAAATACAACTAATATATTATATACTTCTCATTCAGGTATATAAGCGAGACAGAGAGAGTCTGCAAAGCTCCTAATTGCTCACTGACACAATCTATGATCTTTTTCCTGCACATTCTTATTCTTGGCGATATTTCCCCTCCCAGAGGAGACAGTCCAGTATCAGCTATATTATACCACATAAATCTCCATTAAAATTAAGGACAGAGTTTCCACCCATCCCCATGTGTATTGTTTTGCATTTAAACTGTCCTTGCACTACAGAGAAATAGGATTCATCCTGTGGTTAAAGTGCTTCAGTGAGTCTCAGGAGATTTGGGCTTACTATTGTTTGTCTCAGAGTGAACGTTAACATTGGGGAAAAAAGTAATTTGTAATTTATGTTCCCACGTAAATAGCAAAATTCCACTTGCCTACTGGCCCTGATCCTATAGATAAGTATAGTGAAGAGAACGTTAGGTATGCGAGGAATCTCATTCCCACCAAAGTTAGTGGGTCATCTCTTATCACTCCAGGGAGACCATCACAAAGTGGGGAAAGCAGGGTCCTGTTTCACAGACTAGTACTGGGTTTCTGTCTCCAGGTTACTGAGATGATTCTGTTTTTAAAAAAGACTCAAAGAGAGAAATTCCTTTAACAAACAAACAAAAAAACCCAAACCCCAAACAACCCCACAGGCTCCACTGAGGGTCACTCAGCCAGGATCCTGGCTGGTAGCCCTTGATTTCTCACAGCCTGTTCCCCACCACGAGCTGTCACCCGCAGGCAGTCCCCAAGCCTGAAGAACTGTGATGGACTCCATCACCTCCAGAAGCCAGCTGTCATCTGGAAAAGTCCTGCTGAATACCAACAACCCCTCCCATTTCCTATAGCCCTCTCCTTTCTCTTAACTGCTTTATACTCACAGCAGCTCAGCACAGACCAGTGCTACAACATACCTTTTTGAACACTCTGCACATTACAAAATACTTTTAACATCACGTTTAATTCCTTCCTGTTGCACTTCTGTCATATATACGAAGTTCACAGCAGGTTTTCAGACTTTAGCTCTCACGACTGGCATCTACAGAGTTAATTTTAAAGCTTAAAGAAGTAAAATCACCTCCAGGCAAACCCCTTATGAGCAGTAAGCATTGCCATTCATTTCTAATCCCTGCTTCTCTACACCCACAGGAAATAACCGTGAGAAATATGGGTACTATGAATCATTTATGGTGTTTCCCTTGCATGAAAAATTGCTTTCCTTACCTATATGATCAGGGTGTCCATTTCAGTTTGTCATGGCTTTCAGACAGCAGCACCAGCAGGTGCAAATAGAGGCAGTTTTCTACCCGCACCCTCACAAGGACAAATAGCCACAGCAGTTTTACCTGAAATGCAGTTGTTGCCCTTCTGCTAATTGCCACACTGCCCACCTCTGAGCTGAATCCTGGGGTGGATCCCTCCAGCCCATCACTTCAAGGGAACGCCAGTTCAGGAAAGACAGTTCCTGATACAGTACTACGGAATAACGCAGTAGCCTGGGCAATAATGAACTGAAAATTTGTGCAGAAAGTTAAATAGCCATTTTAATATAATTCAGGAAACATCATGCTTACATTAATTTTATTTCCATTCAGTTCAGTACTGCGAGTGTCTGCATCTGTTAACTGATAACTGGTTTTCCAATTATGGTGTTCACAGCAATAATCACTTTAAAATTAACACACTCTTCCTCCCTTTCCTCTAAACAGAGAGCTTGGAAATCATTCCGAGGAGGTATGAGAAGCTGTGGTGGGAGCAGGCAGAAGATGGTGCTGCATGGGACACTGCTATTTCCCTTCCCTTTTTCTGATATATACACCAGCATGTTCCATTCAGTATCACCAGTAAATGAAACATGCTGATGGTTTTTCCACACTTTCTATTTTCCCTTGAAATAAATAGATCGGCTGAAATAGCTCATAGATGCTGCTTTTATTGCAGACAATTACTGTCTTTTGTGTGGAAACACAAAGAACCAAGTCCCTCCAGAACTTAAATCTGAAGTTGAAGGTACTAGTTAACTTTGGGCATCTTCATCCACCACAAATGAGCTTTGCAGGTGGCGGAAACTGCGTTGCTCTCCCTTTGGCAACCTCTCTCGAATGAAATGGAGAGACACCTGCTTACTACAAGGAGCTCTGCATCCAGCATTTATTCAAAGTCGTCAGATCTTGCAAACTGAGACAAATCCTCCTAGTATTTCCAGGCATTATTTATTCCAAGTTTGTGATATTTTGGGGTTCTTTCTCTGAAACTCCTAGTTTTTAACCACAGGGACTTCCTTAAGCCAATCAAAACCGAATTAAGATCTCTAGTTGGTTTCAGACCTAGAGTCACTGCCATTTTTTCATAGGAGATAACAAAACCTTGCTGTTACAGTAAAAGTCACCTCCCTGAAAGGTAGTACACTGGCACTGGCATAACCATAATAACCAGCATTTTAGTACCGTGATGGTTTTAAATATTTTCTACCACAGCAAGGAGTGCCAGGAGACGTTAGGTTTTGCTAGTGAGTTACTGGTAATCTTCTGGACTTGGAATCCTGTATAAACTGGATTTCCCTAAAATTGCTAAATTTCAATAATATTTCATACCCGCTCAGCATAACGGCAAGGGAAGAATGGGTGAAAAGAGGAAAAATTAAAGCAGCATGGAGAAAATGATGCTTGAGAAGGGAATATATATATATATATATATATATATATATATACACACACTTAGAAATGAAGATTTTCAAAGCCAGTCAGAGAAATTACATTGCTGCTCATAATTACAGTGGGAACATCAACTCCACAGTGGCCACTCTGCAAGTTCAGCCATAATTTTGCCGTTAACACTCTCCAGTTGATGCTTCAAAATTATGCCACCTATCAGCACTTGAAAAACATTCTTCTCCAACGCATGGTGACTCACATCTCACTGCAGGCATTGCTGGACTTATTAGCCTCCTCCAGAACTTCTATTGTCTGATTGACTTAATGAAATGTGGGCTTCTTTATTCTAATAGCCACAGCAATTCTGTACTTAACTCTGAGTTACCTGCATTTATTATATTTATAAAGAGCAATTTGCCTGTATAGTCCACATTGTATTTGCAGATCTCCAAGCACCTAGCAGAGAGTATTTTGCCCTCTTGCTTTGCAGAAGAGGAAGAATGCACACTCCCATTTACCCATTTGCTAAAACGCAACAATTTTTAGCCCATCACAGTGGTATGATGTACTCTCTTACTCTCTTTCATCAGGTAGGATTGTTATCCTAACAATGCTAAAGCTGGTAATAAAACAGGCAATAACAGCAACCTTTTTACATGTCTAAGCAGCAGGAAGAGGGACTCCAAGTTGCACTCGGAAGATGTTACAAAATCAACAGACTCGTGGTGCAGAGAAGAAGCTCCAGAGCCACTTTGAACTGAAGCAATAAAGCATAAGAACAGATTAATCTGAAGTTAATCTAGTGCTTTACATCATAGTCTTTTACAGCAGAACGCATTAATACCATGCTCCAATAAGCATAGCAATAGATGGGAAGATGTAATAGCATGTCTGGATCCTAAATAATACATAGGAGCCTTCATATATGGGGGAGAGGTTTTCTACTGCTGTGGATCTGTTACTTTTCAAAAAGTGCTAAAAATGGTTTCTGCCTGAAAGGAAGAATAAACCAGGCTAAAATACAGCACACTTGCATTCAATATCCTGGCTCCACTAAAGTTTGGAGTCTTTCAGAAGATGTGGAATGAGTTTAATTTCAGCAGCATTTGACTAAACCTTACCCTTAGGTTTGCTTAATTATAGAGACACTGGAAGAGAGACGAGATAATAAACCTCACGGTGTTGGGAAGCTACGCTAGTTAAAATTCAGCTAATAGAAAAGAGGTGCCTCCTGTGAGACTGAGCATGGATACACCATAGAAACTATGGTAAAAAAGCACAACTGTATTAATTATGTGCAATACTTATCAGCTTGTCTTTTTCAATATATTTACTGTGCCACACTCTGAACATTGCTAAGTGCTGTATTATTAATTTCTCAAAAACCCAACACATAGTGCCTCCCTGTTTCTCTTCTCACCTAACTCCTACCGGTTTCAGAAATGAGATACAGAGAGAGGGAGAAAAGAGCATTCTCGTCCTTACAGAGAGTCACAGCCCAGAGGAACCGGCTGGTTTCTTCAGCACCTCACTGGAAATTTGTGAGGGATGCAATGCAAACTGATGCCCCTCCTGTCATCCCAGCTCACTACCAGTACTTTTGTTTACAACTGACTCAGATAAAACCCTTTTAATTAAATGGCCCTGGATTTTTGGATTTCAAATAAAGATGGAGAAGTTCATAGGTTTTCTTGAAGCATGACTCTGTTCATACCAACATAGCTGAGAACTGCATGTTCCTCAATAGACCAGTAACAAAACCAACAAACAGCAGATGCAGCACACCGGCAATCAAATTAAGACCCGCTGGATCTTAAAACTTCCCCTGCAATTCTGTCTATTTAGTCTTCTGCTTTTTATATTTTTAAAAGACAGGGTGACAGGGAGAAACGGTACAAAATATTCTCCCACAGATGGTTTAGAAAAATTGTAAACTCAACTCCAGAATGAGGCTTTTATGTCTGGGCTACTCTGATAAATCAGAGTACTGGCAGTTCCTGGTAATGTAAATCACATAGTGCAGTTTTGATGTGACAAACGCATTGATCCTTGCTGATAGTTGTTTTGCATCATTTATTTGAAGCACACACCAAGCCAGCCTTATGGGAAAATTCTCTTAACCTGAGATAAACTTCTCAATTGATTTGAGTCAAGTTTTGTTGCAAAATTCAAATCCTGAAACTTTCTTCCAGATTGCTTTTTAATTAACACCTTGTTCTGAGCTAATTCACAATCTTTAAAATGAGCCAGTGAGACACTTTGATCTCATTCCTTCTAAACCATACTTCAGTTGATGGGGAAAGCTTCCTCTGGTCTTCCTGTTTAAATACTCCTGGTACACATTAAACAATAGCCTGGTTAGCTCTTTCTCTCGTTATCTGGGCATCTCACCTTTTCAAGTACAGCGTATAATTTGTTCCAAATAGCAACTGTTCTGACTACACTGCAGTCTTCTTCAAGTGACATGTCTGTGCTGTTCACATGAGTTAAGTCTTGCATCACTCTGGCACACCCGCTAACAAGGACTCGGAGTGTGCATTCATGTAATGATGCGTTTATTGTCACGCTCCTGTCTTCTTCCAGTGCTACCATTAGTTGCTCACACTTAGTCCTGGATGTGCTCCCACTGATCAAAAAGCCAGCATGGCAATATAACTACAAGTAACCAGCTTTGCAGACCCTTTCTTGCTGAAATGAATACAGTAACCGCTTGAGGAGCTTGAGGAAAAGTTATGCAGAAACCTATCGTAGGACAGTCTCCTGAAAGGCCAGGAATTGCTTTGTAGGAGTTGGCATGCAACACGGCACAGAGTTAGAAACAAAACATTGTGTGTTTCCAGTATTACCCAATATATTGTGATCAATAGTAGAAATTAATGCCAGCGTTCAGCCTGAACCTTCTGCTCAGCTTCTGGTAGCGATTGCGTGAAGCTGCAACCGCGTGACTTCTCACTGAACTTGCCTGGAGTTAGATCCTGCACACGTACAAAGGCTACAAGTGGAGCTTGTGCCTTTGAGAGTTATGCTGAAGAGAAGATTATCCTTCAAACAGTTTTGTACATAAGATAGTGATCTTAGCATCAACAGCTCTTGAGAGATAGAGAGAGAAAAAGAGGCTGCTGCAGAATCCGCTGACTTACTGCCCATAATGCATATGGGTTAGGATCTCTCCACACAGGGCTGATGAATCCATAAAGCTCAGTTCTGTGGCACATACTAATTTTAAGGTTTTACATATTATATTATAGACATATATATATTAAATGCAGATATCATCCTGAGAATTGTCTCTGTTCCTTTATGGTGTTACAGAGAAAAGACAAAAAGTCATGGCAGTATGCATTTTCACCTCACATCTAACCTGTTCTGTTCAGACTTTTCATACAAACTTCTTAAAAGAGCTTCACTTCTCTTTCTCATTTTCATTCATCTATGAAACTCTTTCCAGACTGCTAGTTCTACAAGAGAGAGAGCAATTAGCTTTAACCAAATGCCCTCTCCTTTGTTATTGCAAATTATTCCACGTCTAATACAAATTCTTACGTGTGCCGAGTTTAACAGACCAACAGCTGTAACGTTACTGTACCAAACCAGAACTTTATGACCCATTCAAAACACCACTTCTGTCTGCTGTCAGTTTGTTTTTATGCTTTCATTCTTTGGAGTATGAGACACCTGATATTATGTGTGAATAATAATTTAAAGGAAAAAAAAAATCTTTCAAATAAACCAAACTTTAAAAAAAGATAATTTTGAGTATTTTTTTTTGTTTATTATAGCTGTACTTCCAACATATCATTTCTAAGTAGCCTAAAATCTTGATTCTGTTCTTTGAAACACAAGATAGCAGAACAATTGACATTTTCTACTGATTATACACAGGGTAATCCACAGAGAAAAAAAATAAGAGCAAAGAGATGGAAAACTGAACCGAGTGTTTCACCAGTGCTGCTGTTGTCTGAATGTTAATCAATAAAGCAATAAATAAGCTGCCAAGTTAGGCCTATCTTAGCTGTGGAATTTGGCCATAATTCTCTAGGGCACGTTTAGGAAGAGAAGGAGGTTGATTTCTATTGAATTTGTATTCAAATTTAAGCTTTAGAAATAAAATACAGATCTTCAGTTAACAGTGAAGGAGTCCTTTCTTCCCACTTCAAGAAAAGAATAAAAATGTCTTTCTGCTACAATGTTCAGAAATCCAAACTTCTCCAAGAGCTTATACACAATGAGTCTTTCAGTTTTTTCCTGTGAATGACTCTGAACAAGTTGCATGTAAAAAAAGCATCAACAATTATGAATTTTATATTTTAAAAATTCTTCCGAATTGCACTTGTAAAAACAGCAAGGTCTTAAGACGTCTACGCTGTGTGTCTTCCAGCCCAGGAGGTTTTCAAGACTTTGGTAAAGACAACCATGACTGACCTGGTAAGTCCTTCTTTGAGCAGGAGGTTAGATGAGAGACACTTCTCTGATTCTGGGTGTGTTTCTATTTCATCACTGGTTAAAATAATTAAAGAAAAAAAGCTTGTTTCCCAGAAGGACCACTCATGAAAACAATCAATTGAGAAATAATGGAGAGCCAGAAGACCTATCTAGGTGGAAAATAAATAATAACTGAAAAACAATAGTAATACTCATGTGAAACCTGTCCCAATCAAAACTGGGAAAAAAAAACAATCCAAAAACCCCAAAACACTGAAAACCAAAACGGTATTGAAGACACTACAATACGTAAGCTAAACATTACATAGTGGAAGCAAAAGTAAGGACAGCCTGTACTATATGAAGAGTACAGCACACTCTCTCCAGAAACACTGCTCTGCCTTTGAGCAGGGAACAAAGTGTGATAATCCAAAAGCTAATCAATTAATTTGTGTTAAAATTAGAGGAGAATTCTTTAGGAATTAGAGCAAGCTGGTTCTGTAGTTTTGTCCTGATTTATCAATATATATGAGCTATTTTTCCATATTGCTCAAGCACAGAAGCCCATTGAGGGTGCTGTGACATTATGTAAAATTCTTCCATGATTTTCCAACATTAATCTTTAACCTTAAAATTCCTCCAGCGAGCAGCCCTTTCCAAATGTTTTGGTTTCCTTTCTGAAACATGCCCTCCAGGTGAGCGCTTGGCTCTCCAAACTGTGTCCACACCTCCCATATATTTCTGAAGGAGTGCTTTGCAAGAGAACCCACAGCCATTACACTCTCTTGGCTTTTTACTGGAAGCAGAAGAGGTGGGATACAAACCCAGTAAGAGTGTCTTCGTTTTCCCAAGGGAGGGAATTCTGAATTGGCATTTTTCGCAAGGAAGGTGTCAAACTAGGAGAGGAGGGAACCTCACAAGACAAAACAAACAGAACTCACTTCTTAGTGAAAACAGACTGCCCCTCAATTTCTAAAAAATGGTTTCCACTGGTAGTAACTCCTGAAGTTACTGCTGTGCTTCATTTTTCATTGCTGATAACCTCTACGACCTTTGCAAAAATAACTTTCCCCATGTAAGCCCAAACTCAACTTTCTGTATTTATACACATCTTACATGGACTACCTTCATGTGGCACATCAGTCACAGCCTCAGACTCCGGTATGCTGAACCTCAACACCGGACCATCTCCAGCTTTCCTGATGTTTAGCAGAACCATTGCTCTTCCTAGCACAAGACGTGGTTAAAGATCATTTTAGGCTGCTGCCAGCACATCAACATGCTACAAGTCAGCTAGTTTCTATGGAAACCCCACTCAGTACGACAGACACAGTAAGTCACTGCTTCAACAAAAGCTAAACAGACCGGGAATAACTAATGTGTGAAACCTCAAATTATTTTTCCCTCTAAACAAGAGTGCCGTTTGCCCTCAGTGATAACTCTGGCTAAGCAGCAGCACATGCAGAAAGCATAGCCTGAACACTCTAATAGGTTTTACTAATTTGGGAAGCACCATTTTCAGCATTTTAAAGAGACTTGGCTTTGTAAGATGGTGACCATGATTCCTTTGAAGGTCTCTAGTCTGATTGCTTCAAACGGCAGGATATTCAAAATAATCAGTTATCTTTAAAGCTGAAATCTTCATTTGAGGACTGTCCCTGTTCAACCATCATAGTTTAACCTCTATCCATTTTAATGCATAAAACAACAATCAATAGCACTATAAAAACAAAGGCTGGTTTGTCAAAGAAACTTAGAAGATACTCAGATGCCCAAATCTCTTAGGAACAAGCACACATTTCATTCTTAAGCTTTTGAAAGAGGTGAAGGCCTGAAATTATTGCAATACTTAGTTTGGTCACGTGACTTAAAAAAATCAAAACCGAACCAAAACCCAAAGCATTTCTACCTCCTGATCTGAAACAAGTAGAAAATCAAATCCAAACTAAAATTGATAATAGCACTTTCTCTGCAGAATATCCTCACCCGGAAATACCACGAATATTCATCCCAGTAAAAAAAGAAGAGCGCAAAACTAATGGAAATGGGCATGAAAGGGTTAGAGAAGGCAATTCCACAGATTATTTTTACATTCAAATAGTCATGGTTTTCTACTATTCCTGAAGTTTTATAAATAACATAAGAGCTAGCTGGAGTAGCAAGAGACCTAATTATAAACAAGTTATAATTAAGTACCATCTCTAAATTATATAACATCAATATAAATGCATTCATTATGTAAATGGTTATTTTATTGTTCATTTAAAATACATAATGAAAATGCAGATAGTAGGTGGACAGCATGCTAAATAAGAGCACAAATGAAGGAAACATATCTTGGCTGAGACAGAAGATGTAGGTGTGAAAGAACAAGAGCAACACTTAGTTGTCTCTTCGATAGCAGACAAGAACATATACTCATGAGCCGTTCTCATGCATCATATCCAAGTTTTAACATTTCAGTCATCAGAGACACACATGGTATTTGCTCTGAATTTCAGGAGCCTCTCACCTTTCCCTCTCAAGAGGCCATAAGAAGAGACATCAAAACTCCTGCTATTTTTTCTACCAGAATCTCAGTCCAAAACACAGTGAAGAACTTCCCCTGTTGGTGAACCAGTACTAAGGGTTGAACTAAATACTTGACGTGATTAAAAAACAATTTTCAATTACTTGAACTCCTAAGGGGACAGCCAGAGACTAAAGAACTCATGTTTTCTGTGGACCAGGCCAGGAGGAACACTTGCAGGCATATGCTACGCACATAAATTTCTGAACTGGGATGAAAAAAACTGTTCATCACCCCAGACCAGAGCTGGGAATCTACATATTCCAGGTGAACTCTATTTGTAATTATTTCAAAGAACCCAACATGTATCTTTATTAAGCCACATTTACAGGTCCTAAGCGCAGCACTCGGATGGAGCAGCAAACAAACACCATGTCAGTTCAGATAAATCTCCCTGAAAAGCAGTTACTCTATGTGACTACTGACTCAGTTTTGACATGAACTGTATTTTGCCAGAATGTGAAGGAACATGATTTGGCATTTCCCAAAGTAGCCTTTCTTCCTCCTTCTCTGTGTTTAAAGTCTTGATTATTATACAACCCCTGGTTGCAGCTACTGGAGTAGTCAGCTTGTAGACACATAACACTAAGCTTTTGAGATTTTATGTAAGAAAAATATTGGTCAGTGATTTTAAAAGCAGTTCCACGTTTTGAGCATCTTTCTTGTGAATTTGGAAGTGTGAAAATTAGTAGTTCTCAGCATGCAAACCAAATATTTAAACACCCTTTAAAAATAAATCTCCTGCCAAACATTTACACAAATCTACTCAGAGTCCTACAAAATGCATCAAGACAATTCCCAGCTTACTCCCTTCCTTCAGCCTCTCTCCAAGCTGCTTATTTCCCTTAGAGGTTCAGAATACCCTTTGCTTCCTTTTACACATCTCCTGTTTAATTTCTTAACTATGAGAATGGTACTGCTCATCATTAAGCATGATTCATAAGTCATAATTAGTCACTGCAGTACTGGCACAGGCCTGCTGCTATCTTAGCCATCTCATGATTTACAGCTTGCTAGTTATTTAGTATATCTGCTTCTGTAGGAAGGGAAAAATCCTCTTACCGTGTCTCTCAGTTCACCAAACCCCTGCCTGTCACCTCCACACCTCCTTTTATACTAAGCAGCTCTTCAAAGACAGAGTCACCGGGTATCAATCAGGCCTGGCTGGAGCAACAGCTGGGAATGTCTTGTCATCAATTAGGCCTTACAGCTGGTTGGCACATCGTCCCATTGGAATTACTAACACTTGGTTTAAGACAAACTCCCCAGAAACTGCACAGCTTCATCGGTGTTCGCAGTAAAGACCTAAGGAAAACACCACCCCTCCCAAGGCACCAGGTATCAAAAACAAACAAAAAAACCCAAACACCCTCCCCCCCCAACCACGACTAAATTTACATGCATTTCAAAAGAATTAAAGGTGAGTTTTAGGCCTACTTTCTTTCAGACTGTGCCAGGAAATGCAAATACTTAAAATTTCCACACATATTTTTTTACCTAATGACCATTATTTACCTTATTACCACCTTTGGCCTGAAAGTCCATTCAGAAATTCAGAAAAAGGTAGATTTTGCTAGTGAGTAAGTTGTTTTAATAAATTATAGCTTTGTCAAGTTAGGGAGAGACAGACACCCAGCTTGCAAGCCTTTAAGCATAAAGAGCTGCTCCCTCATTTATGGCTTGCTTTTGCAGACACTTCACTATGTGTTTCAATATGCATTATGAGTAGTCCCAATACCTTAAATGGGATCGATTCCAACATACAAAACTAGGCCAGAACGTAAAGCTGTGCTGCAGCTGGATATTAAATAGTCTTATTTACTTTAATGAGTAAGACATACATATCCTTAAGGGCTTTTTTTTTTTTTCCCTCTTTTTAGATAGGAATGAGGTTGTTCCCTTCAGGCATCACATTTGTGGACTGAAAACCTTGAACTTATTTTCCAGGCAATTCTTCCTTCAGTAGAGTTTTATGCTGAAATATGTTTAGACTTTGTATTTTACAAAAAGCCAGCTCAGTTTTGTCATTTTGAGATGCTGACTTGTTTTGTTCCAATGACTGCCACTTTCTGCTCCACACCAGGATGCGAGTAAGTTAATAATCCTACTTTATCCTGTCACCTCCCCAAACCAGGACCAAGGAACTCCAAAGGTGCCTTCCTCAGGAATACCAATACCAGAATAAGCACTCCAATGCTACAGAGGGAGAGTAGAAAACAGAGATACTATTTTCTGGAGCTGTTACTCTGAGCTTCAAAAATGATTGCTCTAATCATTTCATCCAGGCTCCAGCCTGTTCAGTCACACCACGGAGCAGAAGCCAGGCTGTGAGCTTTGTCTCTGTCCCACCAGTGGCCATTATCAGTCGGGTCAACCAGCTCCATCCTGCACCCAGGTCGGGGGAGTGGGACTGGAGCAGATCCCAGTTCTGGAAATCTTATACCTGATGCGTGACATCCATCAGCTCTGTGCCTGCCTACAGAAGGTAACCGATCTCTTGTTAAAAGCTATTGAGTTTTATGGTCTTGGGGTATACGTCATATGACATCTATTCACAAAGATTTGAGCTACCTTTTGCAAGGCAGAGTCTGGAATCTATTGTTAAATGAATAAAATGACTCCGTGTCCCTCATAAGCAGGGGCTGCTGTTCAAATGCTATGATTGGCTCAAAGAATACTTAATAAATACTTAGGAATATGGCTTCTGGACTCTAATTAGCCATACACAGCAGGCTGAATCTCTGAGACCACATTTGTCCAACGGTCAAAATTGCATTATAACTCACCTTTTATTTATATGAATGCAAACTACGTTTTCATCTAGCCTCCCTAGCAACTCTACCACAAAATGTAAAAATAACCCGTTCATTAGCAATTACTAAGTGTTGGTACCCAGTCTTTCCATAAGTATTTGTGCTGCAGAAGTCTGGCCAAAAGGATTAGAGCTATTGACTAAAAGGAGGGGAAAAAACTGCAGCAACTTGCATCATGCATTATACATAGCGTGAGAAATCCCAGTGGCACCCAGACATTGGAGGCAAAATTTCCTCCTCAGATCCTCATGGTAATAGCTGAGTTGGGTATTCTGCGCACGCAGAGAGAGCAGATTCCCCCAAAGTCAGGCTGACATCAAGGTACAGTAACTGAATATCACCATTCGGTATAATCCCAGGAGGCGGAATTTGCACTGAATTTCTAACACTTTAATGCACATGTGTGAATTTAAAGGGAAGGCGATGGAAAAGCAAGAGTAATACGGGATTCTAGAATCTTAAGGGTAGAAATAAAGCTCTGTGTGAGGGTCTGGAGGTGACATTTCAGTCAAAGAACAGAAAATTCAGCCCCTAGTTATAAAGTTTACGGTGCTAGTTTCAAGGTTGTGGAGTCAGGTCATTTTATACCTCAATATAAACAACTATCATACAAGCATAAGCAGCATTACGTCGTCTTTAACTTCCATCATCTGAAGTCATGTTAACATACTAAAGACAACTGCAAATAGCGAGGGAAAGAAATTAATGTATCACAGAAGTGGTATTTTAATCAGTGAATCTAAAACCATCTCTGCCATCATACAGTGCAGAAACACTGCTAACAGAACTTGCTGTGTCTAATTCCTTTTACACCATTTCAAGAGTGAACTTGGAAATCCTCCCAAGTCATGCAGAAGGACGTTTCCTGGTTTACTGGGGGAATTCTAAACCAATGATGTTTCAGGGAAGAAGCAGAAATTCAAAAAACTCCACAGCTCACAGAGTGAACAGGCAAAATGTTCACCCCGCTATGGTTGCTTGGAGCTTGGAGTGATTCCTTGAAGCAGTATGGTGTGAAGATCTGGTCCTGTACTTATCCAGAAGGTTCAGGTTTGCTTTCCTTTCCATTTGGGTAGGAAAATTCGGGCAGAAACAGTCTTTAAGAGTCAGTCAATTAACTAAGGGAACTCTTCCCTTCTTTACAGCACTTCTCATTAGCGAGAAGAAAAGGAGAAAAATAAAGAAACTAATTTATCTGGGCATTTCCCCGTATAGCCATAAAAAACACAGTAGAATCAGCCATGTCATGCACTCCTTGGTAAAATGGCATTATTTACAGAGTTTGTAAAAGGGCTCCATTACTACTCATTTTCAATGAGGTTGCAGAAACATTATTAAATATAGTGATTTAACTGGTTAAAATTGGTCCTTGCAGTCAGAGTCCACTCATATCTCCCTCCCTCGACACCTCACGACTGGACGAGTCAGGCCTTTTCTCAGGAGCTGCGAAGAGCAGTCGCTGAGGGACCATTTTATCCCCAGGCATTCAGATCTGCTCTTCTCCGGGACTTTCTTTACAGAAAGGATGGAAAGGACAAAGGAAACAGTTTCTCCAGGGACTCTTCCAACTTCTGGAGTTATAAATATTTTCTTTTTTGCCCAAAAGGTATACCTATGTCCGTGCTTAAGGAGACCTACAGGGAAGATGCTCACAAAAAGCAAGGAAAAGCAGGCTGCATTATTGCACTTACTGAAGTAAAGAGAGAGGAGGGAAAATCAGTGAAGGAAGGAAAGGAGGAGGTAGGGAACTCCACATCATGGTGGGAGAAGAATGAGAGAATACTCTAGACTGGGAATTTGATGGGGATTGCAGGGATCCAAGCAGCACATGCAAACACAGACTAGCTTGTGACAATGCTGAGATTTCACATAAGTTATAGGTGCTTCAGCGAGAAACTGCACCCTAAGTTAATAATACTCCAAAACAACATATGAACAAAAATATCTTAATAGTGGCTAACGTTCATGTTTTCACACATATTTCCAAAAGCTGGGGTAAAGGAATCCACACTAGGGATAAGAGATTCTGTGTAGCCTTGGACATGCTCAACTCTTCACATTATCCAAACTTAAAAAAACTCCCTTTACCTCTCTTTAGGTGGCTGTATATCTTAGCCTCAACAGTTATTTGTAAGGCTCTAAAATTGTTCACCTCTTGAGGCTATGTATTGAAAACACTGCAGGTGTACGTCAATAATTCATTACATTTAATCAGTCTAGTGCCACCTTAATTAGTAAGGTAATATATTCATAAACAAAAAGGTAATCAACAATAAATATTTAGAAAAAATATTATTAAGACAAATTCCAATAGGTACTGGTTTTTAAAATACTAAACATATATTTATTTTGCATTATTAATAAAAACCTCTGAATCCATTAAGCAAGTGGAATATAGGAAAACCCACGTGTCAAACCAACACAAGCTTCCCCAACTTGCAGTCTACTGCAGAATNATTTTCTCTTTTATAATTTTCCATCTATAAAATGGAGATGATGCATTCCTCACAATCACAACCTTGACAGAAGACTGCATTAACACATCCATGCCATCAGCTGTAAACAAGGGAGAGACAACTCTTTTCAAGGACACAAGGATTCTCTTTTTCTTTTTTTTTTTNTACAGTGCAGAAACACTGCTAACAGAACTTGCTGTGTCTAATTCCTTTTACACCATTTCAAGAGTGAACTTGGAAATCCTCCCAAGTCATGCAGAAGGACGTTTCCTGGTTTACTGGGGGAATTCTAAACCAATGATGTTTCAGGGAAGAAGCAGAAATTCAAAAAACTCCACAGCTCACAGAGTGAACAGGCAAAATGTTCACCCCGCTATGGTTGCTTGGAGCTTGGAGTGATTCCTTGAAGCAGTATGGTGTGAAGATCTGGTCCTGTACTTATCCAGAAGGTTCAGGTTTGCTTTCCTTTCCATTTGGGTAGGAAAATTCGGGCAGAAACAGTCTTTAAGAGTCAGTCAATTAACTAAGGGAACTCTTCCCTTCTTTACAGCACTTCTCATTAGCGAGAAGAAAAGGAGGAAAATAAAGAAACTAATTTATCTGGGCATTTCCCCGTATAGCCATAAAAAACACAGTAGAATCAGCCATGTCATGCACTCCTTGGTAAAATGGCATTATTTACAGAGTTTGTAAAAGGGCTCCATTACTACTCATTTTCAATGAGGTTGCAGAAACATTATTAAATATAGTGATTTAACTGGTTAAAATTGGTCCTTGCAGTCAGAGTCCACTCATATCTCCCTCCCTCGACACCTCACGACTGGACGAGTCAGGCCTTTTCTCAGGAGCTGCGAAGAGCAGTCGCTGAGGGACCATTTTATCCCCAGGCATTCAGATCTGCTCTTCTCCGGGACTTTCTTTACAGAAAGGATGGAAAGGACAAAGGAAACAGTTTCTCCAGGGACTCTTCCAACTTCTGGAGTTATAAATATTTTCTTTTTTGCCCAAAAGGTATACCTATGTCCGTGCTTAAGGAGACCTACAGGGAAGATGCTCACAAAAAGCAAGGAAAAGCAGGCTGCATTATTGCACTTACTGAAGTAAAGAGAGAGGAGGGAAAATCAGTGAAGGAAGGAAAGGAGGAGGTAGGGAACTCCACATCATGGTGGGAGAAGAATGAGAGAATACTCTAGACTGGGAATTTGATGGGGATTGCAGGGATCCAAGCAGCACATGCAAACACAGACTAGCTTGTGACAATGCTGAGATTTCACATAAGTTATAGGTGCTTCAGCGAGAAACTGCACCCTAAGTTAATAATACTCCAAAACAACATATGAACAAAAATATCTTAATAGTGGCTAACGTTCATGTTTTCACACATATTTCCAAAAGCTGGGGTAAAGGAATCCACACTAGGGATAAGAGATTCTGTGTAGCCTTGGACATGCTCAACTCTTCACATTATCCAAACTTAAAAAAACTCCCTTTACCTCTCTTTAGGTGGCTGTATATCTTAGCCTTAACAGTTATTTGTAAGGCTCTAAAATTGTTCACCTCTTGAGGCTATGTATTGAAAACACTGCAGGTGTACGTCAATAATTCATTACATTTAATCAGTCTAGTGCCACCTTAATTAGTAAGGTAATATATTCATAAACAAAAAGGTAATCAACAATAAATATTTAGAAAAAATATTATTAAGACAAATTCCAATAGGTACTGGTTTTTAAAATACTAAACATATATTTATTTTGCATTATTAATAAAAACCTCTGAATCCATTAAGCAAGTGGAATATAGGAAAACCCACGTGTCAAACCAACACAAGCTTCCCCAACTTGCAGTCTACTGCAGAATTATGGCCTAAATATCTTTGTAATACCATTTCATAGTGCCCAGGTTTCTGAAATGAAGTTGCAGTTATAATACATTGCAGCAAGTTATGGTAGCCCACTGAAATAAACCAAACTTTACAGCTTTTATCAAGTAGAGGTTTCCTAATACCTTCATAGCTAGTGTCACCAGTGAAGCAATATTAATTAATGCCATCTCAAAATTCAGTTCAGTTACCTCAGTACTGAAAATTTGCCTTAAATGCCTGTAGTGTTGGTGTCTTTTATGCCAAAACCAAACACCAAAAGCACCTTTTCAACATAGGATTCAGAAACTCAAGAACAGCTCCTTGCTCAGCTCTTTCCTAGACTGGATAAATTATTTAATTTTATTTAAATAATAAATTTTCTCTTTTATAATTTTCCATCTATAAAATGGAGATGATGCATNTCCTTTCCTCACATTCATTTGGAGCTGCTTCATGATCTTTAAGTAATGAGAGAAAGCTGCTTCTACAGATCCATTATTTTGCCCATTCACGTAATAAATTTTAGACAGTCCTCTTTTTTTATTTATTTTTTGCCTTGGTATTTTAAAGAAAGTATTTCTAATGCCTGATGAATTCAAAGAAAGGAGGACTGGTTCTTGCTGGTTGGGTTTTCCAAGCACTGATGGTAAACTGCACTCCAGCATTACACTTTTGCAGGACTAGGTCATGCCCAGTTTAACATCAGACAGATAAGTGTTATTAAATGAGCCCCTAAATGTAACAGAATTATAGTGGGGAAATGTAGTAGCAAAATAAATTATCTATATATGATCATGTAACGTGGAAATAGGCTTTTTCCACATTATAGTGCCTTCAGACACACAGTTTATCTCTGGAATTTTAAAGAAGGCTTGCTGAATGATGTTGCATGCTTCGCAACTAAATATAATTTAATTATTTAATATATTTTTACTACTTACAAACTTGGAAAGATTAACCTTGTTTGCTTGGCAAAACTGGTCAACAATTTATGCTAATTCATTGTATTTGTTGTTTTTCTCTTGGAAACAGCATTGGGCTACACCTAATTAGCTTTTAGATTTGGACAGCCACAAACTGATGAAATCAAGTAAAAATCACCTTAAGCTAAATACTAATAAAACACATTCATGGCTGAACAGCTATTCTCCTATTTTTATCAAGTCTAACTTTCATGACGAGATAAATACTTTTAACCAATGTTTAAAAGAAATAAATTGTGTCATCTAGAAGATGACGCAACGCCACAGCTATCTCAGGGTTGATTGGTTTTTAGGCCTTTGGTGAAGAGCACGATTTTATGTCCCAGCCACACTTGGGTCTGCCCAGGGAGAGTTTAGAAATTACAGCTATGCCTTCAAACACCACTCACTGAGTTTAGATTAATAAAAATATATTGTTAAACTTCAGATTAATAAAAATAGGCCATTGAACACTGTTTTCCCCTTGCTCCCCAAGTTGGGTCTACACATATATAGAGAAATGTAATATATTACATCCCGTACATAATTGTTGTGATCTTTTTCTTGCTTAAGAAACACTGCAGAGTAAAGAAATTCAGCAATGGCTTAAAATAGTTACATTAACACATACTCTTAAATGCCACCTGTACTTTAAGCCCTCCTTTATTCAAAAATCTTAATTTCCACAGGGAAAAAAAAAAGTTAAACCCTTTGTTTTTAAAAAAGAGCACTTGAAAAGCAGTTATATTTTAGTGAGATATATCAATCAAGTTCCGCTTTTGTATTCCTTAAACTTTTTAGAAAAACAACAGATTTTATCTTCTCTAGTCTTATTACCTCAGAAGAACTTGATGCAGAAAAGCACATTACTAAATGTTATTTACAGTTCTCCTTTTTCCTAGATTGCAATAGCAGCAACCTGCTATTTTTCACACAAAAAGAAAAAACCCAAAGCCCTGCCCAAGGAATACACAATTAATACTCTGGATAACCAGTGACAGTATTACTTAACTTATCCCATAAGTTTAAAATAAGAAAAAGACTGCTAAAAGCATTTACAGTGCCTCCTCAATTGGAAATTGCTGCTTTAGTAAATGTATCGAAGCAAAAAGTACTTTTCTTCTATAACTCTGCATCAGGCAAAAATTGCTTCATGACACAAAATATTTCAAGGAGGAAAGACCACCACAAAAAACTGTAAATAACAATCTTTCCTAACTCTAAATTAGACTTTTACTGGTGTTTATTGCACACACCTCTCATTGTTCATTTCATTAGGAAATGTTAGAGAGAGGGCTGTAAAACAGAGTCAGATAATACCACAGGTAGGAATTGGAAAAGAAATGCAGTCACACAAAACTACAAACGTGTAGTTCTGTAGCTGCATTTATGCCCACACAGGTCTTTAGGGCACAGGTAACCAAAGTCGTGCCACCGCAACACATAACAGGAGAGAAGGAAGAATATTACCCTTCATTTCTTTTACCTACTGCTTATAGAAAGCTAACGGGCTTAACGCTTGTTAACGAGTGCAGTCTGTCATAGGAGGAGATGGGAAAAAGAACTGTCTTACCAACAGCTACTGAATCTCAGGTGTTTGGACATGAGCTGTAGCAGCATAGTTCTGTTGTAAATCCAGAATATTAATCTGGGCTCCAACACTGACTTGACATGTGGATTCATTTAAGACATTTTATTCTCTACCCTTTTAATTCTGTGGGATTCCAATGCTCACCTTTGGTCAGTTCGTCTTTGCTGCCTGCAGTACAAGATCCTGCCTGTTTTCCCATTCCCCCTGGAAGACGGAGAATGAATTGCGTTTCTCCCTGAAACAAATGTCTTTCAGTGTATTTGTTAGCTACTTCTTTTCTAATGCTGATATACTCTTCATTTCTCTCTACTCTCTATCTTATCTGCACTACAACAGAACGTCAGTTAATCAGGATGACTTCTGTTTGAATTTAGCAATTCCCTAAATGGGGTATAGTTATTAGCTGAGATTAGATCTACACAAATACCAAGGTATTTGAACTGTTCTGTCATTTACAACTTCAGTCCCTGGTGTCTTGCTAGGATATTCCAATTTCGGTTTGAAAGTACAAATCATACTAAACCCCACTCTACAATGTATACATACCTCCTCCCAATCTCACCAAAAAATTCTCACCGTTATTTTAGGATTTAATCCCTTACTAGTAGTCCAAAAATCTGCTAATTTAGCACTAAGCAACTCATGCTATCGTTTCCTTGGTTTTCTTTGTATTCATTGTTTCATTATTCTATTATTCTTTTCAGAGATTACTGACTACCTCTGCAGTCTTTATTGCACTGCCAGTAACACCCATATGCTCTAACACCCACCTGCTTCTCTTTGAAGGACTATCAAATGCAATCCTTATTTTTGCAATTCCCTCTCCTTTAACAGAGGCCTCCATTCTGACATTGCTGTAAAACACAATGGGTTTTGGCCTTTGAGAAGGGATAAAATAAAGTGAGAGGCCAATACAGTGTTGTTAAAATTCCCAGTGAGACTACTGTCTTCTCCTGCTGCTGAATTACCCTTGGACGGAGCCTCATGAGCAGATCAGGCCAGGACATCTGAAGAGATGCCGTTGTCTCCCATTCATTTAGACATCACCTGGTCCTTCAAGAGGAACGATTCCTCTTTAGCCCAGAGATGATGTGGGTACAGAGCCCAGATAATGTACCTCAAGCCCCCCCTGACGCACGAGGATAGTGATGATTACTGGCAATTTTTTTCCCTGTAACTCAGAGATCACGGTTCTGCTTCTAGCCTAATTATGTTCGTATAAACTACAATTAGTTTTTCCTGTTTACCAATTAGCCTGGGGGATTTGCTGAATATATTTTGACGCTCAGCCACCAGGTACTTTTAGAAAATGCAAATTAAGAGCTATGAATTCATTTTTAATACAGTGGAATCTAAATAAAGAATGAATACTTAGCCATTTATTCATGTGATAACATCAACTACAAAAAGAAATTCTTGCAAAAATCAATGGAGTCTTATTTCCTGGCAGTGACGTGGATTAAAAAAAAAACAAACAAACAAACATACAGAGTACATTTGTAAGTAATCTAACTCATTTTTTTCTCTTTTTAATTCAGAAAATTCATATTATCTCATCTAAATTGTTTTGTCTGATATTTCTTGTTCCAAATTTTGTTAGTGCTATAAAGAGTTACTGTAGTATTCTTTTTGAACTGGTTCCATTGTTTATTATATATAAGTAAAGAACACGAGTATAATGAAAAAACCTTCCTATTTAAGCTCCTCTGGGGATTTACACTTTTTATGTAGTGCTGCTTCTTGAAATTACAGCACAAAATTGTCATGAGCAGTCAACATTGCCCATGTTCTTCTTCCTTAGTTAAAAAGAAAGAAGATATAAAGATGCATGATACTGTACCTGATTTATGAATGATTTGGTTTATTGCATCACATTTAAGGAATAATATCATGATTTTGTAGTATACAGCAACTGACAGCTGGTGAGTTTGATTAAATATTGAAGCTGAGGCATTTAATCAATCCTGATAGCCATTTATGGGAGGCACATTGAAGCTGAGGCATTTAATCAATCCTTATAGCCTTTTATGGCAAACATTATATACCACAAAGCAATGAAGATTATGGCTATTACACAGAAACTACACCACAAAAAAAAAAAAAAAAAAGAAGAGAAAAGGAAAAAGTAGCTCCCAGTATCTCAGAAGATGGGCCCTGTTAATATTCTTTGGATTCTCCAAAGAGACAACCGGTATATGTAGCACTCTACTGAGAAGGAAAGTCTGTCCTTGACATCAATGAACTTTGGATGTAGATAGTATGATGGAGGGAATAATCTTCACAACAGCCAATTTAGCCATTTTCAAAGTAAAACATTATAGAGAGATCAGCACTACTGGGGAGAGCAGTGAGAGGATGGAAAATTATCTCCTTCCAAAGAGCTAACAAGATCCTTAGAGATCTTGTGGCCTGTAGAGCCATCCATCCAGATATTCCTGGATCACTGCCTGACCCTCCGTCAGGAACTGCATTCCCAAAGGGCCTGACTCCTCACTGCCTTCCAGCCTGGCAGAGATTTACTTCTGACTGTATGTGACTGGGAAGAAAGATTAAAATTCTGTTGCATTGCTTTTTCACACCTGCTTCACATCCCCATTAAAAAAAATAAAATAAAATAAAACCTCACTCAAAAAAACCTGGAGATAAGTATTCCTCTTCCCTGCCCAAATCACTTCTCGAGAGAACCAATATTCACTACATTTTGGAATTTTAATCCTATTGACAGTATATTTGAGGTTTCACCAAGTGTTTTATTACAAGTAAAAGCTTTCCAGCTGCTTCTGCAGAGCAAAAAATGCAGTTAATAAGTTTTACAAATTTTTTGGCACATAAAATCAAAAAGTCATTCAAGTTAAACAAACTTATAATCAAGCCTCAATATTGTGGGCAGCTCTGGCTTCCAAAATATTGAGCCCCTTTATTTTTTGTAGTCTGTATTTTGAAAGAAAACCTTCATTTGCTGAAGACATAACTTTCCACAGTATTTTGGTCAAGGATGGACAGATCTTCAGAGGCAGAATTACCATTGCTAAACCACTAAGAATCTAACTTGTATGCTTTTGGGTCACATAGTCTTCTTCAGGAAGCAGAGATAGATAATTGTTTTCTCAGAGAAATGGCCAGGTCATATCCTTAATTAATTGTCCTTGGATAATTATTCCTTACAAGGATTCCTGCTCTTGCTAAAGGACTAGTCCTACTCATTAGGTTACCTATTTGTTTACCTGCCTTGCTTGTTAACTTTCCAGGCTGAGAATACATCATGTCTCCATATAAGTGTATTTGCATTAATGAGAAATTCATCTAATCACTGCCTGGTACACATCTTCCCTTCCCCTGCCCAGGCATCCTCCCCCAGACAACCTTACTGCTGCTGACAGCTTTCATGGAAAAGTGTTCAAACAAAATGCAAAGCAGCGGTAGCAACTGATTCACAGCTTTCTAACACCGTGATTATCGTAATTACATTGTTTAACCACTATTATCTTGCCTGTTAAACACACAAGAATTCATTTTTCCACTATGAATGTTCTTCACATGTGTAATTTCAGCACTGTATGTGCAACAGGAATGCAATAAAATTAAGTCACGAATGAGTGAGCTTCACAAGGTACAGTTCCAAGAGCTGTTAATTTAAAGCCATTCACAGTACATTTAAATTTTACAGGCAATGTTATCAATGGTGTCACTATAACACATTTATATTGCTTTTCTATTACTTGTGAATTTTGCATTCTCTTACAGAAGGCAGGGGGAACTCCATTAATTTACCCGAAGACACTGTTAAGTGCTTCACCCTCTCACAGTGTGGTAGTTACCGCACTCATCACCTCCTCACAATTCTCCAGGTAGTTCAGTCACCCCAATAAACAATACTAGTAAGTGGGGCCTTTGATTTAACATCTGAGAATTTTCATACACTTCCACTCAATATTCCTTCTCCCTGGAAAGCAGAAACCATAGAATCATTATTTAAGAAATGTTAAGAACTGGAGGGCAATATAATTGTTGGTTTTGGTTGGGTGTTATTTGGTTTTGGTTTTTTACTGATCAGTAAATCTCAAATATAACTATTCAGTGTATATATATATGTATATAATATATATATAAATCAATACATATCAATATCAAAAGCAGGGCCACAGCCCAGCAATCATAACCTACTGGACCCACCAGTCACCGAGACCTATAGAAGTCCTTCAAAACTAATTTAGATTTTATTCAGAGTGCTGCTGACTCTGCAGTGGATTTGGCCAGGTCAATAGGACTTTTCAGTGCATAACTGCACGAGCCTGCAAATCTACCTGAGGCTTCCCAGGTATCATGGACATTAATGCAAGTTGTGGGGGAAGAGCATTTCTCTCTCAGCACACAACATGATGAAGGCAACCTTGATTTTTTGTTTTTTCTATGCATCTGACAACAAATACTTTGCAAAGCAGCAATGAAAAATAAGTCATTAAATTACTAAGGGGCAAGGTTGCCAACCTGAATAGCTATGCGTTGTTTGTATCATCTGAAACTAACAGCACATATTGTATCTTCTATGAAAAGTCGATTTTCAGTTCACTGAAATATACTCACTTTGCTGAAATATCCAGTGTTGCTGAATGGTCCCTGGGATGCAAGCAAACTCCTGAATTTTACATGTTTCCAATACAGTGAAACCTCAGGATTGCTCAGTTGCAAGGTGTATGTAATTGTAACAAAATGCATTTTCATCACGGAGGAAGTAATTTATATTTGAACAGAGATACAGGGTGAGAAAAATTGGGTTATTTACATTATACGTCAAACACTGTCCTTGTGTGACATCCTTCAACAGCTTGATCCAGCATTCAGTATATCCAACACTCAGCCTGACGGCCATCCGATTGCTCCAGCAGCATGAATCCAGAGTCTCCAGCCCAAAAGGGACAGCCTTGTCCACTTTAAGACTAATCTGGGAACAGGGAACAGTATGTCGCTCTGTTACAAGTCACACTTAGATTATAGTTTCTGCTGTTAAAGAACAGATTACTAATATATTACAGTTGGTTCTTCTTGCATTGCTAATTTAGCATTTCTACAGAATAAGGTATTTCCTCTAGTTGATTTAGAGTGTTTAAGAGCACTTGCTTCTCCCACCCTGTTTCTCAGTTGTACTATTTTCACTCAATGCACCTGAAGGTAATGGGCAAGACATAGGACTATCCTAAGGCTGGACTTCAGACTTGTATCTTCATATTAGGTGGATTATAACACTGTCACTGCCATTCTTGGCTTCAGTGCTGTAGTGGTGAAGAACAGTTAGTGTGCAAGTAAGATTTTCCTATGTGTACAGCTGGTGTTGAGGTTCAGCCAGTTTACATTTTTCCCACAGGACACTGCTGTATGATAGGGTTTTTTGGGTAAGGATGGGTGGGTGGAGTGTATCCTATCTCAAAGCCAAATTTCTGTTTGCAAAAGTAGTCTTTCTTAGTACATTTTATTCAAAAGGCTTTTATGTCAGTAGTAGAATCACTAGTTAAGTAAAAGGATGGTCGTTATGTGAGAAGCAGGGTGTTCTCCTGGAATGTGGGAAGTCTCAGCACTTCCAGTAAGAGAAATGGGTAGGAAATGCCATAGAACCAGATTACTTCATGTACCAGAGCTCTTCTATGCTGCACAAACTCATAGTCTTACTGAGACAGAGGTTGATTTGAAAGCTCTGTTTTTAAGATATATGGTCCAAAATGGGCCATTGGATGTTCTAGCACGGAATATGGTGTCCCAAACAACGTATTTTTCCTTCTTAAACAGAATAAAAATGTCAAGGGGCTCACATTTGAAGGGAAAAACGACCACTGTAAAGCACTGAAAAAATCCCTACCGTACTAGCTACCTTGAAAGAAAATTCATACAAAATCCACCAAAATGGGAATAGCCACAAATATGGAAACCAGCTGAGTTTTATGGCAGCACTACAGTGCTTCAAGGTTCTTTCACAAAAATGGAAAGTTTGGTAGATGAAGATGTAATTATTGAAGAGAGCACAAGTAACTACAAACTTGAAAACGAACGGACAGGGCTGCAGGAAAAGAAAAGAAAAAAGAATCAAAACCAATTGAGCTATCTCGGAGAACACTCCAACATACCTTTAGCAAGACAACAAAGAGTCCTTTGAAAGTAGAGTGTTCGGTACTTACTTAAACAAGCCTAAGTGGAAAAATATCAATTACAGTAGAGGCTCATCCTTATTTTAATAAGAAAGTAATAAAATACAACAACAGAATCGTTAAGAAGAAAATGTTTCAATTTCTTTGACTACATGGAAGGCAGAATGGGAATGATGATATGTGCCTGCTCTGGGAATGTGAAAAAGGGTTCATCAATGTTCTGAAAGGGTGGGAACTCAGAAAACCCACAAGGCGTTTAGATATATCAGAAGTTACATAAACACATTTGTAATTACAGCTCTAAAGGAGAAGAAAGAAAGAGAGAAAATGAACAAGAAATATTTAAGCAAAAGAATTGCTGTATATTGTTTCTTTCTTAAATAAATTTTACCTGATTTTTTTGGTGAGCATAAAATGAAGGTGAAAGATGTCATTTCTAGTCTCAGATCCCATTTGATGCAGTATTAATCGTTAAACTGCAAGGGGAATCTAATTTTTACTTAATTTAATTAAAATATTGGACTCTTACCAGGTTTTATTCTATAGAAAAAAAATACTCCGTGTTCATCAGCTTAGTGCGTATTGTTGAACTGTGCATTCACTAACTTGGCGAATATCAACTGTTATTTTACCTTCCTGTCTCCTTCGCAGGAGAAAAGAGCTGAGATCATCACTCCAAAGACTCCAAAACCTGACAGTCTGAGCAGAGGTCAGAGCGAAAACGTTTAAGTGCCTCCAGGTTCCCCTTCACTCTCCACTAAATCCACTGCTGGAAAAAGGTTTCAGGTTCTTAGTATTTGAATTCAAGGTGTTGCTTAAATTAGTACAGTACAGGGTGTGCTAGGCCGGAGAGATAATGACCACTTAAAGAGCTTATTTTATATTTTACTAACTTTTCATATCTCTGTTAGCATTCGCAATAGTCTGTACAGACCAAGTAGACTTAAGAGAAGCAGTAAAAACTTACCAGCTTAACGGTTTACCTACAAATTGTTAACAAGTAATGACTTTCTATGTAACAAATTTGAGTATTTTTTGCTTTAAATTCCCTTTTACATACTACACAACTGATAAATTCCATAAAATTGAACATGCTCTCCTTATATCATCCTCTAAAATACACCTAGGAAAGATTCTGAATCTTTGGTAGTTACTCACCTAATACTGTGGAATTAAGGAGAAAATGACAAAGAAGACATTAATTAGCGCTATCCTTTTAATTCATGATCTGTACATAACCCAGAATATCTGGCAAACCCTCATGACTTATTTGAAAGGAATTCTAATGACGCATTCATTTCAGTAAAATAAGTATCATGACACTGAGACACACACAAAAAAAAATGACTATTATTTTCATTTTTTAAAAACTTGCATCAATTCCACAGGGAAGCCAAAAGCTCCTGAGATGCACTGAAATAATTCCTGGGAAAGTGACAGGTGTTCCAAAACTAAGCAACACAAAAACGTTAGTAGGAGGCTACATAACTCCAGGGCAAGAATCTGCAAATGAAAGGAGAGCAGCAGTAATTTATGCACACGACAATTAAAAAAAGAATAGAAAAGTAGTCTGAAATGTGAAAGCTCTGCACAAGCACACTATAAGCTCTACCTTCTTGCAGCACAAAGGAAATCAAACGTGATCAAAGGATTTCAGCTGAAGAAAACCAACTATTCAGAATAGCAGAATTGTAAAGTAAGTGTCAAAGCATGGGGATGTGATAGCAAGTACAGACAGACTAATAACTACAGAACACCTCAGATTACTGGGTTCTGTTGCTGTTGAAAAACATGACTATTTGTCTCAGAATCTGTTCTACAAATCTTCACTTATTTGCAACATTCCTCACAGCATGGTGTTCATTACTGCTAATTAGCTGAACTTCATTTCCACAGGGACTGCAAAAGCAGCAGAATCGTTGCAAAGGTAGAAAATAATAGGTGCAGGGTTCTGGGGCTCCCTGCTGCTTTCCAACCCTTTCCTCCAGTTACTCCTGAAAGGCACATCCTGGCTGGTTACTTCACATGTCAGCAGCAGCGTCATCTTCTGAAGGAAACCCCTGCCAAGGCTTCCCCAGCCAGGCTGCACAGCGCTCCCTGTGTGCTCTGAGCCGGGAGCCCATCCGAGCAGCCGGGGGGGTCTCAGCAGCATGTGAAAATCATGGGAAAATCCAGAGCTCCTGAACCCACTCTGCCCCATCACTGGCAACGTGGAGACTCCAACCTCCACACACCGTCCTTGGCAGCATTTGGGGGTTCATGTTTTTCAAAGGCTCTGTGGATACAGAAAATGCAGTTCTCCCTTCAGGGCCGGGGTGTGAGTGTGTGTTTGAGGGTTTTGTTGACATTTTGTTTGGTTTAGTTTTGTTTTGTTTCAGTTGGGTTTGGCTGGGGAAAAAATAGAAAGAAAAGTCTTGCCAGTTAGGCAAAATTCTGTACTGTATGTGAGATATGACTAAGTTTTGTAGCAGAATTCTGTATTTCCCTTGTCAGTAGCTACTGAACGCTATCAAGAGCCATCTTCATTAAATGATTTATTCTACAGACACTTTGCCAATGCATTACTAGTTCCCAAACTGTATTTATAATTTGAAAATCCGCACTCAGCATCAAGTTAAATCTTCAAGTAAAAAAACCAAAAAGTTTCTTTAAGGAAAAAAAAAAAGCATCAAGGATTACAGATAAGGACTCTACAAGAGATGTAATTTTTATATTTTACTTTCCCACAGCTGAGTATCCCACAGATTTAAACTTTCTGCATGCCAAATATCCCTGTGTCTCTTTGGAATCAGCTGTAGAAGGCTCAGTGTAACATGTACAAAGGAGACAGATAACAAAGTCACAGATGGTGTGCCCCAACTGGGGGATTTGTTTGATTGTTTGCTTTAACAAATGATGATGGTCTTCCTAGAAATGGATTTATTTCCCACTTCTGCTGTATTACTCTATTTTTTTGCATTTTTTTTCCTAAGAACTCCAGAATATCAGAGCAATTATGACTTTAGCAATTATTTCATAAGTACTTCTAAAATTTTAAGATCCAGCTAAGTATCTTCCTAATGTACTCTGTTTGGCTATAACTTAGGAGTTATAGAACTAAAATATCCAAATCAATATCTAGAAGGTATCACATCTTTAAGCCAAATTAACTTATGTAGGAGCAGTTAATCCTTGATGTCAAGCCATGCTGCCTTTTTATTTTTTTTCTCCTAAAGAAATTTAAAAGATAATTTCCCTGAGGATTTCAGAGCACTGAGATATGCTATATGGAACAGCATCAGCTCTGCCTGGGAAGAAGGACACACTTCGCATGTCTTTAAAATAAATTGCCAGAGAATATAATGTAGCCTTCCTGGGTATTTTCATCATAGCACTACCTATTTGTCATTGAGAAAGTGTCAAATTCAGATGTTAATTCAGGAAGCAAAATCTTACAGATCAATCCATGAAAATGATACTCATAATGCATGAAGAGCAGCAAAACATCTCAAAGGGAACTATGACGATGAGTCTGAGCTTGAGTATATCTGTAATTAAAATGGATAGTGCTCATATAGGCATGTTTTATGCATGCATATTAAGATGTAATGCTGACGTGTTAAGTGAGCCCAGAGCAGCAGGAATGGATTCCCACAGATCCATGAAATCCAGAAAGTGCATTATCCTATTAAATGTGTGCAGTGCAGCACTGCGGGAAGCAGACGATGCTGCGGGTTCAAATGCTGCCACGATGGAGGTGACACTCAGCTCTGGCAGACCTGGCTGCTCCGAGTTTACATGTCACTGCGTCAGTCTGTGGCCACAAATTATTCTGCTAATTCTCCGTCTCTAGAATTTACTGCTGGAAGCAGGTTTATCAAATAATAAGATTATGGCTGCTGAGGAAAATGGAAATACATTTTCACACTTTAACTTAAAAATACATATTTTTATGCTTCATACTTTGATTTTCCTGCGCTCTGCTGAGCACCCACCCTCTTCAACATAAGCTCTCCAGACTGCAAATCTTCCACCTTTATTTTAAAAGCTGTGGCTCCCCAAACAGCCTTGAGCCAAAACCAAGTGACTCATCTTGGATTTAAATACCTTCAAGATCTTCACTGAGCTCATAGGTGCAATGGACTAGTTGCAGCTGCATGCTCCACCCTCCCAGACAACTACTTTATACGGGAGGAAGGAAGGTGTCTGCTCCAGATGTGTGAAAGTCATAACCAGAAACCCAGCTTTCTTCTCCACACACACAGTTATGGGAAAGAGTACTAGAAACCACAGATCTCATGGCATTCCCCCATCAAAACATGGCCACACCTCTGAGCTGCTTTAGCTCCAAAACTCAAAAAACCCCAACAACTAAAATTCAATAAAACAAGTGAAAAAATGACACTAGCCATGTATGTTTACACCCAAGGTAAATCTCAATTTTATAGTGCTGAAGAAAGCAGTATTTTTAAGAGTATTTAGGTATTTATAACCCCACACTGCTGGACAAAAAAAAAATAGCCTTTCTGGGCATATAGTGAAAAGACAATTATTTATAAAGAGGAATTATCTTATTTTAAACTCAATGTACTAAATAATTTAGCACAGCATGTTGTTTAGCAGAACCTTAAGTTCCCAAAGAAAAAGACCAATGTCTAATCAAAGTTGCCCACCTGGAAAATTGTGGTATTTGTTCAATGTTATCAGAAGAGGCTCATTTACTGTGGTGGCATTGTACAGAAATAGTCTTGTGTATAAAACATTATCCTGATTATAGGATTACTCCTGTTAGCAGCCATTCATTTTAAAGCATCACTACCCTTCTTAAAGCAAGACAGCGTATGTGTTATCTGACAGAAATGGTAGTGAATACTGCACCCTAATCATGGAACTCTTTAGGATAATTACTACTCAAATACCAGGGTAGCTGACTAAGCTCCATCTCTTAGTTATCTGGAATGAAAGGTGTTATATATGAGGTAAATCTCATGACAACTTCAAGTTTCCAGCTGTTAACCGGCTTCCTAACGCGCTGTCACCATTGCAGGTTTATGGGGACACAGGATCCTTCACTGGGAGACCCAGGCTCTCCTTTGTCTTGAGGGAAGGGCTGGCCGCTGGTTAGAAGGATCTGTCTGTCCAGCAGTCAGTCACTTGCAAACCACAAAAACTAATGGAGAAGCTTCTTGCCTAGACAGAAAACTATGAAGGCAGACTGCGATAAAGGGAAACAAAGGGGTTTAATAACTGAGATCCCACTTGAGTCATTAGCCAGCAATAAGCACCGAACGAGACAGTGTCCTTTGCCTACTCAACCCTGCCTGAACAAACAAGGGAACAATCACCCAGAGACCGACACTGTGCAAATTAAATGACCGGCTTGTGCCTGCTTGGGAATGGAAACCCACCCTTCCTCTCTGCCAACAAAGTCATCACCTACATGACTTACACTCCTTCCCCAAGGAAGGGAGTGAGACACAAGTCCTTAGGGCATCAGCAGTTCTTATTCACAGATGCCCATCTCTCTGTTTAACAAGTATAAAATAACTGAAGGAACAAGGAATTGATTTAGGGAGTGAGCCTTGTTAGGCAATCAGACAAGGCTACTGAAACCTGGTATCCTTCATGCTTAGCCACACACAGTAAAAAGAGGATTCACATCATACGGTTGCTGCACAGAAGTAGTGGGATAGGACAGTTTAAATAGTTCCATATTAGAAGGAAATCATTTTAGCAATAGTATGAAAAGTAAACAGAAAATGAAAATTAATAACAGTACAGTTTGTTCTCCCATATGCTTTTCCATCTCACTCACTATTGTACTTGGCACTATAAATGAGATCAGACTGCTTGCTTATAAATAATGAGCCCTTAAGTAGAATCTTAGCAGATACCTAACAAGCTGCACTTTTCTAATTGACTTCATTGTTGGAGCAATTAACAGCATCCAACTTTCTTTCTTTATATGAAACGTACCCAAGTTGTTCCAAGCATTGTATAAACATTTTCTCCATGAATGTTTGCATGCAGTAAGAGCAAAGTCAGAAGATGAAATTCATAGTCTGTTTTAGAAGAGGGAACGTGTGCACAGGTGTCCTCACAAATCTCAAGGTGAAGTAAGTTTTCAGGGGTATTTTTTATGATACATTTTTTGTCATTGTAACCATCAGTCATGGCTGGGCCTGACATTCTTAATACGTTTTCAAAATAATTCTCAAGAAACCCAGTGAGGAGAGAGAATAAGTCAAACGGGCTGCTACCCAAAAAGTCTCACTGGTCAAATCTCATGGAATGACAAAATTTTGATGACAAAACAAAACCACTTCACGTCTGTCCACATTGTCCCAAGTTTTACTTAACACAGACTGATCCCTCGCACGGGAAAATCAAGAGAAACAGCTCAAGTCTGCTGCATGCCAACAGGGACAGACCAGCATAAACAAGGATCTCAAGAGACAAAAAAGCACACACAAAACTGAAGTATCAGACAGAAAAACGGAGCACAGCCAGAATTTGAGTAAAAAATATTGACCACAGTTGCCCACTGCCCAGTAGCCATTGTAGTCACAACACTCACATTGGTTCCCTGCTTTTCTGAGAGCATTTTTATCTGCTCCCAAAGGTAGGGAAGTCTAAAACTGGGGCTCTGGTTATGGTGGAAGAGCCCCAAGGGCCACTGGTAACTAACTGGCTCTACATGAGAGACTAAATTGCTGCCAGTTTAGCTCGTGCACACCTCTCCAGTCTTTCGTGATGCCAAATCAGAAAGTTGTCCTCCTAGGGACAACTAATGACAATTCCTCCTGCAAACACAAAAGTATTACACAATGATAATATCTATTTGGCAACAGACAATCAGAATGTATAAAAGAAAGGATCTAGGTTACATTATTTTAATATTATACAGTTATTAGTGCCATTGTGATGATGCAGAGGTTTGTAACTACAGATGCCAGTATCAGGGATCAAAAAGGCCTGTTCTGCATTGTAAGAGCCGATACAAATGCAGACCCTGATTCAGAGAATTCATGATTTGTGACAAGATGCAATAGTTTGTCACCAAACAAACAGGGACAGGGGGTGGACAAATATGAATGTGCTTTTCTGAATTCATGTATTTGATAATTAGTGCAGTTTCAATTGCCCACAATAATGAGGGGGTGTAGGGGTGCCTGGAGGGGAAAGAGGCTGCAAGAACAATTTTCTCCAGCCTTTCCATTCTGGAGTTTACCAAGGTTTGCTGCTCCTTCACTTTTGCATTTTAAACTGGATTTCTCTTTCCTTTCACATCCAATTTGGAGCATAATTTTTCATTGTCATTCTGAGATGTGGCAGCAATCAAGTGGAAATAGCGGCCAGTAGCCACAGTAAATCATGACTGGGGAGTAATTAACGTCTCTGTAATTAACCATGGTATCTGGCAAGAAACTATGGCATCTTATAACTAAAGTGTGGAAAAATACACATCTAGCATAATTATTGACGATTACTTCAAATAGAATTTATTATTTAGGCATATACGGATTTTAGTAAGAAAGCAGGCCATCCGGAGTTCTGAACATCCTCACTCCAAACAAATAAGATAATTTTTCACCCAGACCATTACTGCAGACTGGCTCTACAGAAAGTCCTCTAAAGGTCCCCAGTTTGGGTGATCACTTTACCAAATACCCATTTCACCCAAACCTGCAGATTTCTTGAAATCACTATTTTAATTGATCACTGACGTAACTTACAAATTGCTGAGGGACTCTGCTACAGTTTATACTTGCACAAGAAACAGAACTAAACCGACGTTTTAGAGATCTGTGGGTGAGGAGGGATCATAACACCTAGTCTTAACCTAGCCTAGTTCATACTGTGGGTATTTTTAAAGATGAAGAATGAAGAACTAACAGGTATTATTGTGTCAGAATTTGTGAATCAGAGATCCATTAACTGTTCACCTTTGGTTGATTTCTATCATGTATTAACACCAACCAATATAATTTCAAGTGGTCCCTGCACATTACAAAATGAGATTTATTCAGACCAGTAGAGAGTGGCCCTAAACGTTCCCAGACTTCCACTTTGCAGTCTTCCCACTGATGCAAAAACAAGAATATTACCTAATTTAAATGGCACTACATGCATTCTACACTTATTTTGCACTAACGTAAGTAACTGTGCTTTTACTTATGCAGGTCCCCAGGAGTGTCAAATCTATGCTAATAAAGTACAGGCAGAATAAGGACACAGGTGGTTTAATATCTGTGGATGCTGACAGGACCTGTCAGCATAAATACAACACACAATAACTGTCAAAATGCAAATAGTGGAAAAAGTCTCTAAAAACAACTTATTACCTTTGCTGACCTCCATAAGAACAACTGCTGTGCCATGAGATTCTAACAGACAAAAATGCAGAGATATAATTGCTTCTATATAAGTGGAGCTTAGGGCTGCAACAAGAAAAAAAAATAATGTTGTTTAGATGATAATTAATCCTATAAAAGTACAAGGAGGAGTGAAATGTGTCATTAAATTGCAACACAGATGTTTCTTGAGCTCCATGCTCAATTTAAAAAATAAAAGGAGTTGAGTATATGCTGGATTATTAGAAACAATTTCTCCTTTTCATAATGAAAAAATAAAATTGTTACTGCCCTGATGTTTCAGGCCACTGGGGCTTTGTGATAACTCCTCTTCTGCTTCCACTATGAACACCTAATAAAGCTGATAAGCAATACCAAAAGCTGAAAGTAACCCCCAGGAAAACTTAATAGGGTGTATTTGTTGGATGTAATTCTAGATTTGAATACAGATGCATTCCGATCTCTGCATTTGGACACCTTGCAAATAGATGCCATACTGGTGTCTGGAAAATACATTGCTCTCTGCTGCTCTGGGAATATTTTGACTTTTAGTCCTAGGGCACAGACATTGTAACGTACCTCTTGCTCACAACGAAGTTAATAATGTATTGAATGACTGATACAAGAAATGAATCATTGTTGTGTATTTCTGTGGTTTCAGATCTGTTTGTTCTGCAAAGTCCTTTGTTCTAATATTTATAAGCTGTCACAATAAAATATGTTTTACAGGGAAGCATTTAAAAAATATCAGTCTTTTGTGAATAAACTGTCATTTCAGAAATTACTTTCAAATACAAATATTACTTGTCATTTTAGGCTTCCAGTAATATCTTAAGCTAATTACAGAGATTGTTTAAAAAGAGACAAAAACAAGAACCATTAAAAGTGGCTTCTATTTCTTCTCTCCTTCTTTTTTTGTTTCTCCCATGCTAAGAAATTTGGAAACACCATTTAATGTGTTCGTTTTCATTTGGGTAAAAACTGTAGCAAGGGACAGAAGAGAAACATCAACACTTTCTCTGTACACTGGAACAGGCAAAATTCCTGACCCTATAAAGCTGCACAAGTAAATCTTCCCCAGACTGAAGCAGACATCGCATACCTCTGATAGAGAAGGGGCAAGGAGCTGCTCAGGATGATTCATAGCCTGATGCCGACAAGGACATCCAAGGAGCCCCAGCATCAGGCAGGTGATCTGTGATAGGGGTAACTTGCAGGATGGCTGGCAGAATTGCCCTCTAATATTTACCAGGTTGTCACAGCTACAGCTTTGGGTACAGCAGCTCCCAGTTCCCACTAATCCTGGTCTAACATCAAAACTACACACAAACTGCTCTCAGACTGCTTGTGGCTCCAAACATCTGAGGCGCTGCAAGTCAGAACCAAGAAATATGGGGGATTTGCTCGCTTTATTCAATAACGTGATCACAAATTTGAGGTCTCCTTTATTTGCTTTTTGGTTAGTCATTCACCTTGGAACAAAACTGATGGCAATATTTCCAGAAAGGTAATTTTATTACATAAAAGTAACATTTCCTCCCTCCTCTCTTTTCTCCTTTATTTTCTCTTCCTTCAAACACTAACCATGGTCAGAGGAGAGACTAGATCTCAAATTAATTTATTAAAAAAAAAAAGAAATAAGCTGAAGTAAGGAGGACAGAATAGCCAGTCCCCTCATGGGGGGAGGGGTGGGGGGTAGGGCACCTCACGCTTCCACCAAGTTACTTACCTTACACTCAAATATGTCTCATAAGATTTCAGTTTTTCTCAACTTTCAAGGGATGATAGAAGCCTGCCCAGGATCAGGATTTTTTGAGAGCACACAAGAGCCACTATTTAAATACTCATGAAAACAGGCCTCAAACTGAGACCAATAAACAGTGACCACAAGAGAGGGTACCTCATAGAAACCACAGATGACATTAGCTGTGAGAAAACATTTACAGATTGTTATATACTTGATTCCCATTCCCTTACCTGTTACAAAAGGTTCCAATCAACACACAAACCACCAGAAAATTCCTCTAAAAAGCTTCTTTGGTCTTACTTGGCTGTCAAGCAGGTAACCCTGACTTCTTCTGGGCCTCCTCTTCCCCAGGCCCTCGTGCCCACAGAGGCTCTTAGAGACATCCAGGCTGGAAAAAAACATCAGCAGAAATAAACCGGTAATGGTTCTTCATCTTGTCTCCTGTATCTAAGGAAGAATTTGCCCTAAACAAGCGGTTTGGAGCCAGGTGAAACGCTGAAGGCCTACAGGTCCCATCAGCAGCTACAGGGGCTACGCACAGCTCATGGCTCCCTGGCCCTGACAGGCCACGTTTTGCAGTTTAATACAGTTATTGAGCCCACACCTGCATGTACCTCATTACTGGAAACTAAATATGAGGCAGCTTTTGCAAATCTGGCTGCTTAGGTTTGGTGGGGTTTTTTTTTATTGTTGTTTACTAAGCTTTTCCATATGAATATTCTTAAGGGGAAAATGTCAAATTGTGGTTAAATACAACTCCCTCTCTTTTTCCCTATGGAATACTGATGGCCATTCCAAAGTGCTAAAGAGCAGCACCAAACGTCATCCTGCTCCAAACACTAAGAAACCCTGTGTTCAGCTGGCCCAGTGGAAGCATAGATCCCAGGTGAGGTGGATCCCACTGATTTCTGTGTCATAATGCCTATTCATTCCAGTTGCAATCAATCATGGTGGGCATTTAATCCCGTAGTAAAAGTAAGGTTGGACCCTAATCAGTACTTTTTTGTGCCACCACCTATGCCTATAATTATCTGCCTATACTTACATCCCAAATTATTATTTTCCATGAAGAAAACACACCTTGCTATCTGTACTATGGCTCATTTGATAGTAAATATTTATATATGGCAGTACAGTTTGGCAAGGAAGTACACTATCACTGTGATTAAAAAGATGGAATTTTCTGCACATTGAGCAAACAGCTTAATGCCTTGATTCAGAAACACGCATGTAGTTAAATCCAGGCTTATTGGTCTTCCTTGTACTGATGGATTTAAGTATGCATTTAAGTGCTTTCCTGAAGCAACGCTTAACAGATGGAAAACCTTATGAAACAACAAGACTGAAAATCAAAAAGCCCAGAAAAATGGCTATTTAAATCTTCACATAATCCTATTTGCTCAAATGTTTACAAGACTCCTTTTCTGTCAATAGCCAAAAGTATAATTATTTTAATAACTGTAGAAAACAGGAAATAGATTAAACAGATAATTGAGACCACCAATGAAAATTAATTTTATAAATTCAATGTGCTTTCAAATCCTCCCCCCCACACTACCTACTGTGAGGTAGTCTCTAACTGGAGGCCTGTTACACTTACCCACATGGCTCAATATGAAGAAACAACTATTCATATCAGTTGGTAACAGTTGACTAGCTGACAACTAGTTCAAGTTGTTCTATTAGAAGAAGAGACAGAGAGCACAAGAGAAAAAGTAGCTGTTATTTAAAAGTCAGAAATAGACTGCCAAGGGGTACAAAAAGACCAAATACTTAGCAAAGCTTCTATGACAACTTAATTTATCTGAGTAAATGATACAGCAATTTAGAATAAAGCTGGAAAGAATGTGACGTGTGGAATTAATGAAGTGTATGACAGTAAGGGAATCTGACGTAAAGCCCACAATTGCTAATGCATTTACAAAGCCAGAAATACATAAACCAAATCTTCCATTAACCCAGGTATCACTAAGAGGGAAAAAAATAAAAAGCTCTTGTGGACGATTTACAATCATAGAATCACAGAATGGTTTGGGCTGGAAGGGACCTTAAAGATCATCTAGTTCCACACCCCTACCATGGTTACTCAGTTACTGTAGTTATAGTTATTAGTCTTTTCATAAATAAATAAATAAATGGTAAGCAAAACTCAACATCAGAATGGGAGCATAACCTGAGGGTGACCTACAAGGCTGAGGAATAAAATGGATCAGATACATTATTACTCATGCAACTAATCACTCTTCTCAAGAAAAGCATAGGTCTGGGAAGAAAACACAAGCACTTAAGTAGGAGAATGAAGGGGTTTGGCAGAGCTGAACAGCAAAGAATGTCACAGTAAATCCTTATTGCAGACAAAGAACGTTTCAGCAAGAATAAAGCCGGAGCTATATTTTAATAATAATATCCCAGCTCTCTATTCTCTGTAACTCCCTAACATCTGCTGATATCTGTTATGTTATTTACTTTTATCAGAGTCTTGGCCTTGTTATGGGTTCTACCAGAATGCGACATTTTAAATGATTGTATTGCAACTAATAATCTGCTTGTCTCCAGGGCTGGTAAGTACACGCTTATATCCCATCAAAGTCAATGGGACTAATGACATGCTTGAAGTCCAGCATATGCTAAATTGTTTTGCTGGAGCAATGTCAGAAATTCATGACTGTTCAGGATTAAAAAAAAAAAAATCAAAACCAAAAGAAAAATATAGAGGACGAAGCAGCTAAAGTGGCAATAAGAAAAATAATCCTTACAAAGGATTATGGTTGTGCTATTGAAGTCTACGACTAGGTCATTATGGCTCCTGTCAATAGATTAAATGATTGAGTTTTAATCAAGGCCCCTCTAAGGGCACAGCAGCACTACACTCAGTGCCAAACCTAACACCAAAGGCATTCCCCAAAACCAGACACAGGATTTCCTTCATTTGAAGAGTTTTTCTCATTTTTGTGTGTTGGCAGAAGATAATACAGCTAATTCTAGAAAGACTAACTCTCATATCCATTAATTTCAAAATTAATGGTGGCATTCACGTGTATTTTCATAGGCCTCAAACCAGGACAATAGGACTAGTACTTGACCAAGGGAAACTTTAACCCAAGAAGGATATCTATATGCTTCATTTGATATTTTCAAATTTTGAAGACTTGTACAATGGTTAAATGATTAATATGCTTATTCAGCAAAGGCCTGGATTCATTATCAGTTTATTATCAGCTAGAAAGAAAGAAAAGAAAAAATTTGCAGAAGTGAACACCTGTATTTCAGTGTGGAACTGCTGGAGACTGTAAGCGCTCTCAACCTTTACAAAATGAAGTTTAAACACTGACATTCTCTTTGTGATGTCAAATGGGTATCTTTGCCTTTTGTGAAGACTAAGATTCACAAACAGAATGCAAAAATGGTATTTATCACAATGAGTGGGAAATGAGAAAAAGGGGACAGCAAGAAAAAAAGCAACACAATGAAACAAAATGAAAGAATATACATAAGTGCTGCATTAATAAAAGACTTTAGAAAGAGGGAGAGCCATCATAAAAAGAGAAGGCAATGGGCACAGTAAAGCCAGTGAATAGGATTAGATAAAAAGCTTAAGAAGATAATAAAAATAGTTTATTCAAGAAATAAAAAAGAATGAGAAAGGGGACAAAGGGAAAAGCAATTCACATTTTTAGCAGAATGGACAATGGGAAAACTATTTTGAGTTCAGCTCTACATAATTACATCTGGGTACCTTCTAGACACCAGAAAATGTATTTGAGGTCATTGTGTATGAATTAACAGAAATACTAACATTTCGTACGTTTGGAGATTTAACTATTTAAAAATATTACTATACACAAACCATATTTGTTTTCAATATCCAAGAATAGAAAGAATCATATCCAACTCCAACTGAAACCAAAGCTATTCGTTTAAAGTATGTCACAAAGGACTAGAAAAGAAGTGATCCCTCAGCTTAAATTCACAGATGGATATGCATCAAAGGGTGCAAAATCAGATCTGAGGATATTTTTTCGTGTAGAAAAACATTCTGTATGCTCTCGGGCTTTTTAATAACCAGAAGATCCACACTATTTCTACAGCCATGATGCAGCTACTTAGCATCAAAACAACGAAAACACACATTAAAAATGCTGCACTAGGGTGACTTAGTGGCAACACATATCCTCTAAACAAAATGATGACCCAAGCTACTGCAACATAATCTTTACCTTATGATAACATAAGTATAATCTTTATCTTATGTTCTTATGCCAGCTAACCACAATACAAGCAAGTCTGTATTATGGTAGACAGCAAATAAGTGTGTGTCCTTCTCAACAGAAAGGCCAAGGCTGAAATCTGCCACCCAAGACGTTACGTAGCAGAACTGTTACATCGCCTGAGGTATCAAAGGCCATGTTAGACCCAGGATGTCAGCTCAACCCAAGGCAATAGAAGATACTCTGAACTCAGAAGAGCCATAGTTGAGGACTTCCCATTGGACAGACACGTGTCTTGTGATGAACTATACAGAATAATTGAGTCAAAAATGTAAGGAAACAAGAAAACCAAAGCTCTTTGTCAACTCGTTCAAAACTTCAAGTTCTTTCAACATAATACTGTTTTGGTGGAGCATACACTGTGTTCCAAAAGAGATGAACAAGGAACACTATGGTAGGCGAGCTGAGCAAAACAAGTAACAAAAAATGTCCTACCCCAGAGGGCTTGTAATGGGAGGATGCAAGCTGTTTCAATACAGCGAAGCAGATTACAAAGGGAGAAAGCACACAGTGTGGGATGGTCTTTGCAGCCAGCATGCTCTGTGCAGTGAGTGAGTTTTCAGAATTACTCTGAAAGGTGAGAGGAAGGAAGTTTGACATAACTGACCCAATCCAGCAAATTCTCTGCATGCAACACTGCCTCATACAGAGAGCCCACCGGCCAGAGTTCATTGATTTGAAACTTCTTGTAGGGAAAGACTTCAAAAAAAAGAATTATACAGTGTCACCAAAAGAGAAGCAATTCATGGAGAATCAGTCTTCAAATAGCAACTTAAGACTCTATGCTTATTTTGGAGTATCTAGCCAAGAACATTTTGCAGTATTGCCAAGCCCTTACAGTCATGGTTCAGTAGAAGAAACCATTCTTGGTGTGACGTGTCATGTAACTTCATGCTCTTAATATGAAAGAGTCAGTCCTTCACGCTAAGATTTTGTAGGTAATTGCTACGGAGATCAGAGAATCCAACGCTTCCTTTAACTTATGAAGAATTATCTTGATCCAGCGCTGAGACTTTTAGATCAGAAAAAAAATGTGCTTAAAGAGACACTATGTATAATTAGGATATTATTTAAAAAATTACTAGCAATGCTTCTTACTCGGCTGATTTATTCAGCAGTTATGTTCAGGTCAAACACTAGGGTCAAGAGTAGGAATGACCAAACACCACTGCCTCTTCTCTCAAGAGTTTGATTATACAGTTGAAACGCTAAGCATTTGAGACATGATTGTACTTAGGTTTACGTGAGCAGAGAGACATACACTTATTTTAAAGTAATTTTCATTTTCTGCAGTTATCTGCAAGCTTCCCTTCACTGAAAATGGCTGTGGGAAGGTATCAGTGTAACTACACAGAAAACAAAATATCCTGCACCTAGTCAATGTACTGTTGCTACCAATATTTGTAACAGCTTGGCAATTAAATCAGCATCTCTGTGCCTTTGTTATACATAAAAAAGTGAAGAAAGGAAGGGCACCCCAGGTGTTTCACACAGAAGCTTTTTGAGAGGTATTAGTGATTGCAAAGTACTCTGACATAGTACATAAATGTCATAAACAACTGGCATAGGCAAGGAGAATGAAATACCAGGCTGTATGGGAAGAGACAGATGAAGAGTCCCAAACACTCAGCCTCAGCTGACCTCCTTCCTCCAAAATCAATAGTGATGTTTCCATTTCCTACAAGAAAAGGACTAAGGAGAATGTTCATCACTTCCAAAAGTGCTACCCGGTAGCACAACTGAAAAAGAACCACAAAACTGTCAACAGACCAAATTCTCTTTACCAGCCCACACAAAATTACTCTAAAACAGTTACTAGAATAACTTTTTCAGACAATCAAAATTCAGACTGAAATATTGAGACTCCAGGGAATAATTTGCACAGATCATGAATTCATGGTATTATTAAAGACTGTTCCTCCTAAACAGCAAAAGATAATAGTATGTATGAGAGAGAATCCATAGTTCTTTGTAAGAATAGACCTGTTTTCCTTCACTAACTCAAAGCAAGCTAGGAAAAGTCCACATAAATTTTGTTCCCAGGAGGAAAAAAGAAAAGGAATCTCTTATGGACACCCTTGGGATACTGCCACTGACACATTTTCACTAAGACGGGAACAAGGATTTAAAAATCAGAAGTTTGGGCTTGCCAAATCTCACCACATTCAATTAGCAATGTAACAGTTGAAATATGACCAAGGGTATCTTTGAACTGGCAGGAGAATCCAAAACGGAAATTGCATTGGGAAATTACTTTTTCCTGCACTATCTTACTTTATTCCAGCATATCATACACCTGATTTGCAGTGGGAAATAATTCCTGAAAGCATTTGATTTGGAGGAACTTGTTTAGATTTTTGTTTGTTTGTTTATAAAGATAAGTTTTTAATTGAGAAATTGAGAAAAGTGCACTGTTACCAGATACAGAGTGTAGGGTAATATACTATATAACTGCCATACAGAGTAGCAATTGCAACGTTTCTGATGACTGGGTCTAATAGAAAAAAAAAATCTTGGTATATAGATGATGTCACATTCATTAAAAAAAAAGAAAGAAAATAAAAAGAAGCTTTTCAGAGAAAGAGTTTGACTTCTGAATAAAAAAAAAAAAAAGGAAGACCTTTAAAAATTCTTTTCTGGATGGAATGAGGACACGTAATGCTCTGACTAAAGAATTCCTGAAATAACTTCTCAGTTAGATGAATGTCTGAGCCTCTGTTTAAGACGGTACAAAAGAAATTGATAGTGAGGATTGACCGAGTATTGCTCAATTGGATACAGCTGTGAAAGATGGATCCAAAATAGACAGCTTTGTAGAAGCTATCTTTATTGTAGAAATTTTAAAGCTTCCTGTCCAACATGACCATATACAACTCTCCAAAAGTGCAAAGATGCCTTAATTTTGTGCCTTGAGCCTCCACACCCATTACAGTGAGCAGCAGGAGAACAGACATCTCCCCAAACTTTGTTATGGATCTACACATGGCTTTGATGAAGACCTTTCTTCATGTCTCTGCTTCCCAGTTCATTCAAGTTGTAAGTTCTTTGCAATTTGGGGCTGCTCCCCATGAAGTGTTTGTACAGCATCCAACACAATGGGGTCCTGATATTAAGTTCAAATCGTGCTGCTAGAACATACATTGCTTAGCTTTACATAATAATACTACACAAGTATAAGCGGGAGGATAAGTTGTAAAGCAGTAGAGAATTGGCCTCACTGTATGACAAGTGGTTTTCTGCTATCTTTCACCTTTGTGTTAATTTACAAAGCACACAACAGCAGTTTGGGTTTTGCTGTTATTAATCCTACTTATTGTCAAGGGGATTTTCATAGAGTTTATTCAGAATTTATGATGAAAATTTACAGGACAGTAGCGTCAGGGGAAAGAGAAAATTTAGGACTAATTGTAGGCAATTGGTAAATTGTATCATCAGCAAAAGTTGTTGAAGAGCTGATTCCCAATACACCTATCTCAGCATTTTTCCTGTAAAGGAAAAAGAGAAGGAGCACTGCCAGTTCGTCATGCTTACAGGCAAAAGCAGATTAAAACAGAAAGGCCTGGCTTAAGTCTGTTAAAGACTGCAGAGCCTTAAAAAAATGACAGTAACTTGCTATATTTTCCATGACAATATTAACTGAAACTGAGGAAGCTCACAATAGTGATGACTAAACATTGAAACGGTGAATACTTACAGAAAGCAAACACTTTATTTATGGTAAATTGGCTACTAAATTAAGATTTCATTGAAACTCTGCAGATTTATCCATTTTATTATCTTGCCCAACTTACAGCCACATGGAGAATTTAATTAGCACTAGAACTTTGCTCACTGCTCCACCACAAATGAAGAAGTTTAATTTTTCACTCATTAGTAAGTTAACTAAAAAGTTCAACTAGGAGAGCAAGGTAAACAGATTAGTTATTTCCTTCAATACATTAGGGAGATGAGGTTCAAAATAAAAGAATGGATCTCAAGAAGCAACTGACATGGATGGAGGTACTAAGAGAAGTAGGCAGGCGGTCACTGGAAAGAGGCAGGTTACTGAGAGCAACTACACCGAGCCCTTCGCGCTACACTGAGCTCCAGGAAAGGAATGGTTTGTGTGACAGATATTGTAGAGGGTGAGGACCAAATCTGAGTATTGTCAAGTGTGGGTGAGTTACTAGCATCTCCCTCTCTTTTCATTGTTATTTTCAGCTGCAAGCTGGCCTCAGGCGATCTTGTTTTCTATACAAAAATGTGCAGGAAATGCAGGAGATCGGTGAGGTCAGAGGTAATATGTCATATATTCTATTCACCCAGCTGATACTGCTGAAGTCAGTAGAACTATTTGCATACATCTGGCAAATGATATTAAAGTCTTTCCTGATGCCATTAGCCTGACATGAATATACCGATCTCAGTTTATTAACGTTAAAGAATTATAACCCACAAGTCTTGAAAAATAATCAAGACATCATTTTGCCTTCATGTCAGCATACCTAAAAGCTGTTCTATGGTCCTCTCTCGCTCCAATGGTCTGACCAAACCCCACTCAACTTTGTCTTTAAGACTTAAACAGTGTTAGGAATACAGTTGGCTTCATCACTGGGGAAAGGAAGGAAGATCCAGAGCTTCTTAGTCCTTTTCTTTCTTTCTTTTTTNATTTCCTAAGTCTTTTATCTAGTATTTCATAGAATTTTAAAATTCTTCTCAGTTCCTAGTATCTTTCCTTCCTCTGTTTAGGGAAGGTGGTTTTCAACTACTATGCACTTCAAAGTCTTGTGCTGTGGTGCATGACCAAAACCACACAAATCACCCCTCATAACATCAAAAAAGATCCAACTTAGGTCAGCAGGAAAGAAAAGAACCTCGAGGTTTTGGATTAACATCTCAGTTGAAACCACTACCCATAAGGTAAGAGTTTGGTCATTGGCTACCATCAGGTCAAGCTCTGTTGTTTACCATACGTAACCACACAGCCAGCATTTCAATGCCATGTGAAAAAACATCTTTTGACAGCTTTGTCAAAATAAAACACACATTTTTAGAAAGCAGTAAGAATCGGTCTTGTGGACAGAAACACTTAAAACAATTTCCAATTTTTTTCCACATATTTACAATGGTTTATACCCCTCATCCTGGCCTGTATTCATTTTAGTAATTCTGTAACACATCCATTTCTAAGCAGGACAAAACAGTCCCCTTAAAGTGGAAAAGCATAAACTGAATTGCATTCCATTTATTTCTGTATAGTCTTTCTCATACAAAATATCTGAAAGTGCCAGGGATATAATAATGACACCATTTATCCAATTCTTTCAAGTGTTATGTTCAGTTTCAGAACTCTTAAAAGCCTTATGTTCTAATAGGAAAAATTATATTCCTTATAAAAATGCTACACAGAGAGGTTACATCTTCCTTTCTTTTCCTTATTTGTTATACTACTTTTCCATAGAACAATGGCTTTCAACTTTCAGAGGTGTCGAACACCTCTATTTCACTAGAATTCTTAAATTCACATCTAAGAAAAAAGAGAAGAGAAATTGTATGAGGTGAAAAGTCACAAGCTAGATTATTACATGAGTCAACAACACAGGGGTATCAGATCCACCACAAGTTGGCAGTGCCTGGTGTAAAGACAGGTCCAGGCGTGCACTGTTCTGCTGCCACTGTACCGTTCCTGCCACCTGGAATATTTCACTCAAGTTAGTTGTTGAAAGAAAAATCTTGGAGCTGTTCTAACAACACTGTGATCCATGTGCAGGGTAATCCAGTTCCAGAATGTCTTAGTAGAAAAAACCCTAACACTACTAATTTAACCTCTGTTTATGTCAGTTGGGCTAAGCAGATTTGGAGAAGGAACAGGCATCTATTAAAAGGACTGATGTACAGCCTTCATAGTGTCTGTTGAATCACTGTGGATAATCATGAAGGAATAAAGTCCACGAATCTGCTGCAATCTCTAATCTTCAGTGTCTGACCCGCAATTAGAAGAGCAGGCCATGGCCTCAGGAGCAATAGATGCCACACAGCCAACTACTTTGACAGTTTCATTAAGAACTCCTGTTCTTCAGCCCTCAAGCTGGACTAGGAAACGCCAACATCTTCATTCAGTGTATCAGAATCAGAATAGATTTTCTTTAAATATCTAACAGAAGGACAAAATACTGTATGGAAATGCACCTAAATCTTTTATTCATACAGGAGCATCCAGGGGGAACAACAACTGCCTCCCGCAACGCTTTCTCCTCTCCTCTCCTCAGTTATAATGAAAAACCTCTCATAATTTTTATTCTTATAGAAAGTACAAAGAAACTAAGTAAATGAAAGTTGCAGGAATATTTCTATTTGAATAACTATGACAGCATGATCCTCTGAAATTGATAAAAGGAAGCTTGTGGTAAGAAGAATCACGGTCTACACCAAGTCCACTCTGTATAAAAAGATGCCACTGTGACCTCTTAGAGGAATTAAAAGTGATTGAAAGATGATGAATATAATAGCATGCCCATACAGAAAATACCATTTCTGATACATGTTTCATACAATACTAGAATGTGCAGAGGACAGTTCGGTGCAAAGTGATGAACACAACAGAGCTACAAAGCTGAGGCTCTGTGTGAGAAAGGGGAGAGTAAAGCTGATTTATTACTTTTGCCCTACATGGCAGCCTATGCCAGACTGGGAATAAAAATAGAAGCACAAAGTAAAGGAAGAACACCAAGTTGAACAAAAGAATGTCATAAATTTGAGAAACTGTATCAGTTTATCCTAGACTGACAGACGGCGTGTCACCAGCCTCCGAAATAAGCCAAGAACATCCAAAAAACAGGCTTCCTTGTTTAGCCTGTTCTCTTGTTTTGCAACTGTTCTCCCACTCTCCTTACCTAAAATTTCACTCCAATTTTTAATAAAGTTGTTGTTTTCTCCAAGTCTGTCCAGAAACAGAGGAGTTACTGGACAAGCAAAAAGACATAAATTTCAAAGAAAAATAAAGCAAATAAAACAGTAATGAAAACAACTACGGACACCCAACACAGAGGACTAATTTGCAAATTTTCAGAGCTGTATCTTTTCCTTTTCATTGCGAGGGAGTTGGCTTAGGGGCTGGTACTTTCACTACAAGCAGACTAGGAGAAATCTCTCCCCACTTGGAGCTAACAGGAACACCCATGGCAAGACTTAGGTTGTAGGCAGGATTTGTGTTTCCTTTGGGTAAAAGCACAGGTTGTAATCCAATTGAGTGGATGTTTTTCTTGAATAAAGAAAATAAACCCCAATTCCCAACAGTCTTTTATTAACAGGTGGCAGAGTCTTGGATTTTGACACTTAGTCTTTAGGTAAAAGATGTGCCTTTTAGACATAAGTTGTCAAAGTTCAGAGGGGTTTAAAATTTATTTCACGGATTGGATTCTGTAATGCGATCTTAGCCTGCCAGCATTCTCTTGGATCTCAACATGAGCATGCAGCTTAGAAAACTCTATGGGGAGTGCCATGCCTTTCTACTTGCTGTGTAAAAGACCTGCATCAACCTAGAGCAATTCTCAGAGCATGGAGATGGCTAAGAAGAAAAAAAAAAATTACATTGAATTATCTTTTCTCCGGCTTTCCCCACTAAAATAACACAGAAGAAGCAGCACAGATATATGAATTGGGAGACCAGAAGTTCTTCTTCCAAGTTATTAACCAAATAGCCACAGTAAGGCCATTTTATAAATTGGAGTTAGCAAGATTTCCCATTCATATCACATGGAAAAAACCCACCATACTCCCTTATTTTAGAAATGAAGCAGCAGAGACATAGACATTTCTTGAGATTACAAAGGAATTCAGCCTCAGAGTCCCTCTTCTATCCACAATATTCATCATAAAGAGCACACCAGCTCCTTACCTGCCAGTATAATATGAATAAATTCATGCTGTTCCTACATGCTCACTTTGCCAGAGAGCACTAAATCCAGAGATGAAAGTGCAGAATGAAAGAGCACGGCAATTCTGTGCTCACAAGACAAATGGTAGGTGCAAATCTGAGTAGTTCAGCCTGGTGTTGCAAGTACTAATACACAGCTACAAACTCCACTGATGAACAGCCAACCAACTTTTCACAAAATACACTCTTTACCTGCAAACCTATCAAAGGCTGAGTTTATATTAACAAGAAGGACAAAACGTTTTGACTGGAGGACTACACCAAAAATTATTTTCTGCCTTAGAAACATAAGCTTGCCAATGCATTGACTTTAACTTGCAAGAAGGTTAAGGGGGTTTTTCAGACATTATGTCATTTTCGGTACTGCAAAGCTCCATCCATAATCTCGTCTTGTGTTTACACCACAAATTTACACCACTCATCAAACACTAGTCGTCCTTTCCTCCTTTATCTGTTAGCAGATACACACTACAGATAAGCCAAATTAGCGCTCAAGATTTTACAATCTGTGAGATCAAAGTTCCACAAATGTCAAATGGAAAAAGTAGAAAGAGATCCTGTGTGGCTGGCAAAGGCTCTAAAGCACCATCACACCCTGAAAACAGAAGGGAGGTGGTAGACACTTCCTAGGACTGCTGCCAGTTCAGCTGACAGCCCACCCAGAGCTGCTGTTGGAAACAGGACACTGAGCTCCTTGGTCCTTTGGAGTGATGTCCCAGATTTTCGGTCTCCTGAACAGTGACATTAAGGTCACATATGGCCAAACCACAGGCTTGAAATAGAGATCTCAAAAGCAAAATGCAGGCTGTGAAGACTGTTTTTCCCCTAGGTTCCTGTGCCAAAATACCCTTGATGATAACTGAAGACTCTAAGGGACCACAAATTTAAGAAGAAACACATGTGTCATGATGGCAGCGAGATATCACAGAGCTGGGTGCAGAACAGAAATCCCAGCTGAACACCAAAATGTCAGATGGTTGAACAGACTCACAGACCGAGAATTCTTTAACAAGAACTGAAAGACACGGCGTTATCTACCCTCAGAAGAGAAAGACAAAATGTTTTCTTTTGCCATCAAGTATTCAGACATTTGTGTTCTGTAACAAGTCACCTTAATAGATTTAATTATGTTCTTCCCTACCACGTATCCTAAGATCTGCTGCTGAAAGCAAAGAAAGACATTTTTCTGGGCAGTGAATTGTGCTGATAGTAACGTTCAGTGGGATTTGCTGCAATATCCCAGACATCTTTAATATTAATACTGCGTAGTCAAGGTCCTTTATTTTTCTAAAAGCACAAATAATTGTCCATGTAGAAGGATACACAGTAGGTTCAGCCACAATTGCTCTGCCAGTTACAGTCTCATTATCTGTTACATGGAAATCACAGAACGTTCTTAGTTTTAAAACACAGGCTGAATTATTTATTTTTTTTTAACTTATATTTGTGCAGGTCAAATTTACATAATACTAATTTGTCCTGTACCGTTTGTAATTTCTAATTAAACTGTGGCCTGCCATGAGATGGCAGCATGCTCATAGCTAGCTCCACAGGAGAGGTGATCATGGCAGGGAGGAAAGCACATCTGGCAGCCCACGCTCAGATAAAGAAAAGACCGTGCATGTCTAATACCCAACTGAAAGACAAATCCACTTTACATCAGAATAGTTTAAAATGTAAGATACTAATAACATAATGATACAGTATTTACAGAACAGGACAGCTTTTCTTCTTTGACCAGTAAGACACTTCAATCAATATCGTTATTGTGGAGCTTAATCCAAATGTCATATGAGCCTCCTGAGGCTGAGAGGCAGCTGGTAGGAAATAACCGAGTTCATAAAGGGAAAGGCAGGCGTGTGAATGCAAACCTTCAGACCTTGTTTACGCCTGTCACAAAGGGCCTGATCGAATTTTTCTCATATTTCTTACAATATCACAGACAAAAATGATCATAAAGAAGGCAAGACGTTCTTGTGTGCAAGAAATTTCACCATGCAAATTGCTGTAAACAAAACCAACGTTAGAATTGGTCAAAATCATCATCAAACTACAGAGAAGATGGCAGCAGAAAGGATCCCCGTGAGGGCATGATGACATCTGTGAGCTGGCACTGGTCATTGCCAAGTAGTTGGAGGTACTAGAGCAAAGAGAAGGTTCAACCACAGAACTGAGGGAGAGAAACTGGGTTACTGGGCTCTTCCCAGTGCCAGGAACTAGGGGAAATAATATTCCCATGTGTGGGACTGGGGAGCAAGGCTATACCTTATTTTAGCTGACATATAGTATACACTGTCTTGGAATTGGATGCTCTGAAATGGCAGCTTGAGGAGGATACGTGTACACAGCATTAATAGCCACTGAAAACAAAGGGATGCTAAGGTACTTTTGCAGTGATAGCACATTGCTCTTTTTCTTTATTATTATAGTGAGAGAATCTCTTCCAGAGAGAGATGCAAGAGATACTTCATTATTCTCAGTCTGTAAAACTAAACCAGAAAGGAAACCCAGTTTTTGCCTGCATTCTTTGTAGAGAGTTTAATTTTACACGTTACCTGGCAATAATTGGAAGCAGCTTCTTTGAATTACCTCCTGTTGATTTAAAGAGCTACCCAGAAACTGCCGCCTTCACTACACAACCTCCTCTCCCCACCCCCTGCCAAGGGCTGATGTGGCTGGTATTTCGAAACCCCAAATATTTCTTCAATTAAAAGCATGTCCCCTCTCCTGCTTCCTGAGGAATTGGGGAGGTAACATGCTGCCTTGTTCTCGCCACACAAAGCATGAGCGTCACCATCGCATCACCTGATCCTCCCCCATTTGAAAGGCTTTGCTCCTTCCTCATCCACTCGTATAAACGCATCTGCCCCTGGGACCAGCACTACTCTGGACCACTCAAAGATGGAGAAGGAATTTGGAAGATGAGAGATAACCCTCATGGCTTTCAAAGAAAGATGACATGTGACTTTCAAAGTGTGATGAATAATATAAACATGTGTGTACATTCATATACATTTAGTGTATATATTCTCATATCAGAAGTTCCTACATTTTTAAAAACTCTTTGTAAATCAGATATTAAAGCAGTAACTTTCTGGGTGGGCAGAGCAAACATAGGAACACTGTTTTATGCTATGGCAAAGTGCAAAGCTCAGCAATCAATAAGAAGCATTAAAGTGTAATCATAGTACTTTATATTACAATCCCATAATTGTCTTAGTAATTTTCCCGAAGTAGTTTAAACGTGCCTTTTAGATATTCAAGCAGTGAAACTCCAGATATCATCATCCAAGATAACAGCCTTGAATCGATAACCAAACAAGAAAAAAAATCCCCCACAAAATCCAGAGGCCAAAAGAGCCTCCTTCCTCAGTGTTTCCGTGAGTGTGACACAGCCAGCCCATCACCCACAGTCCCACTCTGCAGCTACAAACTACTTCATACAATTTAATATTTAAATTGAAAAAGTCTCTGCCAGGAAAAAGAGTGACATATTTTTAAGCCAAAAAGATCTCCCAGTCTAAACTCCTCCAACATACAGACTCAGTCATTTTTCACACCAATAATTTGGGTTTCAATGAGGGAAAATAGGCATCCGTGATTGATTTTTCTTCCCTATCATAGCATGAGATTTTTATTCTGGAAAACATCATGCAAGCAATTTTACAATTTTACTGTTGCACTGGAGAATATCTGATTTTGTTTAGTACAATCGATATCTCCTTCAAAACCAAAACAAAACAAAAACCCAAGCCAGACACACAAAAGTCTTTGTGCATAAACATGTCCCAGGAACAAGACAGCTCACTGCGATCTGTATAGAGAGTGAATTACAACTTGGATATTGCAGTCTCCAAGAGCTGTTCCAACAACTTTAGCAGACTTTGGATCATATGCTTTTTCCTTTCTATTTACTTGGCAATTAATCTGTGCATTCTTACAGAAGTGACACAAGCAACTTTTTGATTATTTTCATAGATTTTTTTTCTCCACACACTTTCCCAATGTCACTGTGCTACTGAAGCTTCACTAATACTAAATCCATCATGACATAACTTGATAATTAGATCAGGTCGCTGGTGCACAATGATATTCTGCATTATTATATTGGTGTGTCACTCTCTTTTGGAGATAAAAGTCAAGATAAATTGAAATATCTTTTTATCAACTTCTGCTGTAAGGATGTCATCACTCCCTTTTTTCTTACCATCCATAAAATAATAATTCTCAGGCAAGAAACAAACAAGTAAACTCTACATGTTTGAAAATGGTACCTAATTTAATTTTGAGGGGAAGCCTGGGGCTGAGTGTGGGCAAAGCTATAAACATTTTTTGAATACCTAAAATTTACTAAGCTTCACGTTGGAACCTGGTCCTAAAATATACAGCTTCCCATCTCTTCGTAGCAGCGTACTAAATTTTCTCCTGTACCATTTCTTCTTCTTTTCTTACAGAACACAACAAACTTCTCTGACAAAAAGCACTTCAGGAGCCCTACAGTGCCTCCTCTTCATCCTGCTCTGTGCCCAACGAAGAGCATGGCTTTTGACTCTCTGTTGGCATTCTTACTGAGAACCCGCCCACCATGTTCCAGTTTTACCCACTCTTGTTTTTACTAAAGTTCTACCAGTAAATACAACTTCCATATTTTTTTTTGCAGTTTTTTGTTTGGGTTTCTTTTTTTCTTCCCTGCAAGTTACAGTCATAGACAGCAGGAGAGTTCCAACTGCAAGGGAACTGAGGGTGCAGAAGAGGAAGACTTTCACTAATAAATCCCACCATCAAAACGTAAAATGCACCAATGCATGGAGCTGAAATGTTTTCTACAGAGTAGCAAGTTTGCCCCAAAATAAAATACTTCCACAGTCTAAAAAATCCGTAATCTGATAAATTTGAAGACGAGAAAGAATAAGTCCTTCACTGAAATATCTTTTTGTGTCAAAGTGGCAATTTTGCTGAAGAATGATTCACAATTTAAAAATTATATATTACCAAGTAAAACAGTACATTAATTCATTGTTTCATTATTCCCCCAAAATACTCATTTTGCTTGAAACTGAAACCAAATATCCCAGCTTTTCCATTTGGCAACCAGAGCCAGCTATAATTACTGGAGCCTATGCAGAAAGGCATATACACATTGTATATGTGTGTATATGTATGTACATACACATCGTATATGTGTATACATAATGTGTATATGCCCTCTGTGAATGGCATTGTAAAACCACAGCAAAGGAATTAAACAGGACGTGGGCATCTGTGACCTGTAACATGTCTCTGCAAACTGGGAATTCTGAACAGAAATCACTTTCCATTCTTCCAACAAGTCAGAAAAAACCTAGATCATGACTTTAATCATGGGTGCCCATGGATTCTGGTTTCGATTTCTAGGACACTATCATCTCACTTTATTGACTTCCAAATTGTCAGTTCTTAGAGTAAATTATGCTTCTGTACCCGTTCAGCTGCCATCAATTTATTAATTATATCTTTCTAGTACTGTGAAAATCTAAGTCTGTAAAAGTCTGTTTATTTAGAACATAAAAAGCTCACTGCAATATTTGAAACAATAACCTTTGATTACATATATTTAGGAGATGAAATTGTGCTTTAACAATTCATAGATTTTCAGGCTAGAAGATATTTAGACCTTTTTTTTCTGGTCTTTGAATGCTTTTGTATTCCCATGAAGGATACTCGGCATTAGCAAAAGCAAAGTCAGCAGCAGCTCATTTTTCTGCAGTCGGAAGGAAGAGATGGCAGCAAATGCTTCCACCAGACAGGAACCACTAACTACCTCTCCCCGAGACTTCTCCCCTGTGAGGCAGGGACCGACCATTTGCATTCTCAAGAACTTCAGACTGTTCCCACTTCTTTGACCTGGCAGACCTATTCTGCCACTTCAAGTAGTCACACCAAATTGGTAAAATAAAGGGAAAGTGAAGGGTGCGCAGTTTCAAATCGCATTGAGAAATCGTTTCAAGTCTCTTTCTTACACAGAAAATTAAAAGCTCCTGGGACTAAACGCTATCATTTGCGTTCTGCAAAGCGATCGTTCCAGAAGATTCTCTGTTACAATGTCTAGACTGGGAGGAAAGCCATAACAGCTATTATTTTTTGTTCTTACTCATGTAAGTGTTCTTCACTCAGCCAGCTAAGGGGATTGCTCACATGATTAACGGATCTGAATCCGAAATATTTTGAAAAGTAGACAGTCGTATTGAAATAAATGAAAGAGATACTGCGTAACAGACTGCAGAATGAGAGATGCAGACAAGTCTGCAGCCAAATGTGTTAGACTACTGTCAAAGGAATTACACCAAAAATGAGCATTTTAATCCTCACAGTTCATACCAGCCATCTAAGAAACTGATTTTATGGTAACACCATCTAACTCTGCTTTATACATTTTTTCCATGACTAGAGCACTCAAATATAGGTTCAGCTCTTTTCTGTGACTGGTGACCCTCACATTTCATTGCTGCAAAGTGGGGCATACAGCATGCTGTGAGGTGACAAGCACTGCTGATGGCCTACGATTTGGACATTGGTGTTCAAAAAGGGGCCTATAGGAAGGCTGGGGAGAGTCTGGTTACAAAGGCCTGCAGTGGCAGGACGAGGGGCAATGGCTTCAAGATGGAGAAGAGCAGATTTAGATTGGATATTAGGAATAGGTTCTTTACTCTGAAGGTGGTGGAACACTGGAGCAGGTTGCCCAGGGAGGTGGTTGAGGCCCCTTCCCTGGAGATATTCAAGGGGAGGCTCAACAAGGCCGTGGACAACTTGGTCTAGTTGGGGATGACCCTGCTGAGGTGTCCCTGGGAGGAGGACAGATTAGATGACCCTAGAGGTCCCTTCTGGCCTGGACCATTCTATGATTCTAAATGACATTGCAGATCCAACTCCATACACAACACACGCTAAGCAGACGAGCCTGTTTTGTTTAACCTTCTGCCATCTTTCTCATCAAATAAAGTGACACATCAAAAGGCCTTTTTCAATAAAACTTCAATCACTAGGAGCTAGTATCAATGTTAGGAAAAGGAGGGAGGGAGGGGAATAAGAGATGAGGATCACAGTGTGATCTTTCTCCTGTAGCAGGAAGTCAGGGAAGCTAAGTACACTAGAACATGTTTATTTAAAAGGTTGATTGTTTCAGAATCTAATTTTAAAACTCCACACCAAAGCATTTCCTTAACCCAGTATTTAATGTCCTCTAAGCAGGTAGGATGGAAGGTAAAACAGATTAGGTCAGAGGTGGGATGTTAATAAGCAAAGACTGTGTGTCAGTTTTGATAGCTGAGAATCAAGGTCATTTAGCCTAAACATTGACACATGCTGTAAACAAGCTGTAAGCTCTATGGAGGCTTCACCTGCCTACCTATACTGGCTCGCTGTGTTTGGTGGGTTTTTTAAAGAAAAGACTCACCCTGTTAACTCTGCACTAGTAAGAGTGTTTATGGGTGTGTACTATCACTGCACTCCAGTGCACGCACTATTATTGCGTGCCTAATGGACAAAGCTCAGAAGGTCACAAATATTTTCCAGGTAGGACGGCACAGCCCAAGTCAAATGAATAAATCAGAGTTTGGTCCAGCCAAATGAATAAAACAGAGTCCTGCACACTCACAAATAATCTCACACAAGATGGAGCATGATGGAAGTCTACAAAGATTCAGTTATCTTGAACGGCAGAGAGGGCTATTTCAGCAGACACAGGAATTAACATTAAAATATATTTTCACGAGGATGTGGCTGATCCAATATGTTTGGCGAAATCGTGATTTATTTTTTGATACTTTCACAGGCATAGCAAAGTTAACTCAAGGTTGCATCAATGTACCAAATGAACCAAAAAAATGGGCAAGGCACTGCCACAAGCTTCTTGTGAGTAGGTGACAAATGGTCTTCTTTCCTCCCATGACATATGACATATGGTACAATCAGTAACAATTAGCCTGAAGTTAAAGCAGCCCTGCATTATTGAGTTGCTAGAATAACTTCAGAGGAATATTGTGCTAATAGAACCAGGATGATCTTTTTGCCCCCAGAGCAAGAGCTACTTATACTAGCAAGGATGGACATGAGGAGCCTTCACCAGTAGCCCACACTAGGCTGGAAGCACTAAAATAATTGGATCAAATTATGCATATGCTATCAATAATCCTATCAAAAACAGATGTTCAGTATTTTCATTCTGATTTACTCTTTGCATTGTATTTGGCCATATTTCCTAGCAGCTTGTGGACAAGGTATCTTTTATAGAAGCAACACTTTATGGAAAGTACTTACTTTAAACTTTATTTACTACTATAACAGCCTACCTGTTTTTCACAGAATTGGAGTTCTCTTCTTCACTGACCAGTAAACAAAAACTCTTTTCATTTACCTGAGGGGATTTTCAAGACCAATAGGCAAAGACTCCCATCAGTTCCACGGTTCATCGTAACTGGCTACTACTGTGCTCTTAGATTGAAAGCCTGTGATTTTGCAATAGAAAAAGAATATTTTCAGCTCTGGACAATTAACAAACTCAGTAGTCCATGAAAAAAGTGCAGACATAGCCTGTTAAAAAAAACCAATACAAAACAAAAACCCACCAAACCCAGAAACCAATTCAACTGCATCCATTGCTTTGACAGCTATATAATTACATGGGCCATAAATTACATGCAGTAATCACCTTGTTTATAATTTCACTCCCTGTAAATTAGTGGTGTAATGGAATGAGATTTTGTAATTGCTAGACACACAGGGAGTACTCACTAGAGAGTACAGCATAGAAAATCTCCCATCACATTTGCTGCTGACCACCCATTAGGCTTCTGATCCATAGATCATAGAGGGATACAGCAGAGTGAGCCCGTGGAGGTCCAGGATGCCAGCGTATATCAATCTCCATGAAAAACTGCCAAAACTACATGTCCATGTGCAGAATGGAATAGCCGTTACTACTGTCATTACAACAGTTCCTGGTGCACTTTGCTTTTTCTGCTTATTATCAGGAAATAATTTTTAAAGCTTAGACAAGCTGTGTAGATGAAGACTTGGTAAGAAGGTTTCTATTGCCTCCATCTATCAGAGAGTGCAGGGAAGACACACTGCAGACTGAGGTTATGAATTTTCACAACTGCAGTTTCCCAGTCCCCAGTTTATGTCTGAGATACAGACACTTTAGTGTTTTGTTGAGCTCCCATAATGTTGGAAAGCTACACTTGTGCAACATCAGACTGCTCCTGAGGAGTTTTACAGAGCCCTCCCTTCTGTAATAAACCATCTTCAATCATAATGGTTGATAATTACAGTTTCTCTACATCAATAATACTTAGCCACGCTTCCCACATTCCGCATAGGAAAACAAAAAAACAAAGCAAGAGAAGTGTAAACAGTTTCTATTCTCTAGCTCACTAAAGCAGAGAAAATTCAAAAATATATTCCAGGTCTATCTGCTCTGTACCAGGGCTGTGCTGCTACGAAATCCAAATGAACTGCAGCTGTTCCTAACTTGGAGCTAGTAGCTAGAGGTCCTAATTACCTACCCAAATTTGAGCTGGTTATGCAGCACCCTCTCTATATTAGTAATTGTCCAACTAAAACTAATCCTGGCAGCAGAGATGATAAAGCAGCAAAAAAAACCCTGGGTTCTGAAGGTTAATGTGCACAGCTGTCATGGGCTGACAAGAAGGAAAAAAGGGCTAGATGTGGGATTGTGCAAGTTTCTGTATTCACAGCCAGCAAGATGATGTGCTTTCAGAGCTCTTTTCTTCTAGAGATGCTGGCACTGCTCCAGAAAACTAGACTATTCTCAATAGAGGGGACTAATCTGCCATAAAAATTTCTGTTTGTGACAGGGGCTGCTTGTGTTAAATATCCTGACACACTGTTTTCTTTTGGATGTCTCAGCTTCCATTTCTCCACATTGAGTTTACGGGTCTAAATTCAGATCAATAGCAGCAGCGACTGGAAAAAGTTTGCAGCTTGGAGCCTGCAGGATGCTCTTCCAGGGAGGAAAGCAGGAACTCTATACTAATGGGTGCTATGTAAATACACAGACCAGCCAATTAAGCAGTCTATACACATAATTAGCTCTACAAGTCGTTACTTTGTGAGCCACAGTATTGTTTCCCAGACTACAGCTACTTAGAAACAGAAACAAAAAATACCCCTTAAAGCTTTATTTAATATGTTGGTAGAAAACAGATAATCATTTGGGACACATGTTCTCCAAACCCATATTCAAATGAGTTTCATACCTCTCACGCTTGTTACCTTCATTTGCATCTCAGAGCTTTACTCTGGTTCTCCTACATGCCCAGAAGAAAGATAAGAGGGCACATGATGAACATCAGTAGGGAAGGCTGAAATCAGGCATTCTCTAGTACACCAAGGAGGTTTCAGTGTTCAGTAATGAAGCGATAATCATCAAGGTAGATTAATGATTGTCTGAGAGAGTTCATTGCCTTGGGCCATTAACCCTCATGTGGTTATTAATTTTGCAAAAGACATCTTGTGCTGCTGAGGTCATTACTGCTGTTATTAGCTAATGAAAGATAAAACATCTGAAGTTCCCTCTCTCATATATTTAGATATTCACACACCCATTTCTGTATTGTACATGTGCCTGATTAAATTGGTCATTTAAAAAGTAAACGGGGTAAGTGTGTGGGGAGGTCAGAGTACCCATAAGCAGGGTAAATTACCATAGACTAAGCTCTGTTTCACCAGCAAGGCTGTTTCTACCGTCCCAGAGACAAATAGCAATAATACAAGCTTTTCTTTTGGGTGGGTTTTTTTTTTTTTCCCCCTACAAGCCTTAACCAACAGTACTGGAGAGTTAAGCTTCAAAGGCAACTAGAAGTATCTCACATGAAGCTGCTTTGTGAGAGCATCAGCCTGCAATTCCTATTGCTGCATGAGCCTTGGCAACAGGTCCTGCAGAAGCAAAGCTGCAGGAAAGGCCAATGCAAGCGATGATCCTATGAGACATCATTCATCAGTTAGTGCATAGTCCTGGTCCTCCCACCTCCGTGCTTACCATGTTAGGATGCTGTTCCAAGTCAGCTTAAGTCAATGCAAATTTGGTCCTACCTTTCCTCTATGTCCCCAGTCACATATTCCCACTGGCAAACTGGTATGATGGGATGGTCAGGGGTTAATTTAGCTAAACACTAATCTCTCCCCTTTGCGGGGTTATTTTTTTTTTGTCAGTCAGGTCCCTGAACTAGTTCACCACGAGCCAGAACACCCCAGTGCCAGTGCAGTACCAGTGCCAGACTGCAGCAGGGACAGAGCTGAGCACGCCGAGAGCATGAGAGCAGGAACGGAGCAGCTGTAATTTAGATGAGCTTAAGCTGCCAGAGAACATCACCCATAGCTTGCTGTCAGTGAGACACCAGCTGAATTCAAAGGAAAGCTTCTAGACAGTTGGTTAAAATTTGGTGAAATGTTTCTGCTGGGGGAGATGACAACCCAAAGCTGCTGGTGACACAGTTTGATAATTGTTTCAGCTCAGGACTTCTTATTTCAAAATTATTTTCAGTGTAATTAGGTGTGAAGGCCCATATTGAGGGATGGTGTACAAAGCTTGCAACAAGGGAACACTTCTTGCCTCTGAAAGCTCCCTACAAACTAATAATACATAAAACAGGGCAGGGACAAATGGGAAGAACCAGTGCAAATTTGTGTTCCACCATGGCCTGCACCCAAGGAGGTGTTACCAAGAGAGCTAATCCCCAGGAAAAACAAGGCAGAGAGCCATCCTGCATGAAGCCATCTCCTGGTGTCAGTGCTCTTCATTTTCCATTTGCTTTTATTTCTGCTTCAGCCTTCAGTGTACAGGTCACCTTTACGCTTCCTCAGCACAAGGAAATAGTCTGCTGTGACTGGCGCATTTCTGCATAGAAATGGTTCTGAAAAAAACTGTATAAAACCTCAAGAGGCTCCTATTGAAACTTAATTACTGGAATAAAGATGACTGTTTGGGTGCCTAGTAAGGAACTGAAGACTGAAAGGTTTCAAAGAAGATAATAAAATGCAATACTTAAGTTTCAAGTCTGTTTTTTACTGAAAGGTCATCAAATGGATAATGAAGTTGTCTAGACCCCTTGCATATTTATCTTAAAATCCAAAAGGAAATTCTTTTACAAATATGGATCTTACCACTTGCTACTTTGTTAGCAAACTAATACACTTTACAGTTTCTAAAGCAACAGCTCAGAAAACCTGCAGGACAAATATATAAGCTCTTCTGCATTTTATTTTTGTAGAATTTAAAAGATCAGTAATTTTTTTTAAATGTGGCCTTTGATATGTTTCACGTACAGACCATAATGACAAGTGTGTATATATATGGCTTCTTTTGAAAGGCCGTAACATAACACAGATCACGAGCTTCACAGATTGTATGAATTTAACAATGTTAATATTGAATATGAATGCAATGCTGCTATCACCGGGCCAGGGTGGGGGTTGATAAAGTGCTCAGACCGGCAGCAAGCACAAAGGCCTCTACAGACTCTACAGAAACTGAACAAATCCAGCAGCGTTTATAGTTCCATCAGGTACCAATGACAGCGAGGAGCCCAGGCATGGGAATTACCGTGGGGTGCCCAAGATGCTTTCTTTCACCGAGCCATTGAGGGCATTGACAGTTGCATTCACCCCCAACTCCAGTGAAATGCAGGTGTGGTTAGTTTAGGAGAAAAGGTGTTCAGTCCTCTGGAAAGTAAATGGACTTTTGTGAACCTGAGAGCTCAGTGCTCACGGAGAGGCTGTGGCAGAGAATTCTAGATGAGAGATACGAGAAGAGGCCAGAAGAAATATTGTCAAATATAAACCAGGGTTGTGTTTTACGTTGAGTTTATTTGTTATCTTTTGTTTCCAACCTTGCCCAAAAGCCCTCGACCTCTGGTCTCATTAAATCTTTGCTTTGTTTACTATTAAACCCACCTAGTGTTCAGGGACAAGGTGATTCAAGGTGAAAACGGAAAAGTTTAGGAAACTCTCTTCTTGGAGACAGTGGATCAGGGTAATGCAGGAGTTGTAGCCAAGCCTGAGAGACTCGAACCATGAGCATGTCTGGGGAAGCCAGGACTGGGGTTCCCTTTCCATCTACGTAAAATCACAAGGAGTGCTTATATTGTCAGGTTTTCCTACTGGCAGGCAAAACCCAGCATCCTTCTTATATAAGCAAACAGTGGAGTTTCACCTCAGAACTCCAGATGAAGCAAGCACATCAGAGAGAAAACAAAATCTTCCTGGACAGAGACTAAAAGGAAGAACCAGAAGATCTGCACGAGAAAGGCTCAGCCCAAATTCTGATTTCTGTTTTCAGAGACCCTCTCTGAAGACGGCTATTAGATGGTAAGCAAGCAGCTAAAACATAGTACCACGCTATTTAATTGCCAGTTAAGAGGGTTCGGGGTGCCACGCTCAGAAACAAGGTAAGCATCTCAGGCACGGCACAGGTTCAAAGGCAAACGTGTTACCTGCACGATGCTTTTAGAAGTTGAGAAATGGTTGCTACTCCTGGTAACAAATGTAGTTATATTGTCACAGCGTACCCTTTCGGTGACAGGCTGCAGAAAGACAAGACATATATATAACATCCAATATCATCATCTTTCTAACAGCAGCAGAAGTGAGAAAGATGATGATCATCCAGTAACAGGCAGTTAAATAAGAGACCTATCTATTTGCAAACCAGTATCGATCCACATTTCTTTAAGTCAATGAAAGAGATCATCATATTCAAGGAGCATTAGTAAAGATGTTTAAGCTGCCAGATTTGATGAGGAAGAACCAGGGCTCTGAACTGAAATATTCCTACAGTTCTCACCACTTTGGGTATAATTTACACAATTTATTTTTATACCAAACAGAACAGTAAGTCATTTTCCATATTGGATTTTTCCACCCAATCAGCACTTTTTTTTCTTTTTAATTTAATTTTAATTGATTCAACAAGACCAATTAAATATGTCAACAAAGTTGTTTACCAAAAAAAGCCATAACTCAGGAATAAAGCTGATTAGGAATCATTTGCTTTTCAGAGCAAAAACATTTCAAACAAATAGAGCTGAAAACAGAAATTATTTTCTTTTTAACATTCCCCATGCCCCATAAATTTTCTTTCACTCTCTCTATCTTGCCACACTTGCCAGAGAAAGGTAATTTGAAATAGAAAGCTATTTTACAAGGTCAACATTTAAAAGACAGATCAGCTCAAGGAGACTTTTGAAAATATATTTCAGCAGTGAGAGGAACACAAAACTTATTTTCAAGGATTTCTATGAACGCTCCCAATAAGCACGTGCATCACGTGTATTTACCGAACCCTCAGCACCTGCCTTAAGATAGGAATGGGGTTTTGCAACCAAACAACTGCTTCCATTTGAGGCAGCAACAATAAACCTTGATAAAAATTTAGTCTTAGAGAGGAGTTACAAATAGATGGTAATGGAGAAACTAGCTTTTTATCTAAAGCCTGTCATAAAAGAAACCTTACTCTGACCATCGTTGCCAATTTCTCAATACATAGCATCAGGAAGTTAAGCAGAAAGGCCACTGCACAACTATTCAACATCAATATCTTTAATCACAACCTCAAAACTCTATTTCGAAGGCAGGTTCCAGTAGTGTGCACCTGTGTGCTCTGGCCAGCAATTTTCAGAGTGTTTAATTAAAGTTTCTACCATTTTGAAAAACAGGCCTATTTCAGGCATCTGTCATTAATCTGTATCTATTCATTGCTTTTCCAGAGTAGACTGCAGCTTTTAGAAGAAACTGGGGGAGAGCCAATTCTGCTCTATCATTACAGCACTATTGACTTTGACAATGAGTACATACAAAAGTTAGGACGATGATTTGTTTAAGAGCATAAACCAGCGCAGAAAGAAACGTCAGGGAACATTCAGAAAACCACAAACTTTTTGAAGGGTCCGATTCCAAAAATCCTTCTGTTATGATCTGCTGGAGTACCATCTTAGTCTTCTCAGAAAATAAAGTGGCTATAAGAGAAAGCTATTTGCAGCAATTGAAGGAAGTGGAAAGGCTGCTTTCTGAGATAACAATGTTTTAAGTCCATCACTATAAACCATCAGCAGCTAGATCTTGTCTGCTTTGCTCACGCAGTTGTACTGCAGTACAAGGGTGAGGAAAAAATTAGCAGAATCTAGTTAGTACAACACAGAATGCAAGAAAATTAAGGTCTTGAAGAGATTATATCCAAGCTCCAAAAAGCACCTGCTCACATGGCTGCATATAAAGACACACACTGTCCCATCCCTTCCTTCAATTCTGCTTCTCAGGAGACTAGCTGTTAGTAGGGTGAACTGCTTTGCTGTTCTGAAACAATTCCAGGCTGGTCAAAGCCCACCTAAGGCAACAACGGCAACTGGCATTCATCTTAAGGTTAAGACCTGACTTTAGAGATTAAGACAACGTATTCAAAGGCACAGGAGTGCTCACCTCTTAAATAAGTAAGTACCTTCCCTCCTTACACTCTCCCCCTTCTCCCCAAAAGCTACCATATTTATTTATTTAAACTGACAATGAGGTAAGCTCTCTTCACCCTCCCCTAAGGTTTGTTTGGGGTTTCTGATAATGTGTTTGCTCCAGTGAAGAAACAAATGACTCTTGAGAGGTGCTGAGAGCCCTCAACTCCAGTTAAAGTCAAGCACCTTGCAGAAGACAGCCTAGGCTGATTCAGAGCAAGATATCACACTGATAAATGAGGAGTTTATTTTTCTACTTTCCCTGCTGATTTTCTCACGGTATCTATTTTTGTACATATATAATCCTTATAACCTGTTGGAAGCCCAAGAACAACATGTGCAACTTCTTGAGCCTGAAGCTATTGGTAATAGGGGTAGATTGTCCAACACCTGCCATGCTGAAGCTTTGCATTAGGGCCACTACCTGAGGTTCTGTTATACCTGGGCACCAAAAATATTATTGTAATCAACAGCCTCTGTAGGACAACATTCCTACCATTGATACCATTGCCCAGAGAATGGAGACCAGGTTATCCAGCAGCAGTGATTCCAAAGCAAATCACACCACGGGAGTTCTGGAACTTACTGGTGTGCTTTGCAGTGAGGTACAGGATTGGATCTCAGGTGCGGGAGTCCCATTTGGGTTTTTTAGCAGATTGTTTTTTCAAGCTAAAGGTCTAGAATGAAGAAAACCCAACAACTTCTCTTCATCCTAGTATTCTAAGGGCAGCAGTAAAAGGCACTTTTTACATTTTCTATTAAGTTCTTAAACTTCCCTTCCTCTTCTCACTCAAACCTAAAGTTTAGTGGAAAAAAGTGAACTAGTGGCTCTTTTGCCTCCCAGCTTCATGCCAGGTTGGAAAAAAACCTCTTTGTGAAATAATTTCAAAATGAGCAAAATTATCATACTTGCATTGATTTCAAATTGTTTTGCAGATAGAGTATAAATACAAAAAATACAAAGTAGCTATCAACGGGGAGAAGAGAAATGCAGGGATTAATTTATGTTATCAAACAGTAAATTCTGATAGTGAATCATACGTGATAGCGATCTTTTTTCAAAATACAATCCCTATTACAGTGTCATCACCCAAAAATGCAATTAACATAAAAGGCTGTGAATACAGCCTTAAATAAGGATAATTTCTGTAACAGTCTTTGAAACAAAGATGTATTTTTGCTTTAATCCTGGATAGAAGATCTGGTTTTAATTTCCATAGAAATGAGATTCCCTTGCTTGTGACAGAGCTGCCTGGTAAGTACACAGTAATCCAGACCTGAGAGAAAGGGCTCAAGTTTAACGAAAATTTAAACAGACTATAAAGAAAATAAGTTATTCCCATTACCTGTAAATAAATAGTTTGGATTGTTCTTCCTCCTTCCCTCACACTCCCCTTCTCCAACACTGTTTGCAAACATCTCAATGTGTTGAGAAGTCACTGGCAACTGCTGTTGAGAAAAGACCTTCCCTGCAGGGTGGACCTTCAAGAATCTTCCCACATCCATTGGTACTGCTGGTGTTCACAAACACGGATGTTTGGGCCCTCTGAGTTTCTGGGGCTTGTTGCTCCCAACAGGACAGCTAAACCTTTCTCATGGGAACCATCTGGCCTATCATTTAATGAGTACTACAATTGTGTGGTATAATATACAACACCACAGCTGCAGAGTTAGAATTTGACTTCTATGGAGTCTGGGTTAGAACATCCAGCTGGTTTAAAATATGCACAGATTTCTATATGTGCTTTAAAGGACCACAAGGCATTCACTTCTTGCTATTCAGCGGTATTTCAGAAATTCAGGTTTAGTAGTTTAAATCAGACTTCAGAAACATTCTTTATTACTTCACCATCTTCATTAACACAACAGTAATTGAAAACGGACATTTACTCTCATTCCTCTTTAGGATTGGGGTTTATTTTTTGTTTTCCTCTACATGAATCCCCACCTCTGTTTTGGGCTTCCTGCATGACTTCACCGAGGTGGGGAAAGCACCCAGCCCTGACCGAGGACCTCAGCACTGTTTGAGGGCTGCATTCCCAGACTAGAGAGTTTCTTTTACTGCTCGGGGCTTTCCAATCTGGTAGAAGTAAGAGAGTACACTAAAGATCAGCTCCTTGCTGGTAATCTGACATCAAACCAGAAACTGGCTAAATGGACCAGTTGGTTTTGATGGCTTATTTGTTGTGGTTGGATTTGTTTAAAAAGCATCTGAAGACTGAAATATTGTTAACAGCAAAATCTCTGGCTGAAAACTTATTTCCTACCCCTCCCTGATAATCCTTCTCTTGTTGATGATTAATACTTTAATATGCAAAAGGCTTGATCTTGAAAAAATCCTACAAGAACAGTGCACTGAAGAATATGCTTAAGTGCAGGAATAATCCATTAATATCACAGTTCAAGTGCAAAGAATATCTCAATTTCACACTGTTTGACACCCCAGTGGTTGCAACTTCACAGGATGGCATCCAAAACTGCTGACACTGCCCTTCCCCAGGGCGTAAGAAGAAACTGTTAGTTTATTGTTTGCTTTTAAATGTACAGATCTGAAAGGGAGGCTAATTAAACAGAAGCTCAGAAGTGCCTGAGACATACATTTTAATAAAGGCTAAAGGGGAAAGCTCCTTTGGGAGTTTTGTTGACAAACTGCTTAATTATTGGTTTCCAAAACTACTTTAGAACTCAAAATAAAAGCCTTTAAGAACAGAACGTCTTATTAAATCAGTAGGATTTTCAAGATTCATTTACTTCCATGCAGCTGATGGCATTAAATAAAGTTTCGCACTTGGGAACTTTTGGAAATTATGACGGATAATAATATTTACATTAAGGCCCTAAATGCTGCTAAAAATCCAGCTCTTTGTAGCACTATGGGAGTACTTGAGTAATGGTCTTGTTTGCCAGGTGAGAAGCAGTCCCATTCCTGCATTTTAATTACATGAGCCTGATTTCAGGAATGTCCCAAAAAAGAGGATTTTATGACATTAATGAGGTCTGGCAGTAAAATTACCCATGAGAGCTTCAACAGACCAAGCTAGCATTGGCCATGTCCATATACCAAGAATGCTTACAACCGTATTCCACCTACACCATTAATCCTCTCTTTGTAACTAAAGTTACAGTATACTAAGGAGCGGAGGAGAATTTGACCAAGTTGACCTGAGGACAAAATATTATAGGAAGGAATGCTGAATAAAATTTACTATTTTGCTCAAAACTGTGTGTTTTATGTGTACATATGACATAAAAGACTGTTCATAAACTGGAAAAAGCCCTTTAGTTTTGCTGCAGAATTGACCAGTTGGGTTGAACACAGACTGCAGCATTTTAAATGAGACTAATTTTTGTTCAAGAGGAGACCATTTTAATCCTTAATCATTTCTAATGTTGGCTGAGAGTGACAATGAGTTCAAAGGAGTAAATTCTATCCTTAATGCACCGTAGGAAGACGTGTTACAGCTGTCATTGCATTTGAACCTTTGCTGAACACGGAAGCTACCAGACAAATAAAACTACAGTACTTAAAAATGAGACAAATTAATATTTCATCACTCTGGAACACCCTACTGCTTACTTAGATGACTGTATTCACTGGAGCAAGAAGTAACTTCCTTGCTAAATAACAAGTGAGTACAATCTTTAAAAGAATTGATTGAAAACTCCTAACATTCAAGAGCCTCCCTGTAATGAGGCAGGATGCTTGTACTGTCGCATTGCCCTCACACGTAACAGAGTCAGCATTAGAAAATCAACTCACAAGCCCTACAGAAATTCTACCAAGACAATCATTGCATCTTAAACAGATGCTCTTCTGCACACAGATTTGGGCTATCACGCTGGAATAAGCAGCCCCATAGTACCAAATGCTCTCTGTCTCAGTCCATCCCAGCATTTCAAGAGGATCACCCACTACTTATTAGATGGTTAAACTCTTGTGGGTCCTGTACAGAAAATACCCAACAGTGCAGTCAGTTTTCGTTTCAAGCAAGTAGGAATATGGAACTTCTGTATGGAATTTCCTAAGAGAAGAAAATGAAACAAGACCATCTGAGAAGAAATACTAGCAGGCTCAGAAAAAGAAGAAAAATAACTTTCCATCTAATAGACCAGTGACAACACCAGCACGTTCTGCTGGTTTTCCACCTTTCACCAGAACTGCATCATCCTGAATTGGCTCCTCAGAAATGTGAGGCTCATGCTCACTTTTTAAGCTCTCTGCCAAGCTTCTTCCTCAGCAGGAAGGAGCTGTTTGTCAGCCTGAAGATTCTATTGGATCTTTTTGTGTTTTTTTTTTAACCTTCCTCTGCAGCATTCACCAATATTCTCATGGAATTGCCTCTTCAGCCCCTACACTCACAATGGCCGTTCTCTTGGTACATTCCTACTGACTTCCAGAAACGCTGTGGTACAGATATAATCTATGATAAATCATTTGAGACCAAATGCAAATAAAAATTACAGGATCTCCTACTTCATTTTATTTGATTTCTGATATTTGGCAGTTTTCTTCTCTGTCTTTATATACTGTTCCACCAAAGAACTTGATCTTAACCTCTTCTCTAATAGGTACGTTGTTAGTCTTTATTTCATCATATATTACTTCCACCATACCACCTGGAGGTTGTAAATGAGATCAGGGTCATAACTATATCTGCACTCTCCAATCAAAAAAGAGAAAAAAAATGTCCCTGCACTATGACAAGTATGACTGTGGATGATTTAATGCCGAAAAATATAACTCTGTCTTCTCACAAATAGAAAACTAAAGGAAATTTGCTACAGAACACTCTCAAAGAGGAGAAGCTGCCAGAGCCCCGGGGAATACCTTAAAAACAAGCTCTTTCTCAATGTACTAACTAGCATTTTTGGACATAAGCGTTCTGCCCCATGCAGAACATCATCAGATATCATCAGTGTTTCTCTTCCAACTTCAAAAATATTTTATTCCATTATATTAAAAAAACCCCTCACCCTTGCTGCATCTTGGGCCGTGGCGCATTGCTGTTCCTACACAGGAGTGAAGCTGAAGCCTTCCTCTCTGAGCAGAGGTTAATATCTGCTCTCTGCGTTAATTTTGCAGAAGCCGAAAGTCAGGAGCAAACGCATCACCAGGCTAACCTCCTTCTTCCATTTGTCAGTCACACCCTATATCAAACAGCTTATTGAATAACGATCCAAATATAATGAGGTAGTGATTAACAAAACATTGCGTTCCCGCAGCAAAGCACAGAGTAAAACTATTGCATCTCAATTACTGAGCACGGGCAAACAGCAACCTAGTCATTAAGTCGGGCCCCTACTCGGCGTGACTGATATTAATGTAATATTAGACTAGCAGGTGCTGCTTTGCTCCGTTAAATCTTCCGCAAATTCAATTTAGTACAGAAAATAAACAGGGACCACATTTGTTCTCCTCAACAAACATTTGCATATTCCCCTTACTAAAGCTGGAGTTTACAGACCTGTCTGGGAAAAGACTCACAGACAGACAAGAGAGTGCTGCTTTTCAGGTCATTTGGATGTCAATTTAGTGGAACAAACCCTCTGTGTGTAATGACACGCGCAGTGATCTACCAGGGGTTCTTTTGTCACGACTTCTGCATCAAGTTTTACGTGAGGGAGAAAGTCGTGCCTGGTCCATTAACCACAGGCATTTCCCCTTAACAATAAGTGCAGGTTTTCAGTTCGGTTATTTGTTCCTTGAACTAAAATTCTGGGGCAGATCTCCATCTGGCGCTATTTGGCATAATTCCCTACTTAGCCCTTTACATGTAAGAAGCTGGGAGTCTGCATTCCCATCGAGGGATCGAAGGGAATCCTCGTGCAGGCTTACATGAGCTCCCCACAGCTTTTACACAATTCTCTTACGTGAATCCTCTCACTAATTTTATTCCGATAACATATATTTTTCATTTCCTGTTTCAAGGTCTAAATCTGCGAACATTACCGCATCCCAGTAGCTTACTCACTCCATTACTCAAGTGCTAAAATTGCACTGGTTAATTTATGCCAATATTTATACAGTAATTATCTACAGTTCTTGCATCATAAAATTTTACCGATCCTAAGAAGCATTTTTTTTGAAAATAGATGGAAGAGCTCCTGGTTTTCCACTGTGACTCTTGCCTTCTCCTGAGGAAAGCACAGCACAGTAAGGGTTCATTAGAGAAGGTCCCCATTTTCTGAAGCAGTAACAGTGTAACTGGTGCTTGCATGTGGCCAGTCAAAAGCAGGGTAGGTGTCTCCCCACACACACCAGTTAAACCACAGCTGGATTTTCTGTCTCCCCCAGTTTGAGGAAGTACAGTCTCACATTTGAATTCCATGTTTAAGACACAGGCTAATAGTAACCTGTTTCTGCTGATTTCCACCCCACCTGCCTCGCATGTAAGACAAAAGGGCGACAGTTGCAGAAAAACAGAAGAGAAACTGTATGGATAAATCATTAAATACCAACTCCCTTATCTTAAGCACTCTTTTGTTTGCACAGACATACACATCTGCAGTAAATACCATGAGAAACGGGTACTTTACTGAAGAATATACTAAAGTATTATCAAATTTATGTGTAGAAAATCATAATTCAATTAGAAACACTTTACAGTACTTTAAAGGTTACCAAAGAAGAAGGTGCCACAGGTCAGATGTAGAGTTCTCCTCTCCCTGCACCAAGGGGAGCACTGCGTGAACCTGTTGCTTAAAGACGCCAACACCAATATCCAGGTGTCGCTTCAGACACACCCTGACAGCAACACTCTGAGTGGGTTTAAATCACTGCTTTATTTCAAGCTGCTCGATAATATTAATATAACAAATCAACCTTACAACCTACAGTAGCGTACAACGGGACGTTTTCAGTTCACTTCTTTTTCTTACCTCGCTAATATCTAGAGCTGGAGGAAGTTCTCCAGAGGTTTTATCTGTAATTAATCCCTCTCTTCTGCCCTGCCCACTTTTTCTGTTGGAAGTCAGTTTTGCTGGAGCTTTCCTCGGAGATTCAAGCCCAAAAGCTCTCCAAATCTCTACTAAAACCATATATACTTCTCGGCAGTGAGATTTCTCACTCCAAAAAGCCAGAGCTTTAGTTTCTCACGTCTCATGACTTAATCATGTCCATTGCACTAGAAAACATGTACATACGCTGCTTCTAGGTTTTCCAGACAGGATACGGATCGATATATTATATATTTTCCTCATTTACTTCTTTCACACTAGATTGCAAGCCTAATTGATGATGAACTGAGAATGACGGTTCCACTAAAATCGATGTATCTTCTTGCAAAAACCATTCACTGCCGTGGATCATGTATTCAGAACTGGGATCTGCGTTAGGATTAAATGCTTCCATTCACAGCCCCAGGGTCATTCTCTAACCAGCTCCTGGTGCCAGTCAGGATTGAGTGGTCAACTGAGGTCACAAATTGTTCCCATTTTGGGGTTTGATTTGGTTTTTTTTTTACTGCCAAAGTGTTTGTACTACTACATTTATGCATATGGTAGATTTAAAAGCCTGGCAAAGCAGGAAAGACGGAGAATGCTGAAGAAGATAGACGTTCCAGTTCTTGGCTTAAGAAAGAGGCCAAAGCACACCTTTCAGTGTCAATGAAAAAAAAAAAAGATAATATAGCTCCAAACACCAATGTAGTTCAGTTTTCCTAGCAAAGGAATTAATTTGGGGAATGGATATTCAAATCGGGAGGGGTGAGGGGACTGGGGGGATGTTGCTACACATGGAGATAGAAAGTCATTACAGTAACACAAAATAAAAAAACCTTGGTTTTTAACACTATCTCCTAAAATGGGAATACATTGTTCCTTTTTCTGTGACCTGAAGGTAAATTAAAATAATTCTGTTTTCTTAAGCTATGACATATTTGAGATGGTTATATTCTTATTTCTTTATTTGTTATATTAAGTTTGTCTACATCTAGATTTTACACAGAGCATCAAACAAAAGCTCTAAATGCAGCAAACCGTGAATTTACTCTTTGGGATTTCCTTAATTACTGGAGTCTTAAGCTGTACCTTTAATTCCAAAATTAAAACTGGTCTGAAGAAGTGCAGAAAAGGTTTTAACACTTAAATTAAGTATTTTCAGAAGACGAAATTTAAAAAAGGACAACACTATTTCAAATTATCCTTTTATCTTATAAAAGGTCAGGAGAGTAACCAAGTTTACAATTAGTTTTAAAACAATAAAAAAGATATTTCACAGCATCAGGATTGATTTCAGAATTTAGACAGAAAACCTTATTCTTGTAGGTACTTTCAGAACAACCACTGAAACCGTAACACAATTTTTGATAGTTTGATCAATACTAGTTTAAGCAGCGATAAAACTTGCTTTGCACCAAAAGCCAATTTTGTACACAAAAGGGTGAGCTCAGGAGTTTTCTAAATAATTTTTGCTATAATAAAAGTGTTTTACTCTGCCACTTCAGGATAGATCGATTGTCAGACATATACCATCTGTTTCTGTGAAAACTGGGACAGAAAATATATATAAACCTACATACTGAGGTTTAAACAATAATCAAATGAACCTTGTAATGAAACAGACCGAGCACTTTATAACAGAATTAAATGTAAGCACAAATTATTGGCATAATAACAGAACAGCCTGCCTCTCTCTTTTGGATGGTCTCTATTCCTTTCAAGACTGCTTGTCTAAAGCAAGTCTGACGTTTTCCATTTATGATGGAATCTAATACAAAAGGTATAAGGCCTGCACAAAAGGAAGGTATTTGCTTCTTTATCCCCAGGAAGGTGTGCAGCTTCTAGATAAAAGTCACAAGTTGCAGGAGTTTTAAGCAAGGAGCAGAATTTCAGACACTCAGCAGAGCCACATTTCACAGCGCAAACAACCTTTCCCAGCTGTACACACCTTTCCAGGAAGAAAACTCAGGACACAAGCATTTGTGCCACCTGCATTCAGATAAACTCTTTTCCTTATTCCCAAGCCAGAAGCACGGTTCTCTGTGAAAAACTAATCTCTTTAAGTTTGCCGTGCAGTGCTGTTCAGATGCAACGTTTCACAGCCAGAGTGAGATAGCTCCCTCGGCAATTATTAAGGTACATCACAACGTTATTCTAAATGAGACAAGTTATTCTTGTGGCACCAAATGCCAGAGAAACTCTCCTCTGCCTGACTTGCCAGATTTCACCAGGGGACATAATCTTCTGTTTCAAGGGTCACCTCAATCAGAACCTGAATCACAAAGAAACATCTGTTCCATACAACCGGAGTCTTCCTCACTTTTGTCTTGAAACCCATTTCTCCAATGAAGAAATCTTTGGAAGAACTGTAGGAAGAAGTCTTAACAGAGGAGGACAAAGTCCTTCAGCATTCCTACTTCCTACTTAGGTGTTCATTCCCTTTCATTTTGCATTTTATTTGGCATCTTGACCCCAAACGTGGACCTTGCTCGGTTGGAGGCAGAGTTAACTCAAAAGGCAGCAATTCTTAAGCACGGCATGGAAGATGTAATTCCGTATTGCACAATATATTAATGGGACCACTGTTTGAGAAAGGTGAGGAGATTTAGGCTTGTTGCTAACCATAGATCGTTCTGGATGAGAGAAGTTGTTGCACATATTACTAACACTGTAAAATCTGCATGGTGTTAGCACCCTCTGTGGAGAGGTAGGTGAGTATGAATCACTTTATCACCCCAACCCTCAAATAGTTCCCATGTTACCATCCACTGGGATTCTACCCAGCCCATGTTTTCTGTCTCTCTGAATTCCGTGTTTTAAACCCAGTGGGATGTGCTCTACAGGCAGTTTGCATTCTCTGTTTCATTTCTTTACCAAAATAAGTTGCACAAATACCTGCTGATCTTATGTCCCTTCAATATTACATTACAAACTGACTTCTCAGGGGGCTGAAAAATACGCTTTTAACTCTTAACCACAGACACCAGAAAATTAAGCTACCTGATCTCTCTTTGTACATACCACGTTAGTCAATACTCTCTAAAGTTGATAACTTTGGAAGATTTGGAACCTCTCTAAAGTTGATAACTAACATAGAGAGGGCCCAAAGAAATAGACACAAATTTTAAAAGTCAGAAGGAAATCTTCCAAAGCCTACTTGTTTGCAATACATCATATATGAACAACATACTTTCCCTGCCTCACGCTGTTATCCTGCCTCTCTCTCATCTGCCAATATATTAGGCCAAAACCAAGAACTGATTTCTCTCTCAGCAAGAACAAGCTGTTCCTTCCAATAAGCTTTTATTTTGATTTCTAGAGAAACAAGTTCCACACCAGGACTCCAGCATCTTCGTAATTAGAACAGTTTTCTGTGCATTCAAAACTTAAGTCTCCTTCATTTTATGGACAATATAAATGTAAGTAGTTCATCTAGAGAGAAGCCTGTTATTTCACCCACGAAGTCTACCTTGATCACAGAATAGAAAATGAGATAACCAAAAGAAAAGCATAAATAACAAGGAAAGATGATTTTAAATCTCTGATGTCTCATGCCTTGTGAGACATCCACACTGCTTGTTGGTATCTCCCCATTCCTGGATTACAAAGAAAGCTGGGCACAGTTATATACAGCCTTTGTTTGGCTCTCCGAAGCACGAATAAACATCTCCCAGAGCTCCATAACCCTACAGGAAGCTTGCCAGAAATTAGTGGACCAATTTTTAAAAATGAGGAGACTTCATGGCAGAAGGATGCTGTCTTTCTCAATTTGAAACTAAAACAAAAATATTTGTCTCTGGCTGGACACAGAACACGTGTCTGCCACATGTCAATCCTTAGGCAGAAAAGCAAGTGTTTGAAGAACGGACTATCAATTACAACTGGGAGTTGGGGTGTTGGTATTTGATCCAAATTTGTATTTCCATCATTATTGCTTTCTGTTTCTAAAACTACTGCTTGTACCAATTCAAGCTATAATCTTGCCATGATTTTCTCAAATACAACATGGACTATACAAGGTTTAAACCACCTTTTTCCCAAAAGCTTTAAGGTGGACATTATATCCACATGTCTACGAAAAGAATAAGCATAATCATCTTGGATTACTGCTGTATCACAATTGCTAACAGGTCACATCTGCTGGGATGCTCTGTGGTATCCCTGCCCAGGCACTGCAGCCATAATCCCAGCTGCACCTCACACCGGACCTATCAGTGATAATGTTAATGAGATGGAATTATACTTTTGATATGAACAGTTGAATTGCAAATCCTTTGCTGTGAGATTCAGGGCCTGATCCCAAGGCCACCAAAACGAGCACCTCATATTTGGCACCAAAAGGAGCAGGTTCTTATGGTGAGCAGATCCTTCAGCAGAGTCTTTCCCCCCCAGACACGGCTGGGGGCTTAGACGAGGCCTTAATCAAAGAAGTTTTCAATGGTTCACCCCCCCCCCCCCCCCCCTTTCTGTCCTCATTTGTAGCAACCAGTAAACCTCAAATCACTTCTAGTGACATTCCCCTCACTGGAGAAGAGGTCCGGTGCCCGCAGTCCCAACGCCTCTGCCTCTGACCTAATCACAGCCTGAGAGTCAGCGAGGTGCTCACTGCAAGGGAGAGGGTGGGGAAAGATAACTGGTTAAATTACTAAGATAAGAATGTCACTATTACTTTGTGTCTAAGGCTTTTGAAAAAAATTATATAGTTTGATTTGTAAGAAATAGATTTTCTATCTCTAGCTTTAGATTTAGTCTCCTATTTTTATGCATTTACATGAGATGTAAATCTAGCGTATTTAAAATGACTGGTGCTCCACAGATGATGAAAGGAATGCATAAAATAAGTTTGAGCTTCACTTGCCAAAGTCAAAGAATTGCTGTTATGGAAAGAAAAGGGAAAGAAAAAAATATCTCTTCCTTTTATCCCATTGTGTTCGTAAGGAAATTGAAAAACAGGATTGAACAAGGTCAGTACGCGTCAGTTCATCAGAAAGTTTTAGAAAGAGAGGGAAAGCCAAACCAGCTCGTTCATTTCTGACAACTTCATCGAGCATCTTTAAGGTGTCGGTGAAACCAGAGCTGTGCCATCTGCCAGCTGGAACCTGGACCTGGTGGGAAACTGCCATAACACTTGAGACATGTGAGGTCTCAGATGTGGTCCAGCTGTTCCAAGCAAACTGAAGCTGGTCTGTACCAGTGATAGGGAACGCTGACGACAATCAGTTCTAACCAGGGGTAGCAGCGCACGGGGATATGCAGATAGCCCAGGACTCCCACACGCTCCAGTCTAGGCCTTAACCAAGCTAGTGACAATTTGCCTTCTTTAAGGGTGGCATCTACAAACAGAAATCATGTTCAAGGCTCATGGCAAGTACCTGGGACTTCAGTTCCACCTGGTAACTGTATGAAAAGCCAGATGATAAACATGGATAACCCTTGACAGAATTATTTGGTAAAGTGCTGCTTATGTTTGGAGGAAAAAAGAAGTGATTTCACAAAACCCGGAGTGTCTTGCTTATGACATTGCATATTAGAGGATTTTTTTCCCCCTACTAGTAGAAGGTCTAATATTATAAAAGCAACATAACCCTTTTCATTCCAGACAACGCAGAAAGCTGGAGGACTTTCAAAGATGGCAAAAGCTTCCATTAAGCTATTTAAAGCAAGATTCATTTGCAACATGAAAAGTTGCATACTTTATTTTAACAACAACGTGATTAACAAAGAATAACGTTTTGTCTTTCAGAATATCACTTCCTTCAAAGTCTCAAAACCAGATAAAAATGTATAAACAATTAAAAAAAAAACTCTTTAGATCAGAGCAAAGGTTGGAACATTGATACTCATTTGCTTTGCCATTTTCTTAGTGCAAGTTCTAGAAAATGAAAATTCTCCACTTGCTCACACAAGCAGCAGAGATTTATATTGCTTAGCACCAGTACGTACAACTGCAGAAGTAAAGGTTTAGAAGGTTTAGAAAAAAACTTCCATTAGAGCAAGCACTTTTCTTTCAGACTACATTTCCATGCAGAATTCTGTTGTTTTTAAAAGAACAAACAAAGACTGTAAACACTGCCTGTAAACTAATATTGCAAGGCATATATATGAACAATTAAAAAAACCAACGGGGGCTGTCTTCTGACTGATCTTCATGGATTATTTAGTTGACCCTTAGCAATGACAGGCCCTGAAAGGCAACAGGAGCAGGAATTGTCAGGTGGCTGATAAAGTATCAAAAAGCAATGATATAGCAGATGGAAAACTTACAGTATTCTTCAGTCAGTTCATCTCTATTTTGTTTCAACTCTTTTTTCCCCCCTGAGTTCTCTAATAGAAAGATCTGAAACTGAAAGATCACACAGGTATAAACATTTTGAAAACAGTAGAAAACAAAATCAGAGAACAGTAATTCCTGCAAATAATTCTGAATAAATATTGATTGCAGATTGCTAACTCTCAGCACACACAATCCCCACGGACTCTGGTGACAGCTATTCGGTTCACAGCCAAGTAATGTGAAGAAAAAACTACAGAAATGTAAAGTAGGATTTCGGACGTGCCACCTATAAACACAGCCACATATATGTATATGTATCTCAACAGGAAGTAGGGGTTTTGGCTGTAGAAGTTCTTAATCCAATACCTTTAATGGGTTAAAGATACATTTCAAATTTAAAGAAAATGAAGATTCTTACAAAGCTTTCAAGGCACAAAAAGTCCACCTTGCAGCTGGACTAACTGTGAAGAGCCAAGCAGCATCAGCATTGGCCTAGTTTGGTACTATGAAACCTCTGTGCTTTGGAAAAATATCTAAAGCCTCTAATCCCTGTGAATAGTGACATGTGTGACCACAACAAGTGTTTTGAGGTAACTGCATTTACTAATAACGCAGTGATCAGAATTGAGCACTTCAGTGTGTCCCAGTCATCCATAAAGGAAAAGAAAACCTCATAAAAAAAACCTATTTAGATCCCATTAAAAAAAACCCATCCTAAAATTTGTGCCAAAAATGCATAAAACTAAAAGGACCACTCCACACCCACAGGCTTCCTTTTTCATTGTATTGTACTTGCAATCTCCCTCATGCACTTCACCCAGCCTTTCTTTGACCTCTACAGATGATACATTTTGCTCTGTTTTTCTTCTAAAGCCATTTACAAGCATAAGACCAACCGGTCTAAAGCTCAGTGGTATTTCTATTAACAGAAACAAACAAACAAACTTTGTAAATAATATTTCTTCTAACCCTGGGCTTTCAGATAAGCAGAAGGCTCCTGAGAGCAGAAACAGCAAGCGCTTAACCTGCTCTGGAGGATCAGAGGTGAGAGGCTCTTTTCTTGCCATGCTAAGTTGGCCCCTTTGTGTGCCAGATTTATTTTTCCAGGTATCATCTGCCTCCACAGATGTGCACCATTAAGATCAGAACAACCAAAAGCAATTATTTCTATATAATTAAACATTTTTATGTAGTGAAGCAGGTATGGCACGAAAGCCATTAAATGCCTGCCGTCAGGAGCGTAGGAGCCATCAAACCCAATATGGTGCTCTCCGGAAGCCTGGCTCCGGGCCTTTGCTGTGCTGGTGACGGGCACTGCAGAAAACTAAGAACAATTAGCAGGGGATTTAGATACAACACTTATGTCTTGCTTCTACCATCAGCTGAGGGAATGCAACCCACAGAGAAGTCCATAAAACTGAACATTTTACTAAAGATGTTTCTATGTACTTTTTGTTTACAGCTTGCAAAAAGAGCAGGTTTACGCCCTTCAATGAAGGATGATGTATGAGAGTCAACAAAGAAAAAGAGAGGCAAACAATGAATCGGAGGAAGGAACAATTTGAATATTCAGTTGAATGTACTTCCGTTCTAGAAATGTCTTAGAATGAGCAGTTTCAGCAATGAATTCTGAATACTATCAACTTTTTTATCACTAGGACCCTTTTATAAGGTACAACACCAACGTGCCTCTAGAATCAAACAAAGAACATTTTTCTTTACTACTCTCACTGAATCTTACTCAGTTGTGTTTCTGAGGATAATAAGTGAGGTTCGGGTGGCAGATACACATCTCTCTATTTCAAGTGGACACATTTAGCATTAATGTACATGATAAACTGGAGTTTGAAGCACGGAAATTCGTATTTTCTTCCTACTTAGCAGTCATATTGGGGTTCACTGCTTTCTCCCCAAAGCACAAGGAGCGAAGTAACTATGCAAACATGAATTCCTGGTACAGGATAACGATACTTCAGTCAAATTAACTTTTGGTATTTGGAGAATCTCAAAAGACAGCTATTCCTGGCCATGTACAAGTTAAACACATAAAAAGGAAAGCCAGGAGCTGTGTTATATGCCACAAACGGTACAGTAGAGCTATATGAATGTCAGCTTCCGCTGTCAAGGAAGAATTTTTCTGACAGAAAAGAACAGCACATTCCAAAGGTCTAGTGCAGGGGAAAACGGGAGGGTAGAAAGCAAAAAGAAAAAAAATAAAACAAAACTACTGTAAGTAAGAGAGACAACATAATGAAACACCATCTCTTCTCCTGACACTGAAGCAAAAGTACCCAGAAGTGGGGATAAAACTCATTTCTAAAGCTGTATTTTTTGAAAATTTTTTTTCCTTTTAATGAATCATAATACTGCAGAGATGCCTCTGTCCTCATAAAGATATTTAGGATTTGACCTAAACAGAATCTCTCTAAGTACCTTTTTGACAATCCCTTCCTTCCTTTTAAAAAAAACAGTACATGCAAACTTCATACTTTCCTTTCAACCAAACTTTAAAGTTCTGTGGTGTCCCTGAATGTAGCGAGATATCCAACTGCAAAACCCAATAGAACCCTTTTCAGAATAGAATGATCCAAAGCTGATAAGCAAAAAAACCCTCACAGTCTCAAAGATAATATATGAAATACCACTAATTTGTAGCCAGAAATTGCATACTGAGGCTGTGATTCTTAAGGACTTTGCTGTGTCAAAACCAGGTTTAATTGCTCAGTTGAACTGAAGGCAGAAGAGCTACCGAGGAATTGCAAAGCTCCAGAGTACAGCAAACAAAAGAGATCATGCTCCTTAGTTTTACCAAGCCAAAAGAACATTTGACGGGAAATACTTCCTCGATCAGGAAATCCCCACAGCTCCATTCTGTCCTGCACTGACTCTATTGGTGCCAGCCTTGGCTGGGCTCTTGCAACAGAGAAGGATGCCGGCCAGGACTCGTTACTTCCTATTATTCTATCCCCTTTTTACTACATACCTAACAGATACCATCCTCTTTTGGAGGTTTATCTAGCTCACCATTTCACACTGGAAAAGTCTGCCAGTGATTTTAAAACATTGTTCTATCACTAGAGATAGTAGAGCAAAGCACGGTCCATGCCTCATCCTGACAAAAGACACAGCTTTAAGCGGGCTGCGAACACCCTCCACTCTGCCTCTGGAAAAACAAATTAGTTGCAGGGGCAATAGATCAAGAGTGGCTTATTTGGTGTTTACTTACAGTTTTTGTGTCTCCTAACATGCTTCCTGACCTGCTATTAACTCTTTCCCTCACCTCTGCCTTAGTGCCCACTCTGCACTCGGGCAGTCAATTCTCCTTTTGGTGTTTTTTTAAGCTCTGTTCCCAGTGGCTTCGATCCAGGGCAGGGGCTGGGGCCAGAGCCCTGAACTGCTGTCATGTTCCTGTCAAATCAGTAACATCTTTCTTACACACAGTGTTACTTCTTTCCATACAGCAGCACCAAACTATCATGCATTTGTCTTCTCCCGTCCAAGTTCTATCACCAATTCGATCAAATGTATTCCCTGTTACTAAACTCATTTCCCTAAGTAACAGTTTCTGATCTACTTTAAAAAGGCCTCATCTTCAACTTCCTAAGTATTGTCAAAGTTGTTCAACCACTATGGAAGCATCATGGCCCTAATTCAAATACAATCCCACAACTGAAATATCTGGAGTATTTGATACAACACCACTTGTAGGACCAGGTCACGTTCTGTCCCCATCTCATCTTGCTGGGCCAGGAACTTCACAAAGACACTGAAAGAAGGACTGCCAATTTCATGCCTCTAAAAAGAATTCTGGGATTAAAAACAACACAAAAGAACCCCAACAGATTAATTGAATTTGCTGACCTGATCTTTAATCAACTCTATGACTTTCTCAAGCAAAGCTCCTATGGAAGTCGACCGCTCACAGGATGTCACGTTCTGAATGTCTACTGTTTCCATTGAGTTTGGCAGGTGATGGGAGCTGCCACAAAAACAACCTGGTAAACATACTTTCAACAAAGGCTATCTCCTTAGCTGGAGTCCTGAGAGACCCTTCCGTGATGGAGAGTAGTTGGCAGGACAAAGAAACCTTGTTGGGTGCAGGACAAAAAGTGCGATCTTGATCTGATTTTCTGTGAAAAAAGGAGCCAGCAACAATTACTTCAAGAACTGATGTTGTGATGTAACACCTCCTTAGAAGAAAAAGGGGCTTTTTGTTCAAGTTTAGACAAGTGGGATATACTCCAAAACAATAACTTGTTGATCTGTACAGAAAAAGAAACCATTAGACTAGTCATTTTACCTACAACCAATGTATTTCAGATCTGTATGCCCGGTTAATGATAAGCTAATGTGTGTAAACAACACCAAGAAAAGAGGTGAGGGGTCCAACTGCAAAAGAAAAAGCATATCCCATCCATTTTTTCTGTACATACATTGCTCTCTCACTGTCCATTGCATCTCGATAGAAATATATCAGAGAAGAGTTGTCTAAACTTAATGAAGCAGCTAATTTTTATCTCGGTGATAGACTGTGATGGAAGATCAGGTTATCAGGAACACCGAGATCCATTACAGTAAAGATTAAAGAAAGAAAAGATTAAGAAGTCAGTACAGCAAAACTATTGCATAAGAAGGCTTAAAACTCCAAACTTGATAAGACCTCTTTTTTTTCCCTATAAAAGCGGGAATAGATCATTTGGAATTCTGTTTGACGTGACCCTTTGAGGTGACCGGCTCTTTAATAAAGGGGTATGTGAATGCAGATAGTAACAGGCTGGAAAGAGATGTCTGTGGACAATTTGCCAATAAAAATGCAGACAAAAGAAAACACTAAAATGCAAAAAAGCTGTGGATAACTGGAGTGATGAAGCTTGAACCAGCCACCAAAATGAAACCATGTAAACGTGCCATTGGCTGTTTCTACTGTTTGCTACTCATATTCTTGCTCTTGTTTTACCGTCAGCATCTGACACGTTGGAACTCAGCAGGACTAATAAAACCTGACATTTCCCCTTCTCTGGAAGGCTTTATCTCACCACATGCTGTTAGCAAACAAGTTTCAACTGGAGAAGCCCATCCATGAGTGTGATAGCAAATGAGAGAAGGCAAACCTGTGTCACTGTAGTGGGTGTGATGCCCAATATTCTCAGGAAAGGATGGGAACTGAGCTTTATCTTTTTTGAGGACTGTTATAATAGCTGATTATTTTCAAGGTAATAGATTAATCAAAATTCCATAATCAAGGAGTCATAATTCCATAATCTACACATTTGAAGGACTAAGAGATCATAAAAATACAATCCCTTTATTATATTTTCATCTTACAAGCCATTAAAATAGAATTTACCTCTTAATGTATCATTTTTATTAAAACATCTTACTGCTTAGATTTTCTAGATGTTTGTTTTAAAAAGTTTCATTAAGTTTCTTTTCTGAAAAAAAACCAAAAACCTTTTTAACTTAAAACTCTTGGAATAAAAACCCCACAGGGAACTTCACCTGCACTGTGCTTCTAGAAAAAAGTTTATATTGAAATTTTATATTGAAACCTGGTAGGGAAAGATAAAGCAAATACAAGTGTATTTCACTTAGTTCTATATATCATCCACTCAGTCTTACTCAAAGTTCTTTAGATGAGCACTTTTCTACTATAGCAGCAGGTAGAGAAATTTCATTCCCCCAGCTTATTCCCTTATACCAACAATACTAAAATTCTTCTTTTAAAACTGTTAATACACTGGAAAAAATGACAATACTGTTTACTGAGGAAGTATTTAATAAACTCACTTGCTTAGAAAAACACCCATGTACCAGCAGCAAATATATGGAATCCAGTTCTACATGACACACTGCCAGACAAATATCAGAGATTCTTATTTGTACAGAATGTTTAACTCGTAATGACATTTGTAGGCTGGGTGGTATTAAAATTCTGATTTAAGATTTATTTTACACGACTGCTAAGCTAATATATGTAGTGAAACACTACATCTACCTCTATCTTCAGCCTTAAGGCACATATATTTCCCTTAGTTTTACAATATATTTACCTCTTTCTTTAATGTTTATATGAGCATTCATGACCTATACCAGTAAATTATTCACAATATACTGCAAAGCATGTCTTCACAGACTGTAGCCTGCTCCAATACTGCACTGCACATAAAAATTTCATGTACATGTAATGGTGCAAAAGGGGAAAACACTTCAGAATATACTAGAGGTAACAAACAAAAGAGGTTATTGAGTGACCGTGCTGAAGTAACCCTCAGGCAAAGTGACAAGCAGGTAAGTTACTTCAGTATTTTCCCCTCCATGAGCCAGTCACAACTAAGGAGTTACTGGCAGGCAAAAACAGGTCCAAAAGTCCATGCAGGAGAAGGTCTAGTTTTATCTGCCTCAGGGACAGGAAGTATGAAGATATCCAGAAGGCATTTGCAATGTGCCTCTGATGTGCTTTTCCCCTTATATTTTGACTTCCTGGTAACAGTTCTTTTTGGGCAAGTCCAAGCGTGGCCCATGATTGCGTCCTAAAAGCTCTAAATAAGCAGCAAAATAGGCTAATTGGAAGGAAAGACACAGATCAATTAAAGGCTTAACTAAATAAACCTTTTGCCAGTAATCATCACCTATTAAATGTTTATAGGGAAAGAAAGTATATGTGACTGCTTCCAAGTTCCAACCTAGCCTCAGCCAGGCAGTCACCACACAAACAAGTTTGGGAATACTGGTAAAAACAGAATTTACAGTAAGTTGTCCAAAATAATTTTAAAAAGAAAATAATTTTTAAAGGCAAAACCATTTTGTAAAGAGTTTTTAACTACAATAATTATTTGATCTTAGGTCTGTTGAAGCCCATGCAAAAAGTCTCATTGACTTCAAAGGAGTTTGGATCAAGCCTTAAGTGAACAACTTTCTTCTTTTTCTACAGATTATGAAATTATATATAGAGAAAACCCTTAGCAGAGAGACATGTTGGTTATTTCTTCCCATTGCAGGACTGTTACCGAGCCATTGGGAACATCACCTTCAAACGCATCGAAGCTATTTAAGGAGCTCATCTCTCACAGAAACACATTCCTAACTCGTCTAGTCACATCTGAAAGTTTTATATGACTATATATTCTCAAAAGTTATAGAAAGGACATTAGAATTGGAATCCCCTAATGGTGTACTACTGCGTATTGCTCTGCTTTTCTAAAAGTTAACACCCCACACCAGCTGCCAAACACCGTACTCTGCAGTTCTGTCACATCCATGGCTTTCCTTTTGTCTGTTTTGTCATAAAGAGCTCTTTTAAAGAAAACACAGTTTCAATTCTTATAGCAAGACATATGAGTTGACAGCTTTTGGTTTTGTTTAAAGGAAATACTTGAGCTGACTGAAAATTCCTTTGTGAATAATTTATTTGATGAATTTTGCTATTTCCCTGTTTACAAATTGTTTGTACAAATGGTACAGCCAAGAAAAAAAACAAAACACTACTGCCGTGGGAATAGGTAGAGAATCTTAAAATATCACCGAATAAAGTAGTTTCTTGAAGTTCTTTACTTCATCCTATAGACTTTTGTAGCTGGAATATGATTCCTGCACATTTTTCTTCATTAGCTGAAGGTAATAGCTGTTAAAGACTTATTTTCTAGGAAAATGCATTGTCAATCAAACTCCAGTTTTCTCTCTTCCTCATTTAACATATGGCATCACAGAGCTCGAGCTGATGTGGCCACCTTAAGACTCAAGTAAAATTGCAGCAGTGATTCAACAAAGGAAAAACAAGAGCTTGTTTTCCTCCGTAAGTGTCATGATGCTTCAAACATCATCCGTTATGCAGTGGACTTTGGATGAGCAGTTATTAGGGTAGGAAGTCTTGAGCCATGGTCCTTCAGTAAGGACTTTTCTATATTTGCAAATTACAAACCAAAAAAGAATATTGACAATATTTTAGTATAAAGCCAGCTCATCCAAAACCAAAGAAATATAAAATAAAGAGCAGCAGAGTGACTTTCTCTACCAACTAAGCACTGCATTGGTACACATAAAGAAGAACTTGCTGGGAATCTCCGCAGTCTGATTTCCTGCATATTGCTGCCTCTCCTTGTATTTCTCTAGAGGCTTTAGTACCTTCATTTCTGTCCAGTGCATTGCTCCCCTGTTTCAGCGCTGGATATGAAGTTTCCAGTCATGTTAAAAATAAGCTTGTTAATCTGCCTGGATAGGTGGTAGGTCCTTCATTCTTAAAATCCTCATCCATTCTCCTCCTGAGGACCCTTCTTTATCAGGGAAAATACCCGCTTTCTGTTGTATATAAAAAACAAGCAGAAAGCTGAAAAATAAATCCTGAAGTTGAATGACAAAATATGAAGTAAATGGAGGTACATTAAAGGTTTTACAAAAAGCCAGTATTTCCTTTCTACTCAACAAGCAACAGAAGTTTTCCTGAACATACGTGATAGCACACACAGAGAAAGAATACGGCCTTGAAGGAAAAATGCTGTCAGAAAGGTATTCCACTATCCAAGTGATCAGAGACTTAATAGGATATAGAGGTTTACGTGTGCTGAAGGAGCAGTAGTAATTTTTTTTTTTCTTTTTAGATACAGAACAGAGTGGAATCTATAATAAGGATTGTTTTATGGCATTAACTAATATCACAGATTGACAAAATACAATTCCCTGAAGACAGGCAGTAAATTGATCCCAATGGCACCATAAGAATGTTTTAGTGATGATGACTGAAAACATTCTGGATGCTCTCAGTTAAATAGATATGAGTTGGAATGATGCAGCATTTGAAGGCAGAAGAAGTTTTGCCATTGGCTGCAGGGAGCTAGAAATTTGCTCAGGAAATCTCACAACTGAACTTGAAATGTGAAATAAATCTGATTCTTTTTTTAGAGCTGTTTAATGGCACTGAAATTCCCCGTACTTCAAACAGTTATCCCAGTTTACATCACTCTACCCAGGAAAAAAATTACAACTCAACACCTAACAGGCTGTACCCAGTCCCTAAGCAGCACCTCATGATACCTGTGAGGTTCTCCTAAGTGTTATCAAAGGGATGTTTTACTTGGCATTCCTAAAAAAAGCTCCATAGCTGATACCTGAAGTATACTTACACGGTTTTATTAACGAAAGTAAATTAATTATGATTCTCATTCCTGTAAGGTAACATTATACAACTCCTACAAATAAAACTTTTGTGAAAACAAATGCATCTTAAAAGCCTTCCCTGAATCTTATATATTAAAAGTAGATGATTCTGGAAAGCTACAGTAGTTTACTGTTCTCTCTTTAATTTAGTCCTGCTGGGCTGATACACTGGATATCTATGATCAGCTGGTGTTATAATTAAGGAGGCAATGTGATCTGAATGAAAACTCAAGCAGCAGAGTTCAAATCCTAGATGTACAGAGATTATCAGCAACATCCTAGAAAGTCTTAGACACTTCCCCTCAGCTTTCCCTATATCTGAAGATAATAATTTATTTACTTCAGGAGAACATGATACAACTGGACTGATGTCCACAGGATCTCTGCCTGCGGCAAAAAAAAAGTATTACAAACGTACGTACCTTATTTAAGAAGGAACGAGCATTTTAAAAGAAAAATTTCAGACAACTTCCACCCCAAAGTCTCTTAGTTTGTTATCAAAAAGGTACCTGGCACAGAAGCAATTTGTGATTCACAAAGTGGACCGATCCACGCCTCAGGGATCATGATCAAGACCCCCTCACACATACACACTTTATACATTAATAACAGGAAGACTGATCAACAAGTGGAGGTATGAAATTTGCTAATGATGCAAAAGTGGAACCAAACGTGGGTACGGGGGTGGCTAAAGTCAGAACAGAGCCCAAATCAGTAATATTTAGAGAAACTTAGGAGCAGTGGTTCTGCAAATTTAATACAGAAATCCTGAAGATAACAAGGTCACAGAGAAAACTACAGGAACTTTGAGTCAGATGCTGCAAAACCGAAACAGACGATAAATTTTACACTCGGAGCTACGTGAACAAAATCCCCAAACTTCCCGTACTGAGATCAGAATGGTGCCGATTCTTATTCACATCTGGTCCTTCCCATTCTCCTTCCTTTGTAAAAGGATTTAAGAATAGATGTGTCAATGTTACAGATCCTTATTCTAACCCCATTAAAGCACTCAGGCCACGTACAGGGCCTTCATGCCAATCAGAACTAGTAGCTCAGGCACCTGCTTGGATACGAGCACCCGTAATGAAAAAGCCGGTGGAGTCGCTCAAGAGCTGAAATAAACCCAGTGACTTCGCTGGGAATTTTGATGAGAAGAAATTGTAGGTTTCAGCCTGTAAGATTACAAGATTTGAGACTGTAGTTCCAGTTGATGCATAAATTTATTTTTATCACCTTTTACATGCCACTTTACCTTCTACTTCCAGATTACTGCATGGTGAAAGTAGCAGCACTAACTATTCCCTACTCATATTGGACAGCACTTACAGCTCTGTGAGTGTTGCTGAACAGAGCGTGGGTAAGAATGAGCACAGATTTCTAAACCACTGGGAAGTCTGCAACCACGACCTGCCTTAAGGATGGGTCACGCACTCAACCCAAACAGGGAAGAATCTAGTTATTCTCGGAAGAGTTTCATAGACTGAAAGGCAACTTAAGCCTAAGAAACAACAAAATGCAGTTTCACATGTTGTGCTAGAGACATGCAGAATTCCAGACGAGAAATTCCCCCTTCGTGGAAATCAACAGCACCTGCGGTGCTACAGCACTTAAGCGCTTTTCAGTATTTACCCCAGGTCTACTCCCGCTTGGATACGATTTTCATAATTACCTGCTGTTGGCCTCACCCTGCTCCTGCTGAAACCAACTGCTGTTTTCCACCGACTTCAGGAGGAACAGAGTCAGGTCACCGCTGAAGTCTAACAAATTCCAACCTTACTGCATATAAATTTTGGAAATTAAAATATTCACAGTGTAAAGTCCATTGAGACCATTAGAGAACTGTATTACAATACTTTTCTTATGGACTTCAGATTTTTTTATAGACTGTGCAAAGAAGGGCAGTTTTCTATTCTTACACCCCCTACAAAATTAAATACTTTGCAAACAGAAAACATTTTGAATTGTATATCAATGTAATAGATTTTCAGCCAATACAGGTCAATATTTCACACCAGTAATATTAGTCATGCAAGACAAGGGAAGTTTGGAAAATACAGGCAAAGAATAAAGAAACACAGATACTATGTAAATAACAATTTTCCCCAAAATGTAATTAACAATTATTGCTAAAACCTAACCTGAAGCCATATTAATCTGCTCCTCATAAAGAACTGACATAGTAAATAGAATAAAATGATAACAATGATACTCTTATTAGCAGACCTGAGAATCAAATTATGCAACCTTTCATGCCGAATTAATCTCCCCTCCCCCTGTTCATTTTCCCCTCTTGCTGAGAAAAAAACAAAAACTCAGTTTGAGACAGATTGATTGTATTGACCTTCTTTCAGTTAAATTAAATCTGCTGTAAAACTAAATTGGCAAACCTCATGTCATCCAGCCATGACAATCACAGACAGACACAGATGTCGGGAGGGGGATGGGGAGGAAGTTCTCGTGTTTCAAGCTATGAAAGGCTAAAGTTAATTAAACAAAGAAAAGGTAAATAACACTAAAAAAGAGATTCCAGATATTCAAGGAGCAATCAATGATAAAAGACTTCAGTTAAGGCCAGCAAATTTCCAGGAGCTGGGACTCTCCACTGAGGAGGAGACTGCAGAGCACAGCCCCCTATTGAGATATTCTGCTCAGGAACTCACCAGCACAGGGGCATCGACTGATACAATCCTCAAAAGAGCAGAGACATCCTTCCAAAGAAACACCTAAAGAAACATGGGAACACCACCATGTGCGTGTAGTGGGCTGGTATTTTTGCAGGGAGGACGGTCACTTGCTTCATTGTTGGTTTTCCAAATGTATTTGTTCTCATTTAAGTGACCTCTAGGCTTCTTTAATTGAGGGGAAATTGATAGGGATGGACACAGACAGGCTCATCTCAGTGAAGGCTGACAGCAGCACAGTTATTCACTCTTCTGTAAAAATGAACTGGAAAATAAATCTCTCATTTCCTTCTGCCTCTTCCTGTTATGTGCTGTAATTCAGAGGCCTGACTGTTCCCAAGCAAGTGCAGAGGTACTTGCTTAACTTGACTTTCTTGAGAGTGACAAGAGGGAAGTGCTTTGCCAGTGACCCAGCCTTGCGGAGCAGCGAAGAATTGACTTAACAGACTTGGAGCAGATGGTTGTGTGTCAGAACAAGGCAGCGCACAGTCCTGGCCACCTCAGAGCAAACAGATCCACGAATGAAGTTTAGCTTCCTTTTTTTTTGTGTGCACAAAAGTTTCAGTATATTTAGGACATTTAACAAATTTACATACATTTTAAGATGTTATTTTTTCCCTTGATTTTATTTATTTTGTGTCATGTTAGATACAGTTCTTTAGTCTCCTTGCATTGCTGACACCTCACTGTATCGCTGTTGGGATAGAGCTTTCACATAGTGCACAACCTTAGATCCTGCATTCTCTGATCTGGCCCCTTCCCTCCCTCGCCCAAGTTCCAGTTCCCTCTGTCAAACACCAGCAAAAATGCCTTTTTCCAGACTGGCTCAGTTTGCTGCCTGCTCATTTCAGCTCTCAAATTCCATCTCACTGCTTTAACGCTTACATTCTGAGCAGGTTGCATGCTTGAAACAGACACGTGAGCTATTAAGAAAGTATTTTTAAATACAAACACACACATATTTTACACACAAACACACTCTTTCTTTAGCAGATGGCAAATTTTGTTCAACTAGTGCTCTTCCTGAATCTTAACTACATGAGGCTTTTAAAGTGTCGTAAAGACAAAAGATGAAGCAAACCCAAGTCAGCAGGGCTTTTCCCTTCTGGATTACATGAGAACTTAGACCCCTTCTGTAATAAATTTATTTTGACAGCTGCTAAAAAATTTACCAAGCTTGACAACATGCACAGAAAGCAAAAACAGGACAGAGAATTGTGTGGGCTTTCCTGCTAACCTCCCCCCCCCCAATCCATTTATTTTAAATAAATAATATTTAGTTATATTTGTGTATTTGTGGTAAATAACAAATGATAGGTTTGGTAGCTACATTCTACTCTCCCCCAGATGCTACTTTATGTAGTCATTTCGTAGACAATGTATTCTTCTCTCATATACAGCTCTGAGGAATAAATGAGAGTTCAGTTTGAGCAAGCGCTGGATTGTATTTGGAATATAAAATACGCTGCCTTGTCAGGAAAAGTAACTTCTCCTTTTCAGGCTAAGATAAAGCAGAAAAACAGTGCTTTGATGATTTCTACAATGAATTTGGAGGAATGACTTTGAAGAATTCTGAGCTTCTCAGAATTTCACTTTCAGCTGCAAAAGAAGATTAGTTTGATTTGGTACCTATATGGATTTGAATCCATCTCACTTTCCTTCTTAACGCTTCCAAAGTGCTAATGGCAGCGCAAAAGACTTCGGTGGTTCAACATAAATGAAAACAAATTGCAGGAACTGTGGGCCAAGCTAAGTACCGGGACTGCTGCACGTCAAATGAGAGTCAACTGTTTACTCTGCTGGCGCTCGGTGCAGATGGCGACATTGATTTGTTTAAACTGCACATCACATTAATATTTCTTATCTCATCCCAAAGCCTCGGCTCTATCAAATTTGGAAGGCGATAGCCCAGTATATTATAGGAAGAACACGAGCTATCAAGTAAAGCTTTAAATGTGATTGACTGAAATATATTGATTTTGCATGGCTGGGCTGGAGATGTAATTCTGAGCAGAAGAAAAAGGGGCAGCAGCTCGTTGCTGATGCAAAGATCGCATGCACCAAGCAACAGAAGAAAATTTCTTGACTACATAAAATACACCTTTCCTAATTGTTAATCACCTTTGAAACATCGCTTTCTTTTGGTGCTTGTTTGTTTTTCTATGGGCTCAAAGTGAAACAGTTTAAATGAATTATGGCTGAGAAGAGGAGCCCCTGAGCAATATTTATGTCATACCTTAGGAGGGCACTGCAGAATGCAAAGGGACACAGGAGAAACGTAGGATGTAACAGTTTCTTTGCAGAGTTTACAGAGAAATTTAACATTTAATCCTAAGGAGATTTTTCTTTTCCTGAATGATCAGAGATAATCACACCTCAGTACTGTGGGCCAGAGCATCCAAGCATCTAAAATATTCCTCACCTACCTTCAGAAACTGATAATTAACGGCATATAAAAAGTCACTTTACTACGCATGCAAGAACCATATATTCACTTTATTTCAGCATAAAAATCTATTGATTTCAGCATCCCTTAGAGATTTTACAAGTGCATGTCCATGAACTTCTCTTCCTAACCGAAAACATGGTAGAAAGTGCAGATTTCCTCAGATCCCTAGACAACTCAATTTAAGTCATACTTGGGGGTTACTCTGCAAAAATGACATCTTGCAGGATGCAACTTTTTTCCTTTAACTTAATCAAGCCCTTTAAAAGCTTTATGTGGAGAAAGAGGAATGATTTTATCAAACAATCTTGTTCTCCACTCTCTTAACTGCCTTAAGTTCTCAATGACTGAAGACTTTACAATGTATTTCCTTGACCAATTTCTGCTGATAAAACATTATCTGAAGCAACACTTGCAAAACATCTAAAATCCATGTATTTTCACTGCAGTGGATTATCAGTGAAAGATATCGAGTAGAACAATTTAAAGAAATTAGGAGTTTCTTTAACACACTTTTATTTTTAGCTGGACTTTTTTTCACCCCCCTTTTTTTATTTTTTCTTTTTTTCCCCCTTTTTTTAAAATATTTCTTCCTCACCTTAAGGCTTCCTGGACTTTATGAATGTATTTCTAGCTAAGAAGAATTAAAATATGGCAATAAATAGAATACCTCCAGAATTCAGGTGTAACAATCAAGCATACTTCAACTAACCCACTCAAAAGGACCCTTGGTACCTCTAGGGGTCCCGTGTTTAGCACATTTAGCACAGATACCGGGTGCTGTCCTTCCAGAATGAAGGGTTTATTTTCAGTCTCCATCAACTTTGGTTATTTTTGTGCCTTTTGTTTTGCATTTTTAGTTGCAGACATTGATGATGCTACTGGGAACGTCTGTCTAGCTCTACCCCAGCACCGTCCCAGCCGTGATTGTATTGTGGTCAACTTAGTGGGAGGCAGATTAGTTCTTTTCCAAGCAAAAGCACATTTCAGTATTCTCACTGCTTCACAAGCTTTTGGTGGTGGTGACATATTCTGGAATTACGAACTGCAAAATGTGCCTTTGTAATGTGGGTAGAGTGATAATTGCATGGGACTGAGCCAATAAATAAAAGTATAATAAAATAACAGCGCATACTGCAAGCAAAAAAGACTAAACCAGTAGGTAATCTAAATAACCAGGGTGTGAGCAATTAGAAATACCAATCAAATCTAAGGAATTGGTGTTAATAAGATATTATAAAAGCAACTCTGACCTTTGAATTGGCATAAACAAAGAAACCACAATAAATTACTATGACACAGAAACAGAAATACGCAGGGAAATCCCAAAGCTGAAAGGAAGGAAGGGAATTCAGTGTTAGAATTGAAAGAAGCGCATGGGCTGCGTGAAAGGGGTTGATTGTGTCAAACCAGCACTCTGTGGACAACTGACCACACCAGCAGGGGCGTGAGTTGGTGTTACAGTACCTCTCTGGGCACACACAGTGTACCCAGGAATACCCTAGCCCAGTGCTAGTACTGGTGCTTAGAGGCAGCATTGGCAGAGAGGACAGTAATTCTGTACGTGATTCAAAACCCTTATGAGCCAACTGAAAGCCCTAAACCAATCCTCAGTCAGGACATGCTTTCCTGCATAGAGCTAGTCCCCTCCAGTTGGGTGACACTAAGGGCAGTAGTTGGGAGGCTTACACTACAGCAAAAACGTCGTGTGACAAGCTCTTCTCAAAAGATTTCTGCGGCAGTTTTCCACCTTAACACACCGGGCCATACACAGCGACTTCCTGAGCATCTGTATGACTACACCTCAGGGTGAGCTTGGGCCAGAAAACAAGCCTGTCTGGGTGTTAGGACAGAAGTGACAGAGAAGCAGGCGCACAGTGAGCTTCATTAATCCAGGTCTGCTTGCTTTTAACTTGCGGGTGATAACCATAGCTTGAGGTCACCTCTTGAGAACTTAATCTTATAAACCCCGACAAGCACATACCTTGTCAAAGCTGATCTCTGTGGGTTTCTACACGTTCCCTATTAGAGCTGCTACCCTACAGTCACTCCCCATCAGAAAACACCAGACCACGCCAACTGGTGCACACAGGTTCTCAAGGATGCACCCAGGCAGGGCAGCACTCACACGGAGAAGTCATCAGCCGCACGAAGCCAACCTCCAACTGCAGGCTCCGGGGGAGGCTGCTGTCACGCTGCCTGGGTGGAAGTTCATACATAGATAGCACACAAGCAAAGTCAGAACCAAACAGCGCCTCTGAACGTAAAAATCTTGCTGTGTTAAGACAAGCACATTCAGAGTATAGATCTGCAACTCTTGAGGAAAATCAATGATCTACACATTAGTTAAGCTTTCTCAGACTTGACTATATAATTTGCAATGATTGATTTCCCTATGAAAACAGCTGCTTTTTGCCAGCTAGGATTTTTCCACATTTATTAATTTTTCTGGTGCTCAAACTTTCTCTTATATTTGAAATGTAAGATCCATGTAGGTATATTCACATACAAATAGAAATGAGCATAAGAAGAAAACAAAGAGCAGACATCCAACATCAGAGCTTGTGTTGTTGCTCAAAGATTCTCAAATGGAAGGAAATGTTCTGAGTGCATTTAACTCTCTTTGACATCAGCTTTTATTTAGTTCAGCTGGAGGTCAATGGGCAGAGTGCCTTCAGCAACCTGAGAAGGACATTTAGCATTTTACAGGGCTGTAACTTGTAGCTATTTATATAATTTAATCGGGCAAGACCTATAAACTCCAGTGACACTAAAAAGGTCTGCTCTTGAAAAATCGCTGAGCACACTTAATGCTAAGGAGACCCCAGCCTTGTGTCTATGAACGACAGTGCAGGTACTTCTTCCATCAGCTTCATGCTACTGGAGTCTTTTCCCCTCCTCTGTCACAGCCCATGCATTAAGATGACAAGCCCAAAGACCTGCCCAATGTGCCAGCAGGGACTTCTCTAAATCCTACAGAATTAAACCAGGATCAATTTTCACCCTGCCTTGTGGGAGAAAATAAATTTCTAACCCTTGAAATTATGCTGAACCTCCTGTAAACACTGGTAGTTGCTCTGGTACACACCACACGCTTGCTGTGTACACCTAGAGCTTCTCATTTCTGTCTGATTCCAACACGTGCTTGTGTTCCTTAAAGGCTGGGAAAACTCTTCCACATTCGAAGAGCAGAGTAAGACTTGGGCACCTTTCTCCTGTTTATCTCCCTTGGCTCATAAAATGTACATGGGATGCTACAGGCACAAAAGAAATTCTTCTACTTTATGGTCACGTAAGACCTTCATTTTGAAAGAACAGCTCTTAAGCAACAGTACATACAGGAATCATATTCCAGCATTGTGCATCCTAAATTAAAAGGAAGGCTTATGGGTAGGTGTCAATCATAAGTGTTGCTTTTACCCACAGACTACAGGCTTCTTTATGGCCACTGAGCAGTGGAAGGGCTCTACGAAGGATCCCTCAGCAAATGTCGGGAAATTGAATTTTTGTCCTAATAAAAGTCCACAGATCTGAGAAGCAATTCCGCTCATTTCAGTCGGGAGCAGTTTCTCTGTCAGGCACCTGTTCTTCCAGAGACAGAGCTTTCATGGAAGGCTTAGCTATGTTGTCAATGATGAAAAATGGCAAAATAGCTGTTCTGCTTTTACTGTGTTGTGGCTACAGTGCTTCTGAACAAGCTGCTGAAAAGGGATGTGGCAGGCAGGAACATGGCAATATTCAAATAACTGCTTTCTTAATAGAAGAGAGAAAAAAAAATGTTTTGAGGACAGAGCTTATCTAAATTATTATTTTGGTTTAGACAGCCTTGCATTTCACTGTCAATTACATGCAAATTTTAACAAGCTACAAATACCAAATCAGCAAAAGGAAAAAAAAATAAAACCAACAAAAAACCCCACATGAAATGGTTCACTCTGTTTAAAAATAAGAGTGATTGAATAATGAGACTGACGCCTACATCTTCCAAAGAAAAGGCTTTAAATATAAGGCTTAGATTTAGATAGTAGTAATAATGGCTCATACTCTCAGGACTGCCCAGAAGCACAGAGCAGCCTTAACTAGCTACCTGTGGATTCTCCCTGAGTTACAGATTTCTCTACACGAAGAAAAGTCTTTTGACCCTCCCAACCTTTTCAGTTTCATTTGTAGTGCACACAGTACTCTTGTTTCTGGCGTTTCTGTTTCTCTCTCAGAGAAGGAAAGACAACTTGTTAAAAATTTATAGGTACAAAACATTTCAGATTACCCAGACTGTCCTGTAGAAGAGACTGTATGCATTTTTCTGAATTTAGTGTGTAAGTTTCAGGACTGAATTTCCAGCTGGCTCTATATGCACAGACATATATGTTATTACCTGTTTTTTATCAAGGTTGCTAGGCTAAGATACTGAGCAATCAGATGTTCTTTATGCAGCAGTCTACTTCCCTAAAATTGTATTTCTCCTCTTTGCTGACATATCCACGTCACATAAAATCACCTAACGCTCTTGGATCCTCTTCTGGTGACCAAACATACCCTATGCTTTTCTGACCGTGTTTAAGTATCTTCAGTTTCTCCCTTCTGTGATGGTGCTGTTGGTCTGTAAACAACTGTGATCTAATAAAATCCTTTTACCTAACAGTGGAAATCCTTCATCTAACATTTACAATCCCAAAGCAACCTGACCTGTACAAAACGTTTGGGTGAAATCTACTGTTCTGCAGACCTAGAGAAGGGGTTAACACGAGTACATCTACCCTAAATCGCACCAGAGGTGTCTCCTCCTATCACTTGAACTACTTCCATTTAGAGACTTCTGCATCTTAAAATTGGTTCTCCAAAACCTTTACACTAGATACTGCAAGTGTAACAAAATAGGTAACATACCTGCTGTGCTACAGAGAACACATTTAATTGGTCCCATACATCACTAGAATGAAAGTACATCTACCAAATTGAGAAGGTTCCTCCTCAGTCTTTAACCTAATGAGATCAGTGAATTTTCCCTTCTGTTCTTAAAAAGCCATGTTATTTTTAAACATACACGATCCTGTTTACCTGTAGCAGCTCTTGCTGATGTTAATGACCATTATATGAAACCTTTTATGAGAAGTTACAGAAAGTACACAAGAAGAGAGAAAGGACGCAAAGTAAGCGCGAAAAAGGTCAAAACTGTAGCATGAGAAGTATAAGTAGTGTTCAAGTATTAGGTTTTGGTGAGACTGGAATTTGTTTTATAACAGTATCTCTAAGAGAGCTTGGCACAAACACACCATTGCTGCCCTGAGCAGCACACAACAGCCATCCTCGAGTAAACCCCACCATACAGAATGACCTAAGAGAAACGAGGGATCTACCACAAAAAAATAAGTAGCACTTACCTGATTTTTGAGTAGTACAGTACTAGTACTTTAAATAAGTAGTACTTTATATAGGAATAACACAAGCAACTCTGAGGATAGTTTTTTTATTAAAATGAAGCCTTTTAGATGTTTTTAATGGTGCTGTCTGAACTTGTGGCCATCCTCCTAGGGCTCTGCAAAACTAAGGGAGTGCCTGACCTTGGAAAACAAAGCTCTGGAGCAAGATACTGCTAAAAACAAATAAATATATTTTTTTAGTATTTCATTAGGCAGTTGAAGTTTTATGCCTTATGCAATACTGCCTTCAGAGAGGTCAAAACAAGTTCAGACAGCAATGGAGCAATTCCTGCTGAACTACGGGTGTCCTAGATGACACTATCACTCCACATTTTGCAGGGGAATTTAAGGAACATGAACATCAGTGAAAGTGCTGATGTTAAACCAGTACTGAAAGCGTATGTTGAAAACTGTTTTACATTGCTCTGAAAAGGCAGAGAAGTAAAGGGCCAAGGGTTACCTTAGCCTCAGCTCATTGTTCACTTAAACCACACTTTTATAATATCAACTTTATTCCTTCTGTTCTCCTTGTTATTACCTCGGACTAACACTGCTTTTTATTAGTTTAGAGTCTTGCAATTTTATCCGGCGATTAGCTCTACAGCAACAGAGTTCTGCCAAAGGAGAGAGTGCAACTGCCCAAGAGCATTCATCCTGGGCTCAGGGAAGTAAAGGGGTTTTTACTGCAGACTTCCACTGGACCGAGACTGCACCCCAGGAGTCTGCCGGTAACACAGCTCATCGACAGGTTACTGTCTTCTGACTCTGTGCTGGAATATCAATACATACAATCACAAAAAGTAATTAGTGACACTGTCTCAAACAGCCTAAGTACCAGAGTTAATTATTTTCAGATCACAAGAGTACTTTAATGCTGCATGTTCATGTTTTTATTACCTTCCTGCCAGGGAAGTACCTGCAGGATCCAAAAAGAGCAACCTCAACATTTCCAACATTCCGTTATCTGCGTAAAAGCTGCTTTCCCTGGGACTCCAAGATAAAAAGTTTCTCCAAGAAGTTTATTGAGAAAAACTTGTCAAGACTCATAGCTGCATGCAGCATAACGGGTTAGGAGCTGGCCATTACTTTAGGCCACTGTGTTCTCATTCCCTCAAGTCTGAAACAACAGCAGAGCCAAAAATAATACAGGAAAACTCCTGCTTCCTCAGTATCTTCAAATGTATTTTTCTTTTTTGCAGAGGGACTTATCCTGGAACATTGTTCACTAAATATTAATTTCAGGAGGAAATTTAACTAATATCTTGATGTCTCACAAAAATGATCAGAAAGGCATGGCTTACTTTGTGACACTACCACATATTGATCTGGTCTAAACGTATTTCTCCTTTTAGACTGCCTCAGAACAATGCTGTTAATGAGATTTTAAAGTCCATGCCCAATATCCTCCTACTAATTTTCTTATTTCTAACATAAAATTATGAATAATGTATTTTTCTCTGTATCTCACAAATGAATTCTCTTTCACAGGGAGAAATGTGAATAAATCTTAACATTAATTATTTAAAATTTCTATTTATCTTCACATGCACAAATAATGGCATTGACAGCAGAAGATGTCCCTACCATAAGATTTAACTCCGTGCTGGAAGGAAAACCGCATCTTTATTTTCTATTTTAAATATTTAGATAAGAAGCAAAACTCACTAATTGAATGTCTGACTGAAAGACATGTTCAACGTTCGCATACGGGCTCCTAAGTGACACCAGGCTGCCAGTCTGTGGGTTTGTCCAGATCACCAACATGTCAAATGCACACAATCAAATCGGCGTTGGCATTGCAAAAGCCCTAAGGGCTTCATACTGGTAAATGTTCAAAAACAACAGAAAAGAATCCATCTGAAAGCCGGGTTCTTGCACCAACAGACTGACATACAAATAGTGGGACTCAGCTCTCGGCATACTGTGCTCTGCATCTCATTTATAGTTACAAACGAGCCCCAGCCTGCTCTCCTGACAGAGGACAGACCTGACACAGATCACTGCTGCTCTAAACTGGCAAAGAGGGAAACCTGGCAGTGCCAGGTCACTCCTCATCTGCACCTTCAATTGCAGAGTTTCCCCGAGAGCTGCTCCTCAGGACGATTAAATGGGGGAAACTTGCCCAGAGAAGCTGTGGCTGCTCCATCCCTGGAGGTGTCCAAGGCCAGGCTGGATGGGGCTTTGAGCAACCTGGTCTGGTGGGAGGTGTCCCTGCCCAGGGCAGGGGGGTTGGAACTCCATGATCCTTAAGGTCCCTTTCAACTCTAACCATTCTGTGATTTGATTAAATGCTCTAACGGGGACAAATACTTTGAACTAAGATGCACGTTTAATGAGGTCTCAGTTGGCCTTAATTCAATCTCCTCCTGAATGCAGAAAATATCTGGACAAACTTCTAACTGATATAGAGTGACATCGCTTTACTTAGTGGTGTAAGCAATAATTTTCAGTAGTTCTTTTTTTTTTCTAGTAGTTTGTTTTTTTAACAACTGTATATGTATATATGCGTATAAGCTTATAGACACGCATCCATAATGCTGTATCATGTATACAGAAAAATGGGTGAAAGAAGGCAGTAAAATGGTTGAGCTAAGAGTTGCAGACTTCCATGAGTATGGAGATATATTTACACACTTCTGATTAGAGAATAATTCAGCAATAAGTTCTTGTCTTTAAAGCACAAACATCCAGGATCCTGATTTTCACGGCTGGTGCCAGGTAAATTGGCAGCAATAAAATCAACTGAGCTGGCAAAATTAGTGAGAGCTGAGGACTTGGACAGCCTTTGTGAATATAAATCTTACTTGGGTACAGAGAACGGACATTTTCAAAGACATTTAGACACCCTAGAGTTTTGACAGCATGAGCTACTGTTCGTATGTTTTTGTCTTTCACATGGAAAAGGCAGCAATATACATGCAGCAATAAATCCTAAGGCCAAGGTGTTCCCAGGAATCCCTTGCCTGGCTATGAAAATAAGCTCAGTTTAAAATTCGTTGCTGTTTTCCAGCAAAGCAACTTGATGCTAAGTGATTCAACTCTCACATCCATTTACAGAAACAATTATAAAAGAGGCAATAGCATATAAATCTCTTAAGCCCCAGCGTATCTTCCGATCCTGATTTAAAAAACAAACGCCTGCCTTGTGAAAATCATGTTTAATAATTCTTCTTATGGGCACTGTACAGGGAAATGAAAGAACTGTAGCTTTAGGCACATTTTGAACACTGTTTTGTTTGCCTGTCTCCCTGAACAGGAGTTAAAAACTACTGGAAATGAACATAATATCTGCATTTTCTCCCATTTCGACTTTTAGAGCTAGCACAGGTTTACATTTAATTCAAGCATGTTGTCAGGGGAGAGGGGAGGAACAACTGACCTTTGAATCAGCAACAAAAAACTTGTCAAAACCAGATAAATATACAAAAGTTAAGCCCCAAACCATCAGATTCAGTGTTACAGCTGAAAAAAAAAACCTCCACTAGATCTTCTGAAGATGGTAGGAAAGGTAAGTTTTCTATCTGGAAGATATGGCTGCAAAACGGGAAGATAATTAATTTCTAGTTCTTCCCTCTGGATTTACAGCTTCTGTTCCACTAAGAACACAGCCAAATCCCGACATCATCTACTACTTAGATGTTGTGATAAGCTCACTATAGCTACCTTCATAAGTCATTTGGAGCTAACAGAGGGGATTTCTGTATTAAAAGAAAACAACACAAACCCAAACGTATCTGAAAACAGCCTTTGGCTCCTCGCCTTCGCTGTCAAATGGAACAAGCCCCGCTCCTCTGCATCCAGGAGCCTGCAAGATCTGAAACTACAGTGGCTCTCACGCAATCAAAATAGGTTCTAATTAAAACAAAAATTTGAGTGGGTGCCTTTAGGGAGAGGGAGACTGGAAGGCTGACTCTTTTTACGTGCAGACTGCCTGCCATAGCCACTCCACCAGTCTTGCCTTTTCAGAGGTATCCGATTCTGTGAAATCGGTGGAGCTTCACAGAGGACCAAGGCTGAGGGTTTGTCACCTTGCATGTGTAAAGCTGCCAGCATCTTCTTTCCTGTGTTTCCCCAGAGATTTGGTGCTTTCTGGTTGTCCCATAGCTTCTTGTCTTTTTTCTCAGACTTCGATTTCCCTTCGATTTTGAGTGGTGCTGCAGATAAACTTGGGTGAACAACAGCTTCTCTGAATTCAGGTGGGCTGATCCCGGCATGAAACGGTGTAGGAAAGAAGACGTCTTTTCCATTTTATAATCCTGCTGAAATAGTGTAGTTTGCTTCTCACGTGTGCACAGAAAAGTGAGCAGATCGACCAGCAACAATCTCTGACAGCGTTAGATGCTTCTGTTGCAAATTTCATTACCATTTCCTAGGGACTACCTGTAAGTATTTTCTCAGTCTTATTAAATACAGAGCTTAGAGAAGTTACTGTGTTTCGCATGCACAGTATAAATGCCGTTTAAAAATCACATCAAAGGTGCAGGATGAGATTTTCAAGGTGAGATTGAGAACTCTAATGGAAGCGGAAAAGGAATTTAATCAGTCACAGCAAGACTGTCAAACTTTATTTCACTGTCATGTGCAAATATGCATAATAACCATTGCTTAATAGATGAACTCTAACATACATTAAAAATCAACTGTTGGAATAGATGCACAAACACTTAAGATAAAATTTGTAGCAGGATATACCTCTGAAAATTCCCTTATGAGGTTTTTTAAATGCTCACATGAATGACCTGTTGCTTTCAATCTTCCATTTCTTCCTAATATACCGAGACAAGGAAAAATAGTCTCATTTCAGCTTCCAGATCCATTACTTCAGAACCAGTTTAGTCCATGGTTATTTCCCCAAAGCTTAATTAAAACTCAGTGGTAAAGGGAAATATTTTCTCTGCATGATTAATCTTGTTATAGCCTTCCTCTTTTTTAATATGAATAAATATCTTAAAGCATATGATTAACTAAATGTTGCATTTAAACCTTGTGCCTGCATGGCATCTCACTGCCATTCCACTTCCAGGACCTGAGCCAGGCTTGGCGGGAAAGCCAAAGAGCCCCCTCACTGGCTTGGCTTTTCACAGCCACCCCCAACCCTCCAGGCATTAAGCAGGATCAAATTTTCTGTTATGCACAGAAAAAACAAAGCAAAAGCTTTCCCTGTAAGTCACGAAATCATAAAAAGAAACAAACAGTGACAGTTCTAGAGTCATAGAGGCACTACTCCCAGAAATACCAGCATACAGCAGAATGCCAGGCCCCACTAGTTAAGACACAGCAGCCAGATGGTGACTGGATCTGAATTCGTTTCTCTGCGCGATGCTACCCTTCGTGTGAACATGCAGAGCTACCTGCAGGAAGAGAGGCTTGCAAATCTCTACACCGTGCTTCCCCATGCAGGGCAGAGAAATCCTTAGGCAGCGCGATGGATACGGTATGATACAGTCTAGTGGCTTCCTAAGTGCAAGGCTTTATAAAACATCATAGCAACAGATCTCAAGGAGGAATTTTAAGAGTTCCGAGAAAGCTCTGAAAATTTGGGATAGAATTCTATAGCTGGAAGGGGCAATGTGCACGAAAACAAAAAAAAGAGCTTGAATGAAAACCCATTAAGGTAGAAGACAAGTAAATGTAGCCTGGCTTTAAGGGGCAAGATGGGAGTCAAAAACTGCAGCCGTGTATGGGAAACACAGGGCAAACTGGACACTCCAGGGTAAAACACTGTCTCAGAATGAGCCTTTAGGAGCCATCGGGTTTAAGCTCCAGCACATCCAGGCCAGCAGCTTAAAACCACAGAGGTAATAACAACAATGGGAAGAAGTTGCAGTATATGGTATGGTTCCAGCCAGACAGACCTGTTCAGTTCTGAAGAGTTTCAAGCTTCCAAGCTCCAGCTGGTGAAAAAAGATATTCCTGAGACACTTTCATTTAAATGCTTTATATGGTGATGGTCCTGTGTAGCTCCCTTAGGACCAATTTAAAGTTTACCACATCCTTTTTCTGAAGGGCACTTCTAAAGTGCTTGCAGAGTTTACCAACCGATTTGGCTATTAATATTCTATTTCTCTCCCTCAGCTTTCCAAAAGACTTTGAAAACAAAGATTGATTTAAGAGTATCTCTGTATATTTCAGGATGCACATCTGCTGCCTACTTTAACATTTCTAGTCAACTGCAAAAACATCCACCAAACAGATGCAGAGACAAGCAAAAAAAAAAAAAATTAAAAAATCCATCTCATAACGTTATTTTGTATTTCCTTACTACAGAGTCATCTTTGCTTCCTTGGTACAGTGGATTTACACCTGAAGAACACTTAAGACTTTCTCTTGCGCCTTACTTTTCCATTGCTGCTGTCAATTTACAGCAACACTGAGCTTCCTCCAACATGTTTTACAAAGATTGACTGGACATTTGCAGTGATGTATTGCCAAAATGAAAGAAACAGTTGTCAAGAATGAAGCTCTGTAGCTGGCCTGACAGTCTGGACAATCTCAGAACCCACTTCTTTGTTTTTCTTAGGACTGTTATATACTTTGGTTAAAAAAAGTTGTCTTCAGGGTCAGGAACCAAATAAACTCATTAAAGTCAAATCTTGTCACCGTTCTTTATCAGTAGGAATTTGATTTCTTGTCTGCTTATTTGTGCAGAAGAAATGACAGCAGAGCAACATTTTTTGGTGATTAGAGCCCATCCTATCACAAGATAAACACTTAACCAACCTCTAGGCACTGCATTGTTTGTCCTGTGATGCACAAGAGCCTGAGAATCAGTTTTGCCATTTGGTTGTTGATGTCAACTTCAGTCCATCTAACACCAAAGAGCTATGCCAACTATTGATCCAGTTGCTTCCTATACTAGGACCTACATTTTCTGAGATTCTTAGTACCTGACAGGTTTTATTAATTCCAAATAGAGCTGTGAGTCCTTATTACAGCATGCAATTCTCATGCCTTTTTACACAGGGTATTTCAGAAACCCAGGCTCTCCTGTTAGAAAGAGCAACTGAGTTGGTACCCGATTAGCTAAGTACAAGGCACAGATTGTGCACTGTGGTAGACCCTTGACATCTTCACTTCTCCTGTAGAAACAATGTGAAGGAATAATGGTCTTAAGGGGCAGGAAGGAATAGAAAAGACGGAAGGCTGTCAAGGTCCAATCCTCCCAGGAGTTGCCAAAGTATTCAAAAACAAGAGGATGATAAGTTAATGCTCAGAAAAGCTGCTCAGTGGGTATGAACAGAGCTGGGTTGGTGACACGTTTGCATCTGTGAGGGCTTGGTACTTAATGCCTTATCAGTTCCGAATGCAACAGCTGCCCTGAGCCAACCTGAAACACACCTCACCCATTCCACACCGCAAACTGCCAGCAGGACAGCCCTCTGCACCCTTAGATGACCTGGCATGCAGTCATATCTCCAGATCACTGACTCCTCTGGCAGGATGACAATCTTGTCACGTTTACTTTTCCCTGCCCTGGGAGAGCACAGGCAACTCCATGCTCCCTTCAAAATCAGCTCTGTCTCAAGACAGAAAGACAAAATCCAGTTACAGAAGCGTGGTAGCACATTGCTTACTGAACTATTAGAGGGAAGAACCACTTTGGACTGTGACATCTTCAGAATTAACAAGTTAACCAACACAATTAAAGCAATAGCTACATTTAGTGTTCATTTTATTTTGACAGCTGTGCTTCAGCTGTGATTATACACTGCTCTGTACTAGGAAATGTGCTATCTGCCATATAATGAACTCTTCATAATGAAAAAACCTCAATAGAGGACCTAGCAATTAAATACTTACAAAGAGATGGACCGAGAGCACCAAATCATAGGCAGGTTCTAAAATACAGAGATTAGTGAAGTGTTAATCTGGTTATGCAGTATTTTTTGGTGACTAACAAGACAGAAAGAAACCACAATATTAGCATTAAAAACAAAGAACCCCGGAAGGTGCACATCGGAACAGCTCTCACACAGCTCACTGAAATCACAGGCCACAGAGGATAAGCAGTAAAAATACACAACCCTTCCCCCCAACAAATAATCATCATCATTCACCCAAAAACGTTATTTCCACACTGAAATCCTGACCTCCAGCTCCAGTTTTACTGATGGTGCTGGCAAAGGGGGCAGCTGATAAATTGAGCCATCACAATATTCCCAGCCTAGAGGTAATTCTCAGAGTAGGCTGATCTGCTACAGCAACTGTCATGCTTCACCAACGCTCTCCAGCATTACTGGCCAGGAGTCACGTTGAGAACAAAGGGCCGCGTGAAAGACTCCACGAAGATCTGAAATAGAAATGTGTTGCACCAGTAACACTGGAATAACAGGTTTAGAGAACCAAAAACGCTAAAATAAACAAAATCGGGATTCAACATACAACATTTAAGGACAGATGAGATCATAGAATGGTTTAGGTTGGAAGGGACCTTTAAAGGTCATTTAGTCCAACCACCAGATGTTGATGGGACTCAAACTCCCTACCCTCCAGGCCACTGTCAAGTGACCCAACCTCTTGGCTATGGGGACCTCACCAGATGTTCAGGTTCGATTTTTCTTGTGAGTGTTAGTGGAATTAACTTTGCTGTCATTCTTAGGCCAGATTCATCCGTTAGCAGTGTTGGACTACGTCGTGTGGAAAGATCTACATGCAGGTCCTTTATTCTATTGAAAAAAAATCAAGAGTTCCCACCTCAGCCACTGTGAAGCTAACATGAACAGACTGGACAAAAATCAGTTTAGGTAGCGAGCATGAGAAGTATCAGTGTAAACCATTCACCTCCTTTGTTAATTTATCCCACCAGGGTGGGTATGCTTAGGTATTAAAATCTAACTTGCTAGCATGAGTATTGCAGCCTTCCTCAGCTGTTATAGACTGTTGTCCCTAGCCCAAGAGGCAAATAAACCCTTTTCAAATAAATTTCAATTAGCCAGGCTTTCCTATTGTTAAAGATCAAGGAAAAACCCTGGAGAACCCCATTAACATGCAAATGAGTAAGTACACAAACATAGTTCCTATGTGAGTCTGTATCAGCAGAAACACAATTAATTCTAAATACAGATACATCCAATAAGATTAACATTGGACAGCTTTGTAACAGACTCTCATAACCTACTAATTTATACCCACTGCTACCACTGAGCCTCCCCAAGAGACAGAAAAGCCTCCCTGAATCTTTGCTGCCAAAAAAGTCAGATCCCTGTGGGTAACTCCCAACAGATCTCGTGCTGTAAATCCTGCTGGAGAAGCAGTTCTGCAATCTGCACCACAACGCAGCTGTAGGAGCTGGACTGGGGGAATGGGGCTGAGCCCATCTCCCTTTGGCAGGGTGAAGCCTGCCCCAGTGCATATTCTGCTTTGACCAGCAGTTCCATTGCCCCGACAACAGAGCTGACGTAGGCTTTATGACCTTTCCTGAAGATGTGTGCCCCGTGGATGAAGCTACCGTCGAGCTCGAAGCCATCTAGACAGCACAGGAGTGTAGGGCCAAGAACTGCTGCAACTCCAAGCATCATCTGCTTTTCCTTTTTGCAAAAATAAACCTGGTCTGACCTGTGGTTTTTTTCATTGGCTTTGGACAAAATATTTAACCTAACAATTTAATGGGGCAGTAATACTTTCCTTCCTGAAAAGAATATTTTAATATCTGCAAAATACATTCTACTGCTTTATTATTATTCCCACACTGAATGCAAAAATAATCCAAATCCTTTATTACATTGTGCCAGAACAGCAGGAGTAGGCCTCCCCCACACTTTGTACAGCCAAACTACCATGAAGCACTTCTCATTAGAAATCATTCAGGTCTCTAAACAAGTTTATGTTGCCCATGAATGCTTGCCTCCAACCTTTCCACAGTGATGTGTGATCACTTGTTATTTTCAGGTTTTGCACTACCCATATTCCAAAAAGTGCATAAAGTTTAGACACTCTACAACGTCCTCAAAGTAGATTTTAAAATACATTTTTCACAAGCTTTGGCTCCCATAACTGAGTTACAGATGTAACGCTTCGTCAACCAGGAAGAGTATTATGCTGCTGAACACGAGCCACAGAGCCTAACTTCCAGATTTTGAATAGTTTAGTATAGGCTAAACATTTTATTGAAAGAAAAGTACCGTATCAATTGAAAATATAAAAGAAAGAGCAGCATAGACTAAATTAGACAATCAATGAAAAGTCTCAGTCTCTGTATTTTCTCAGCTTGAAAATGATGTCACGTCTTCATTTCTTTCTCCCCCTTCTTTCCAGGCACTGTGACAGGGAACTGAATTGTGTCGTACAACACGGTCTCAGAGCCATCGTACAGAGCTATAATATTGAGAAATATTGGCTCCATAGAGCCTAGATCACTACATAGCCAGAAGACAGAATGTTAACGCTTGTTAGTGGGCCTGTTTAATAGAACTGTAGGATGCCATCCCAGCAGCTGATGTGTCTCTTGCATCCACTGCAAAACCCATGCGATGCAATTCCAAAGCGAGGGAGAACTGATCAAAACGTGTAGTTCATTTGCAAATGTGCTACCCAAAAATTGTTTGTGCCACAAATGAGAGTTGGGGAAAGCGCCTACTGAACCCTGTATGATCTTCAAATGGAGAGCCCTTGTGCCAGTCTGTCTCATGGAGACAGACTATCTGAGGAGTCTCCTGACATTACTGATGTCCCTGGCAGAGATCTGCAGAACAAAGGTACCGATGGCCTCCCAAGCCCTCAGACAGGGTGGTTTGGCAAAGGCAAGCCTTTCCAGCACAGTAGTGAAGTTCCACCACCACTCCCCAGAGATCTAGGAAAGTAAACAACAAATAAAAAATAAAATTGCAACAGCAACATAAACCAGCACCAATCTCCCCAGCTTAATATAGCTTTTTTTGACTGGAGGCTGGGAAGGAAAGGGACTGTGGGGTTGAAGACACATGTAGCTGCATCCATTGCAGCTGCATTTTGACAGTGCCAGTGTCCCAATACTCCTGGGCCAACAAAGGGTTTGTAGATTCAGCAACCATTACCTAATGGGAATAATCAATCCACATTCAATGGGATTGTTTCATAAAGATCATGCTTGCACTGTTTCTAGAGGAATTCTAAATGGAAATTATTACTTTGCATAGGGAAATGTACAAAACAAAAATTGACTTATGCAAAAGGCAGAACAACTTTTAAGCAAAGGCGACAGAATTTGTAGCAACTGTTTTAGCTGAGGAAGATAGATACCTGTAGCAATAAAGTATCAATGGAAATTAATTGCAGAGTTTTAAGAGACTGCAACACATTGAGGCAGATCTAGCCCTCACCTCCTGGGTATCCTCATTCAGCAGTAACTTCTCAGTTTGTTCAACCATTGGTAACTTCAGCCTGTGCTAATACTCCTCTTGCAATATTTAAGAGATGTTATGCTACAATTCAAGGAGATATTTCAAAATATTGTGATGTCCAAATATGTTATTATCTCAACAGGAGGTCATTATGGGGTAATGTGAAAAGAAATGCTTTTCAAGAATGAAGTTCAGCTACCGTATGAACACTACAGCTACCAAACAGCCACGAACTGTCAGATTTTCATCTCACAGGTTTTTAACCACAACAACATTTAAGAAGAGAGACTGGCAAACTCAGTAACACCGAACCTTGATCAAGCCTAAATTCATACTTTTAGTTTGCCACCCCTAATGAACATGACGTAAATTGAGTTGAATGTTCTGCTGTCTTATTTTCTTCAATAACTATGACATTCCTGGACTTGGACTGGAAAGCGTAAGTGGTACCACATGCATAAAAAGGTACGTGTGGATAATCCCAACATGCTGCAGTTGTTGGCCATAAACTGAACTAAACACTTTGTCAAAGCTGCAAAAATATCTTGTTGCCTCCATACAGCTGCTCTCTACTTCCCTCCAGTGCTCAGGTCCCCCAGTTGTCCAGCTCCCACATCAACGTGTGCATGTGCTCCAGCCCGGAACAAACCACATCATTCTGTTCACAAATAAATCTGAAGGCAGATGACAGGCTCTCCCGCGAGACAGGATGGGAGAATACCATGACAGATTTTTTTGAGTTTTGTTTTGTGGTTTTTGCTGTTGTTTGTTTTGTTTGTTTGTTGTTGCCCTCAGTGATTCTCCAAGGACTATCCCAGTTAGCGTGAAATCCAAAGCCAGCCTACATGAACTATTTTGGGAGTTACTTTTGAGCCGTGTGATCCATCTCCACCCTAACACCTATGGGATCCGTAGGAATACGATCATAGGTTGATTGCAGGACAGCAGCCAAGTTGAGACCTTAATCAGGGCCTTGGATAAGCTCTGTTGGCCCGAACAGCGAGAAATGCAACAAAAGAGCCACAAGTAGGATGGAGTTCTGCTTTCCAGTAACACCCCTGTATCAAACAGGACAGGGTTTTGTGCTTTGGGAATTGAAATTCCCTGCTGGACAGAAGGATAGCACACTTGAGACCTATTTTCAGAATTTAAGAGGCACATCGATCTTGAGTTAGCTCACTGCACAAGGATGTATTTCTTTCCCAGTGCTGAAGGTCTCAGAATAATGGTCCATTACGGAGATACATTGAGGGAATTACTCACTAAGGGCTCTAGGAAGGGAGTGGTCCCCGAGAGCTGGAGCAGGGCACAGAATCCATGGCTTGGGGGTGTGAGTGTTTATTCTGCAAGCTGAAATACAGAGAAGAAAAGATCTTCCTTTTCTAGAAATGAGTATTTGATAAAAAAAAATCTTAACTGGGAATTTGAATATATAAACACTGCAAAGGAATGTGCTATTGCAGCTCAAAATTACACATTTCTATAGACCAGTTTATAGGCTCACTCAAAAGTCTCAGCTTTACTTCCATTACCTTCTAATCTTCCTCTTACAACCTGTATGTATATTTTAACTGGCACTTTGCAACTATGTTCTAAAAACTGTTTGTGAAAGGGTTTTAAGTTGTTTTACACATTATTAAACTGTTAAAAAAAAAAAACACAAAAAACAAAAAAAAAAAAACCCCACAAACCAACCCAGACACTCAACCCCCAACCTAACAATTCAAAAAAACTATTCAGGGCTTGGGCTTTTCTTGTTGTGCTTTTGTCTGAGTTTCTTTTGTTGTTTGGTTGGTTTGTTGCAGGGGGAAAGTTTTGTGGCTTTGCTGTTTGGTGGGAGGGGTTTCTATTTGTTGTTTTCTGGTTGTTTTGTGGGGTTTTTCTTCTATCCTTGGTTGGTTGGGTTTTTGTTGGTGTGTGGGTTTTGTTTTGGATTGGTTTTGGTTCTTTAATGTTGGCAGGAAGGGTAGTAGACACTTAAATTTGTATCAGATTCATAATTATATCTCCAGGTAGAATTTCAGATAGCTTTGAATCATCACAGAGAGCAGCAGTATTTTGTAGTTAGATATTCTTTACATACATTGCGGTAGAATGATTGATCTAATACAGAAGGAGATTATTTTAATGCTTGGGGGTATTTTACAAGAAATAGATATCCTTATCCTTTGTGCAAATAATTTCTATGCAATGAAATATTCTTATTGATTATGACAGGGTCGACACGAAAGCAGCAGCTAACAGATGCACTCTCTCCCCAGAGATGCACTGCATGTCAAAATTATCACGCCCAGACACGCACTGGCCTTTCGAGCCGCCTGAATCAAACTTCACAACATGAAGTCTACAAAACATACACGGAGTTCAATCCCATTATTTCCCCTATCTCATCGCACAGATAATATCTTTATCTCTGTTAGAGTCTGAGACAAGGCTGATGTAATGGACCTTCTCCTGTCTTCCCACATAGGGAAGCCCAAGGAGATGATGCCATGATCAAAACAACACACTGATAACCAAGGTGGCTTGATTCCTGGAAACCAGAGTCATGACTCTCAGACCTAGGTATTGGTGTTGCAGAAAGTGAATCAATCACCTCCAACATAATCTATCCCAAGTGCTAATCGTCTATGCAAAAGTGGGTACATCTTTAGAGAAGGGTGAGAGCCCAGCCTGGCTCAGGTTGGACTCACACACTCCCCTGCCCCAGTGCCATTTACACGGCAATACCCAGACTCAGATTTTCTACATCTCTTGATTTTGTGTCATTGAAGCCCAGTCAGCAAGCTCAATTAGTATCCAGAAGGCTGACATCTTCTCCATCTGAACTAGTCCTCCTCTGCCTTGCAAGAGAGGTGAAAACCATGCAGCTCTGCTCCAGCTGGCTTGTTTGGTGGCACTTGGCTGACACCTGTTGACACGGTTACACACTCAGCCATGACGCAGCCACCACGCTGGCACTTTGCATGGGACTCATCAGAACGTTTGTGACATTTCTCTCCATTCACTTGCTACTTTTAATTACTAGCTGGTAAAGCATTTTGAAACTAAAAAACCTGCTGGAGAAGTGCTATGCATTGTTGTCATCTCTCCTCAGTGGCACTTCTTCTGAGCTATCCGTCCTAGCTACCCAATGAGAGAACCAACAAACCACAGAGCCCAAACCAGTTGTACCAGCCGCGAGAACAAATACAAAGGAAGGACACAACACCTGGCACAACTGAGGAAATACAATTTCCTGCTGACACCTTTTCCCCTGACTGGTGATGGGAAGAATTGGGTTTTGACGCCAGTAGGTGCTGATACTGTACGGAAAGACTATTTGCTCATCCCTGTGAGTTTCCAGGCTCTTTAACCCCTGCAGTTTGTTCTTAATGACCATAACCTGGTACTCCAGACTAAAGACAGAGCAGTTTGTTGGAGTGTACAGACAGAAAACTATTTTCATTTATGGTAAGGTCTATTTACCTCTATTTCTCAGTTACTTCTGTAACAAAGCCTAGATCGAGCCATCAGAGGATCCACCTCAGGCACGTAGTTATATATTGAACTGATGTATAAAAAAATAGCCATGGGAAATGAAGAGGCATTTTGAATGATTAGCAATATCATCTAACATTGATTTGATCCATCAAAGTAGTCTCTTAAAACTCCCAGGGTTTGGAGTTAGTTATGTTAGCATATGTAATTAACTAAAGCATTCAAAGGAGTAAGCCAGACAAACGCCGTAAGACACAGATTTAAGTCTTTGCAACCTCATACTTCGAGGCTTCACTCCCCAGTCACACTACTAAAGAAATGGAGGAAAAGCCTAGAGCCTAGCTATAGGAAACACCAGAAGAGCCTACACTGCCTCCCTGAGCTTTAGTACACCAGGTCCTCCCTCTGCCGGGTACCTCTGGAACCTGCTGCCACGGGGCACCCTTTGCTGGGATTGGCCACGGAGAAGCCATTTGTGCAGCAGGTTATAGCCTGACTACGTGGATTCTAAATGAGACCATGGCAGGACTGAAGACAGTACCACTCCCTTCTTTGATTTTCCCAAGAAATTCCCCTCCTGGCAAAATATATCTGTCTGAGTAAAGGGATCCTTCCCCTGAGCTGGTTACCCTTATGGAAAGCTTTGTCTGTTCACTCATTTAGATTCATATTACAGAAAATATTGCTGCAAGCAATTTCAGCATCCCTGTGGAGCCTGCTTTGCTCTGACTCTACAAAGCAGGAAAACAAACACATAACTCCTCTTTCTCAGCCAGACCACCCCAACAGACTGGATCCCTTTTTAGGGCCAGATCATCTTTTGTTTTAGATGTCATTGCTCTTTTGGTTACAGTAAGTCTATGCTAAGATACATTGGAATGATCTAGTCCAACCTTCAAGGGCCCTCCAAGCAAGAATAGGTCACACATACCTATCCATCGTATCAAGCAAATACTTAGATTTCAAAAGAAATGGAATCACAATATGACAGTTGTAAACAGAAACAAACTGCTACACAGAGAGAACATACAGGATGTATGCATTTTTTCTAGCACATGCGCAATACACACACTTTCCTGGGGTTACAGCAAAATTCAGTTATAAATGGATGGCCTCAGACCCTCTGAAATGCAGCAACCACTGGAGTATCCAGCTGCAAGCCATTACTGTATACAAACTACACAAGAGAGAGGGGACAGACGTAAGCCTTCATTCATTCTACCTCGTTTCTAATGCAATGGGAACTCAAGCACTCCCAAAAATAAGACAAGAGGACAAATATTCAGGTCACAACAATTAAATTGCTACAAAAAAAAAAAAAGAAAAAGAGGAGAACATGGACTTTCAGGCCAAGAATTGCTTTAAAGAAAGCACACAACAAATAATAACAAAAGTGTTCAAAAGTGGTTTTTTTTCAGAGGAAAAGGGGTAGATCACAGACTTGCACGGCTCTAGTTTAAAAGCTTGTAAAGCAGTCTCCACAGAGGGCTTGTAGAAATGTCTCTGAAATGCAAAATTCCAGGGAAATGCAAAGAAAAGGAAAGATCTCATTAGCTACAAGGATCATGCCCTAGTGAGCATATCCGCACTTTTAAGAATTACCTTCAGAAGAAGCAATATCATAGTTTGAGTGACTCAGGTTTTCATTACCTAGGGGCTTTACTGTGCTGTTCCAGCAATATAAAGGCCTTAAAAGTAGCAAGGAATGGCTGGAGAATCTCCATCAGCTTTACTCTCCTCCCCCAGTTGGGCAAAAAACTCCAAGTTATAAATAAGAAGTATTCCAGAAATACACAGAATAGCTTCATTACACAAACTAACCAACCCTGAGGACTATTCATCCACAACCTGAAATCGATTTGGTGCATTTATTATATCGAAGTTAGACTATAATTTTAACAGAGATCACAGCCTTTAGAATAGTTTTCAGTAGCATCAGGTTTTTTTTTGGTGTCATGTAAAATATTAATTATTATTACCACCACAACAGAAGGACAATCCATTAGTTTCTAGAAAACCTCTACAAGTTATGAGACCAAGGTCTTAATCCCAGTTGTGCTCTGCTTCCCTGAACAACTCCCCGAAGGTCATTTACTGTCTGTGCTGCAGCTTCCCATCTGTAACATTTTTCTAGATTAGAAACATGTTTTATAAAAAGTGCATATTATTTGTGTGAGATAAGGAAGTGCTTATAGACTTCCCTTACAGAAGAGGACTGCATTTTGCTAAGTGCTGGAGGTTGCTGATGATTCTGTGTCCTCCCTACCGTTCTCCAGTGGCATCTCACACTCACGTTTGGTGGCAGTAAACTCACTTCAGGTCTCCTCCACTTTTAGTCCAACGAAACAGCGTACAAAAAACATGCATTCACTTGTCATGTATTTTGCTTTTGGGTTTTGGTTGTGGGTTTTTGGTGTTTTCTTCTCCTTTTAGCTTGGGTGCTCCTGATCTAACTGAACACCACCACAGAGCATCCCACTGACTATTTAATATATTAATTGTATCATTGCAGTTTCAGTTACAGCTATAACAACATCAAAAGTTCCTGGGTTAGGCCAAACTCCCTGCTAGGAAATATTTGAACAATGAACCCAAAGAAAGCAACCAAATACTTTGCTTCACGGTAACTGTTTTGTGTATGCGGTATATTGAGCTCTGGTTGGGGAACCATAAAAGTTACTGAGATAAGAAATGGGCTGTCAACTGAATGGAAATGTGGCTGTGGTGATTGTTTATTTAAATGACCCTGTCAGACATTTGACAATAATGTTTCAAAAGGGAATGTGCCTTCAACAGTGAGGAACATGGTTTTTTAAGTCTTGGCTTCCCATTCACAAGGAACCCCAACTGGTTTGCTCTAGGCCATTGCCTGTCTTCTGGAGATGCTGAGAGGGAAGGGTGAAGAGGGTTATAATCAGGGTTTGAAGTAGATTAAACAGAGCGAGCACGCTTCAAGTGGCAGGAACTCCTCGTGCAGAGGAGTACTGGAATGAATGGTTTGGAGCTCGCCTCCAGTGAAACTTATTTCAAATGAAACACTAAAACAGTTAGCATTTAACTTATTAAAAATAAGAGGTAGAATATTCATTTCTTAATTACATGTGACCAGAATCTTAAGCTCTCAGCACCTGCCTATCACATTAAGATTTCAGCCCTTGTACACAATTTAAGGTAATTACAGTAAGGACATCTAAATGCAAATTAATTTTATTAAACAATGAGTACTTCAAGAAGGTTAAGCCTCCCATTTTTGCATGCAAGTTTGATTTTAAATGTTTCTGAAGACCTTAAGACTAACCCTCAGCATTATCAAATATCCATAAGCAGTCAGAAGAGTGAATATATTCAAGATATCTGGAAAAAAATCTAGACATCCAAAATATTACCACATGTTGGTGAAGGCTTGAAAGCCTTCCCCTAGTTAAACTTTATCTCCTAAACAGAGTACAGTGGAAATGGCTGTGCAGAAGAGGCAGAGAGGGGTGAGATGGCTGGCCCACGCTCAGCCAACAGAACCAGACACTGAACTGCAGGCTCTCGCTATCTGCTGGACACCCCCCTGGCATCAGGTTCCCCAACCTTTCTGAAACATGGACCACCAACAGATCATCAGCTTCCTGAGTTCAGGTCAGAAACATTACAAAGGAGGTAGGCTGCAGTCTCCTACTGCAGCTTCTGTACCAGTCCAGGATGTTCAACCAGGATTTGGGACCTAGTTCTCTGGGTCACGCTGGAGATTGTCCCATGTTTTATTCCAGCAGCACGCTGTAAGCACCGGCTTTCAAACTTGTGCCATAACCTTCCTCTACAATCCTTCCAATGGTGACATTCCATATATATTGATACTACTGCATTGCTACTGCAATCAACAGGGTATTAATGATTTATATTAATATAACAGACTCCAAAGAGCACAGGCTTTTTATTTTTCCTTCTGGCAAAGTGACATGTTATGCTACTGCCTTGGGTGGAGGTACTAAGCAAGCAGAAACTACAGCACTCAGAAATTGTGTCCTTCATGGGGAACTCCGTTTTGAAGCAGTAACCCAGGTGCTGTGTCCTTGAAGGACTCTAGGTGTGAACTCTGCACAAGTGTAGAAGAAATATCGAAGGTCAGAAGCACTAAGTAATTGTGGGACAGTCAGCGATTGCTCAGTGGCTAGTGAAAAAATAATTAGCCTTGCCAGAGATTTCCGAGGAAATCCTGAGGCGTTATGGGACCTATTTTACATCCTGCCTGCTAAAAGGATTATATCATCTATCAGAGGTGGCTGCACTACAAACTTCTTTTTATCATACACACACCAAAGATCAGGTGAGAGGTTTAATAAAACACTAAATGGAACAAAATGCTGAAGAAACGGAGCTATAATTACCTCTGAAGCTTTCTCCTTGCCTAGCAGGAAGTCTTTTCATTAGACACAGTCTTTGCATTTTGAAGGCACTTGAGTCCTTCCTTGAACGATAAGATGAAACAATAAAAAATATCACAAGTTTAACGTGCAAAGGAAAGACAAAGCTTTCTCTCCAAACCCTGCTTGCTCGTTACCCTAAAACAGCGGGGTTGAGAGGAAGTAGAAAAATCTTAGTCTTTTTCTGCCTCATGGAGAGGGTAAACCAGATCTTCACTTGGAGAAAATTGGCATAATTTCTTTCTAGTCAACCAATTAAAAAAAAAGGAGAGCTTCAGAGTCCCAGAGGCTCTGATTATTTTATACTGTGCTACTGCAGACATTTTAGTCACCATGGGGTAAAGTTACCATGATGCATGTCCTTGTAGATATATTAATAGTGAAACACTAGTACTACAATTTAATAGGATTAGCTAAAATTGCTGTAATACATTTTACAGATGGGGAAACTGGGACACAGGCAGACTTAATTTTAAGCAACTAAATCCATATTTTGGCACCAAAGCAACCTGATCCTCAGCAGTGCAGAACACTTAACTCCCACACTGCAAGGGGCTACAGTTTCCACTATTCCTTTGTTCCTGGGGGCAACCACACCTCTTTCTAACTCAGACACATTCCTGAGACATAATTCCATACCTAACAGCTGGATCTCAAGGCTATGTGTACATGACAAAAGACATGCCCACTGAGGTAATGGACCTGCTTTGTAGGGAATTCCTACAGCTGCAGCATGTAATCACATTCTCTGTCCAGTCCTTGATACTGGTTTTCCCCCCACACTCCCCGTCTCTGATCTGTACTGGAGCATCTTTCTCCCCACTTCCTCCTCTGAACTGCATTTGCTCCGTTGCAGCCAACGCTGCTCCAGTGCAAAGTCTGGCTCCCTGCTGTGAGATGCTGTTCCCTCTTCAAAGCCATTTCTCTTCCACAATTTCCTTATTTTTGTCCACTTGCATTTGGGGCAGGAGGAAAGCAGCACCAGTTCTCAACCTGGTTAGCACAGCTCAAACTGTTAAACAGTAAACAAAGAATGGCCAAACAAGAACTCAGCCCAGTTTCTGCAGTTACAAACCAAAAGCAAAGCAAGCTTTTTCAGTGCTGTATTGCAAAGCTCACCATCCTCATTACATTATTCATTGTTACACTTCTAGTACCTTAAACTGTCACAATTTGTGCCAGTTTTTCTTGCATTGTATTTTTTTCTTGCGTTCTCATTCAGGAAACTCTGAAGATGAATCCTGGCTGTTCTCTCTCCGTACAAACTCAAGGAGAGCTCACAACACTCCGCAGGGTGTGCTACAGCATCTTCCCCTCCTGAAGCTTTTGCCCAGTACTCTGGCAATGACATTTTTTTTCCATTTCAAAAGGCCAAATTACCATTTTACTTTTCAACTACCATAGCCATTAAAACAATTTTATTCTGATGCAAAACATCCACGTCACTTACTAGACCTAATTTGCCTCCTGTTGTCCCATAACTGGAGAAGGAGAGTGTTGCATCTCTCCTCGTTTAGCAGCCTCATACCATGGATCCATCACCTTTCCCAGCACCTGACAGCTTGAGCCAAGGAAGAGTTTCTCACCTTTTGATCACCTCCTCCCCTGTCCTCCAGCATGAGCCTTGCTGACCAGTGGTGACCTCTGTCAGTAATCGACTCCTATGACAATGTGGATATACAAAGAGAATAAAAATAACAATTCCATCAGTACTGCTTTTTGTCCAAGGTTATTACTAAACTGAACCTAAGATGAAAGAAATTAAAATCAAGTCTTTTGCTTCCACAGGGTTAACTAGAATGAAATCTGACAGCTCCTTCATTTTAGAGGCTTTATATCCCAGATGGTTAACAAATGTAGTAAATAAGCTTACAATTGCACTTTTTCTTGTTGCTGTCAACTCTAAGCTCCCTCAAGATACAGAGGCAGTAGGTTAATTGTATATGCATTGCTTACCATCTCCACTGCTCTACCCAGCACTGTTGGGGAACAGGAAGAGAGGAGGCACTGGGCCCAAGTCCCCCATCCCTCCAGCTTTTGCCAACCTGACTCTCTTGCACTAATGAAAAACCTGGGAGAACACAGCAGGGAACTGCACCCTCCAGAGGCACACACCACCGCGCTACCCACTCGCGGCAGCCAAGGTCCCCCAAGCTGCCAGCTCCAGATGGCTGGAACGCACGGTCGCTCGCATCCAACCTACAAGCTGCAGAGCCGCCTGCTGAATCCTGACGAAGCTCTGTGTTATCAGCAACTCAACTCTCATGTTTAGATGTATTTACAGGCATGAATACTACACATTATATAAACACACACTCTCCTGTCAAGCAGTTCGAGCTGATCCTCCTACAAAGCAACAGTGGTGTTTCATGCAAATGAGGACAAAAGATAAATTACTTTTTTCTTTATGTGTGTGTAATAAGTATAGAGAAAAGAGTAAGTGGGATCCTTCCCTGCAAGTGGTAATTAACAAAATTATCACAGATAACCTGACAAAAAAATGACAGAAGAAAACAAACATTTCCAACTTGGTGATTATTTAAAGCACTCTGCCTTGCATACAGATGTCTGTGCATGGGGAAAAGCAGTAGGAGTAAGGAACAACTCCAGGACACAAAACCTCTGGTGCAGGAGCCAGCAGCTCCCTTTGAGCACTGGCTTTGCAAAGGTGGAGAGAGCAGATGTTCAAGGCCACAGTCACAAAGTCAAAAGCATCAGGACCTCCCACAGATGAAGGGATTTACCATCAGTTCCCCCCACAACCTTTTGTAGTGAAGTGAGTACCCAACGTCCCGGCCAAACATGATTAACAAAGAATGTGCTTAAAAGGGAATACAGAAATCCAGCATTTGGGAACTTTCCAACAGCCAGCTCTAATCCAAAGAAATTACAGTGTCTGGTATGCCCAAGCAGGACACTGACACATTATTCATTCTGATAGGTCACAGCCATGTCTCAGTGCCCCAGTGATGGTCATGAGCTTGTTGTGGTCAGCCCTACCCAGTTCTGCAGTGTGCTGTGGTCTCAGCACCCAGGAGGTCTGTGTTCTTACAACAGCATTTTCCATATATTCTGCTGCCTCCTGATGTTTTCTACCCAGTTTTCTGGCATTCATTTTCCCCCATTTTAACAGGGCAAATTAGTATCTTGCTTTCCATCTACCATAGCCATTAAAACAAATTTATTCTGATGCAAAACATCCACATCACCCACCAGACCTAATTTGCCTCCTGTTACCCCATAACTGGAAACAGAAGGCACTGCACCTCTCCTGGTTTAGCAGCCTCCACGCTACAGATCCATCACCTTTCACAACACACCAGTTCAGGCTGATCACCCATATAATTGTCAGCACATTAGAAACAGAAGTTAGTTCAGGAGTATCACGGGCTTCCATGAGATGATGATATTTTTAAGAGCTTTATCTGGAGTTTTTTTGCTGCTGCTGCATCACAACAGGCAAAACCCGATGGAGAACAAAGAAGAGACCTTTAACTTCAGCTTTTGGATTGCTAGAGTTATAGGAAAATTACAGCCTTTTATGTGTGTGAGGTTCTATCCCATAACCCAGAATTCATCCCCTCCAAGTATGTATACTTCTGGCCAAGAATTGAGATTTAATCCTACATATGTCAATTAACCCAGCTAAAAAACCAAAAGAAACCTCACAACAACAGACAAAACATTCTTTAAATGCACAGCTTGTGCCTTTTACACGAACACAGTCTGTATTCCTTCAACAAGGACTACAGTGAATCTCACCTGCCGCAGCAGTAGCTTCTCAAGTCCTTAGTTTGCAGAGGCAGAGCCTGGGGTGTTTGGGAAAAGAGCTGCACCAACCAGGGACTCTTCAGTATTGCACTTACATATTGTTTTTAATTTTATACCAACATGAGCAATCATTATAAAGTACTTCAAGATTTTCAGCAAATTAGAAGGCTGGGCTAGATGAACTTTCTCTAACCCTTATACAGAAAACTCACTGTTCTACCACAAAGTAATCTCTATTACACACCACATCTCTCTATTGCTTAAATAAATCACTTATAGATGTAAAATCAGGTTCTTTGTCTCTTTAATTTACAGAGTAGTTATAATAGAAAATCCATATTATCAACAAAATAACAAAGTGAATCTATAATTACAGAACAAAGAAGTATACTTATATACTCTCACAATGAAATCTGAAATTCAAACACCAAAGAGAATAAGAAGATATATTATTTAAAAAAACAACTATTTAACTGAACAGAATGATACAGAACAATATACAGTTTCATAACATTCCAGTTTACTATTAGCATTTTAACAAGAAAAATATCCTCATTTAGATGAGACCATAATTTTGACTTCTCCAGCAATGTTAGTTGGCAATTTAAATTGTTTCTTTCAGATTTGGAAAGAAATTGCCAAAAGTTTGGCCAACAACTTACTCATGTGATTTGATAAACACCCATTTTAAGACTGCAGGGATTAGTTCAGACTCCAACAGCACAAAACTACTCTGATCCACCACTGCAAAGCCCATGTCACTCTGCTGTTACTGGAAGTCCAAAGGCAGCCTCACGTCATACTACAAACTAGCCATGATTAAATCCTTGATAATGCTACATTCCAATTTTAAATCTCTTGGTCAGAACTTTTATTAGAAATAAGAATAAAAGACAGTATGGGGACACTGACTCATATTGTATTATCTATCCCTGAGCTTTGTCACTGGCTCCGTATATCACTGACTAAACACTGGGTTTTAAATACGGTGATGGTTGCCCTGTCCTCAGCACCAAAAGCACACGCTCGCATTTTCAGCTATGCCAAAGGGCTTTGCTGAATGAGGCAAAACGCAAGTAAATTAGTTTACAGTTTTAGTATGTGAAAAGCTGTTAAATTTCCTAAAAGTTGTGAAGCCTTGGTAGAGATGCACTCAACACGTGGGAAAAACTCTGGAGAGCAAGAGTACTTAATTTAACAACTCACACAAAGAACACAGGCCTGTCATCCCCCTCCTGGAATTGTGCTTTTCTTTTGCCTTTAAATCATAATTCACGATTGCTTTAGAGAAACATTTACACAGCAAGAGACCATTGTACCAACAGAGCTTGAGAAAACGTGCTAAATATGTACAGGGAGGCAGTTAGTGCAGGCCAAGAAGTCAACCTGAAGCACACTAAAGCTGCTCTAAGTTCTCCATAATGATAAAGACAGACAGACAAACAGCATCCTTTTCAAAAGCTGCCAGTTTTCATCCTACAAAACCGCTGCTCAGCCTCGAGTCCCGGGTTTTTCATGAAGTGTGCTGCTGCTGGTTTAATCGCAGCGGTCTCCAGCAGCTTAAGTGGAGCGCTGTTACCGTTATGCAGAGAGCTTGGGCTCAAGGGCTGCTGCTTTGAAGAGCTTCACGTTGTGCATGTTACCATCCACATCTGCTACCTAAATAAATACATAAATAAATAAGACCCTTTTCATGAGTCGGTGCTTTCCTCCCTAACTGAAGAAATGCAGCCAAATACTATCTCCTCCCTGGAAAAAGTACTGAAACAGCTTTGAAATTGAAGTGCAAACTGGAAAAGAAGCTGGTTAACAGCCAACACCCAGACCTGCCAGACAGAGTTTCTGGGTTTTGGTTCTCTGATTTGCTGGAGACGCTGGTTGATATCAAACTTTTGTTTGGACTTAAGTTTCTAATTCGCTAAAACGGTGACAGGAACAGCAATAGCAACCGTAAAGCAACACCCAAACTTCTTGATTGTTCCAAGCTCTCATGAATTTCCCAGCACATTCTCAACAAAGCAAATGCTACCATGCACACACACACTGCTCCCCCATCCTCATCCTCAGAGAGTACCCTGTGTGTTTTCAGAGTTCATTTTTACAAGTTCAGAAGTGCCTGCTTCCACAATTACCATTTACGAGGCACACAGAGCCTTTTATTCCCTACAGGATTTTAAACAGATGTCACCCATGTTCTATTTATTTACCTCCACGGCACAATTCTCTACTTTCACTTGCTTTTGCTTAAGTTGGACAGAGTCTTGATTCTACAACAGACTTCGATTTTTTTCAGTGCGTCTAATTAAGCAAATCCTTCATTAAGTAAGGCTAGAATAAAACCAGTTAATTAATTAATCAGAGGCCTGATTAATAAAATATCACAGAATGTTTTGATGTTGTAAGGGATCTCTATAGGTCCCTTTGTCCCCTGCTCAAGCTGGGGCACCTAAAGCAAGTAGCCAGACCATGTCTGGAGAACTCTGGAATCTCTCTAAGGTTTCTCGGTTCCTATTAAAACTTTTTAAAGTAATCTGCTCTTCACAGTGAGCAATTTGTATCAGATCTGCACAAACCTCGGTGGGTCATCTTTTGATATATCTTCTTTCACACATGAAACATAGTTTGAAAGTTAACATTAAAACTTCATTGGCAACAATTTCCTCCTAGAAAGAGTATAGTGTAAAGCACCTAAAACTCCATCAAATAGGTGAAAGATGGCATAAACTACATATCTGAATCCACTGGGAAAACTCCAAATACTTTAAACAAGACTACTTCAGAGCGAACACTGCCTCAGGATGTTTGCATCACACCACTCTCTGGTTCTGAAGTTTTGTTTTTATGGATTTTTCATCGTTTGCCTCAGACTTGAGATTCTCTAAAGGAACTTAGTAGAAACTGAATTTTAAAAGTCTTTACAGTTCTTCTTTTCAAGAGTTCGAACAATCAAATCTCCTTAAGCCTGGGAACACATTTATGTATAATTTACGTGTGCCAACACAAGTCACACAGACTGACTTCTGTGCTTAAGGCCAGAGCAATAACAGCATTGCTTTCATTTGTAATCAAGTTACGTGGAGTAACAAAGAAGAAAAGGAACCTGGCAGCATCAGCCACGTGCAGTTCTTTGCATCCCTATACACCAACCAAGCACCCAGAGCAAAAAAGGTAACGGTTACAGAATGAACCAAACATCACTGCCATAGTCCTCAGAGCTATCTCCAGCACAAGCCCTGTGTGTTGATTTGCAGCACGGTGCAGGTGTAGCTGTTCCAGGAATCAGTGGCTTTGTAGATTCCATACACAAAACCCGTAAAACTCTTGCAGAATTTGTCTAGTATCTTGCCTGGATTTACCATGCCTTTAACAGGATTTCAATTTTCTTCCTTTATTAATAAAAAAACTCCTTCAGAACAGCAAATCACAAATTGCAAGCTGGATGCAAACAACAGACCGATTAACTTACAGTTAGCTAGGGAGAATCCACAGCACCAAAGTCATTCCCTTTGAATCTCAAACGCCACTTGGGTCCCTTACTAATTCCAGTTGTCACTGTAGTACTAAAAATAGACTATTTAATACATTTGCACATTGCTATAACGTAATGTATACAATTTTTGCTAAATTCCAGCTCTAGTAACTTATGTGTAAGGGTTGCAAATTCCTTCTCAGACAGTAAAGTTCAGCCGGACTAGAACGACACAGAATGGAAGAAATTAAATTGTGTACAATCACAGGGTTATATTCAAAAAGTAGTCAATGCACCAACAGAAATACTAGTAAAATAATAATGTGCCACGTGTATCTGGAGGAATTCCAGCATAATACTTTGAAATATCATCACAAAGCAGCTGGTGTCGATTCAGGGACACCATATAAATATTCCAAAGGGAGAAGTATCCATCCAGTGGCCCAGGAACCACATTTGCAAAACACCCATTCACCATTGCAAAGATATCCCAGCAGGTGACCTGGCAGTAATGAAACAACTGGATGCCAAGGCAACGTGGTTAACTAAGGCATATTCTACAGCATTCACCAATTACCTGCACAGCCCTCAGAAGCACTCTTCTCTGCAGGCATAAAATCACAAGTGCACCAAAACAACTTAAACTTGCAAAGGCACATTAAAGCAGAACTCATAAAAACTGCCTGTCAGAATCAAGATGTATGGACACGGGCAAAGGCCACAAATCAATCTAGGCTGCACTATCTACAGGAGAGATTTGAAGGAATTTGAGAAGTAAGGAAGATCATTAATCTTGCCAGTGCCTGGCTAGAGAACTACATGTGATCCTGATTCACGTTACAAGATGATAGAGGCAAGAGTCACTGTCCATCCACCACACAAGGGTGGGTTCCTAAACTCTACCTCCTGCTTCAGGAACTGCTTCACATTTCATATGAAAGAGGCTTTTCATGGAAGCGGTGGTAGGAAGAGAACAGCAATCTCTTACTCTTCTGGCTCTCCTAAGGGTGTTCTGCTCACCCAGGTACCAGGCCGTGTCTCCACCAGATTGCTCTCCCACACTCCATTTTTTCCAAGAGCAGCCCAGCTTAGACCAGAAGATCTTCAACTTCCTTCCCTCCACCTCGGTTTCTTCCCTAACCTGCCAGGGAGGAGGCCAATGTGATGGCACCGCGACTAAAGCAGGAAACAAAAGAGCAGTACTGGAGAAAAGCCACAGTCCCAAAGCAATAGGGTTTTAAACAACAGAGAAAGCCCTTGAGGGCAAGACAAGTACGAGGTGTGTTTGCCCAACAAGCTGGTGTGCCAAGAGAGGTGAGCCCAGGTGACAGCAGCTCAGGAACCCACTTGGATACCCACAAGTTTGTGGGAAACCCCCCAGGGTTTCCTTGAAGTACAGGGGATTCTCTCTGGTCCTTGCAGATTAGTATATTTTACATAGAGGTTAGGTTTAGCAATGGTTTGTGATGTATTGTCTAAATGACAAATGAGCAGGCGGAGATGACTTCATAAATCATTTATGATACATTATGGCCATTTTTCCGCTACCATAGATTGCAAAAATATTAACAATAAATGAATGTTGATAGAAAGGTTGTGGGGGTGTTTGAGCGATTTTATTGTATTTATATACAGAGTAGTAGTAACATGAAACCACCTATCAATGTTTAATAAATGTTTAAGCAACATATGTTATCAATTATAAATGGGTGACTATATATGCCATATAAAATATGCATAATGTTTTCCGATGTTCGCTAATGGCATGCTATAACTGTTTAAAAAACTATTAATAACAAAGCGACTAGAGATATAAAAGTTTCCAGACATGTTCAGGAGAGAATTTCTAATTAAACAAGTAAATTTTAACATAAGGTAAATGCAGTTACATTGGTCTCTGACATACTGTAATTGTTTAGTAAGTCTTTCATTCTAATCTGCATGCAGATACTGCATACTCTAAATACTGTATTTTAAAAAAAACACTACGTGGGAGAAACTTCCCAATTGTTGAGCAATTTCTTAATTCCAAGTGTTTATTTTTAAAGACAAAAATAGAGTTTTTCTAATAAATATTTCAATGAATGACGATATCACGCTTATTTTAGAATCTTTGTAGGGCTGTATCACATCTACCTCGGAATGTACAGCCATTAGTAAGCCCGCTCTCATTTCCAGAAGGTTCCTATCATAAATGAAAATCTCTGCACCGTTATCATTGGTTCTGAGGGTACTTGATACATGCAGATGTAGACATAGGAAGAGAATACATTGATATCTAAAAGGTGATTCTTTTTACGTGTCAGTAAAGGAGAGAACTCAAGATCTTCGCAATTGGTAAAGCTGTAGTTCTCAAGTTCACTGCAGTTAGTGAAGGTGGTCTTCTATGCAAATGCGAGACAACTGGTTAAAAGAAAACAATATGCTTTCCCTTTCAATTACATTTATCACTTGATTTTTTTGCATTTTTGGGCCATGGAAATATGCAATGTTCATTGTTGCTGACCCAGCCAGCTGAGAAACAAAAAGGAGTTTCTACTGCTGACATGCAGACCAAGCCACATTTTTATTTCCTAAAATTAGTTCTCTTTAGGGAATAGTATTGTTCTGAAAAATAAAAATAAATGAGCTAAAAATAAGGGAGAACATTTTGTTTCTCTAATGAGGAATCTGAATACGCACACCTGTGCACAGCTCCCTCCAAGCCCTCATAACAGACTCGTTATACAAAATGGGGCCCGAGTCCCTTCACAGCTCATGTATCATATTTTACTCCACAATAATTCAAGCTTATTACAGCAGTGCACTGATTTTACTCCTCCAAAAAAAGCTTTCCTTGCCCTCTGTAAAGCTGCAGTGCGTATTCCATGGTTAGTAAGTGCTACGCAACGCAAGTGGATCGTTGTCAGGCCCATCCACTTGGCTCCCTCTGGACTCAGCAGCAGAAGAAAGGTGACACTCTGGAGTCTCAATGTCTTGAAAAAGCTTTGATTCATTTTCTAGGGCACGTTTGTTCTTGAGGATGCTTTTTGTCTGCCTGCACTCTAGCAACACTACTACCTGGAAAGAGACAAACTTCCACAATGACTGGAGCAGCTTCATAAAACAGAGCCTAAATTACCTGAATTCAAATAAATACAGTGATGGGGATATTGTTTGCAAGCATAAAAATTCATTCCAATCTGATCTATTGATTGCACACTTTGTCCAAACATCAATTAACCTACTGCCTGCAACAGTACTAACCAAGTACGTAAAACCAAGCACATGGGTAATTGTTTGCCAGATCAGGTCAGTGATTCATCTACAACATTAAGCTGTTCAAAATTGAAAACCTTGTGTGTGTATTAATTCCAAGGGCTCACACCTTCCATATACAATTACCATTTATGCCTCCCAGTTTGTCTTCACTTATGCAGTGAAGAACATGCATATTTACATAATATAAATGAAAGCTAATGTATCTCTCACATTAAAATTATACCAGCTCTGTATCCTCCCATCTGGAGTAGAGCAGGCAACTCCATTCATGTTCTATTTATGTGAAACCTGCTCAGAAAAATGACAGGAAGAGAATCAAAAGGAGAAGGACTGGCACAAAAGGAACTTTTTGCACCTATTCCCTCCTCCAAGATGACAGATATCTGAATTAATCTCTCAGTTTTACACTAGCACAATGTTATTTTACTTGTCTTTCTGTCCTTAGTTTTACACCTAGATATGGCAATACAAATTCTTCAAATAATGCAAAAAAAATAAGGTTATTGTATCCTTTCTGTGACCGTCAGAAAGGAAAATATTTCCTGCTACTTATTCCCCTGATGGTCTTTATACATATTCTAGATTGCATGATACCTTCCTCTGTAAAACTGTGAGAGTTATCAATGCCCATAGTGTAGCACTGAACAATTCCCAGCTACAGAAAACACAGATTTCTGCCACGGACACAGTATCAGAGGCCTGGGTTTCAGACCGACTCTGCAGGGCCACTGCAATACATCATCAGCAACTGCCAGCAGTAACATGTTCATTAACACAGCAATTATGAGAATACTAAAATCACCTCTTCCTGCAACAAGAAGAAGAAAAAGGCAGATGAAGCTGGTGTTCTGATGTATCTACGCTGGCCATTCAGTTGCACTGGTTTTTATAGATTTTTAATTTCAGCAGCCCAAAGATGCCTGGTAGCAGGATGCTGAGGAATAAGCATGCACCCCCGGTGCCTAAAATTTGTATCACACGCTGAATAACCTACTCGAGAGGTTTCCCGATTCCCTGATCAGTGAAGTGAGCATCAAAAGCCTTTTCCCAACTTAGACAGCATTGCAAAGTTCAACTGTCATTTTCACTATCATTAAACACAGTGATCTTCACGTACTAAACATTTGAAAATTAGAGAGCAGTAAACAAACAATGTTACTGCTTATTGCACTGGTAATTCCCAAACTGCTAAAAGGATTTCTGTCTAATTTCAGCATACATTTATTGCGTGTTTCACTGTTCATCTAATCAGAACCGGGAATAATTTGCTTCTAAAATAACCCCAAGAAAAAGAACATAGATATCTAAGTACAATGAGTAGAAAAAAAAATATCTCCTCAGCAGCTCCAAGAGTAAACCAACATTTTCTTGATAAGCGACTCCCAGTTATATCAGCATCCAGTTGGCAATACAAGCACCTTTCCTTTCACCATGCCTCACGTGTTCCTTCAGAGGACAGAGGGCACTTCTGAAGTCGACTCTAAGTTTCTGTACGTGACCTTCTGCCGTGTGAACAGAACTCAAAGCAGATGGTGATCAAGTCACATGGAACGTTTTAAGTTATACTCTGATCCGGAGGTCAGCCTTGTTTTCAATAGCTATTTTGGCTTCTCACGAAAAACCCATCCACTGCTCACAGAAGTTAAGGAGAATCTTTCAACTTCTTTCCAGAGAGCGCGGATTTATCCTCCGTTTACTTGTTTGATACAATGCACAGCAGAAAAGGACCACACTGTGCTGTAGTTCTAATGATCTTCATTAAACATCAAAAAGCAGGTGGTGAGCAACGTTCAGCTACACCACCAGTACAGAGGCTTTAGGACACATTCACCGTTGCTGAATGAGGATCCCTATGGCAGCTTAACACCGAGCATCTGGGCTACAGCAAACCTGGAAGTGTGGGATTCCCACAAAAAAACCTCCCCACCAACCACCTGACAAGAGATGAAATGGCAAGAGAAGGTGCCCTTCTTCAGGAAATTCTCTTCTAAAGCGTTCCTCAGGTTTTAAAATGGTACCTATAATTCTGACACTGTCTTCCACTCAATTCTTTCCCAATTGATAAGAGAGGGATGGAAATATTCTGCACTTTACAACTAAGCCAAAGACCCTGGACCCAGTCAGCTTTACCACTGGAAAAGCAGTGCAAAGGTTTCTAGGAGGTCACCAAGGTCTGTGCTATGCTACCACTATTGGGTTTACAGTGAGAGGCTCAGCAGGATAAAAACAATAAGTGAAGTAGATTAGATTCATAGTCAGACATCGTCTCTTTTGAAAAAGAAAAAAAAATAATCTAATTGAAAAAAATTACCAAATAAATGACATACCCTGGGCACAGTCCCAGCAGAAACTGCTGAGGCTGATCTTTTGAATCCTTTCATTTCTGCAGAAGTGGAATAATTTCACATTTGGAAGTATCTGCTAGCTTCTGGGAAACCAGATTAATTGCACAGTCCCAGTTTCAGGATCAAAAACATTCTGATGTTACAGTACGTGCTCTTTTTTTTGGATTATCTCTCCCTAGCTGTTCAGTTCAGATAAAGTTCATAAACTAGAAACTCTATGCCACTTTTTATTGAAGTTGATGCTCTGGATAGCTTCAAAACTGATAAGTTTCCCTTCACATTACCACTATTACTCCTACTTCTTACGTAGCACCTAAAGCCCAAGCCAGGCTGATGGCACAGTGTGTCAGGCACCGTAACACAGCAGTGCTGGGCCCAGACCCAAGAAGGTTATAAACTACAACTCAAGAGACACAACCTGGGCTTGAAGTGGTGCAACACACAGAGCACATACCCTAACAAGTGTCATACAGTATCTGCTACGGTTTTTGCTCTCAAGGAAAGCGAACGGTTACCACAGGAGCACACAAGCTCGAGAGAGGGATGGGGAAGATGATCTCTTGACCCGTGGACTGCGGTACCCAAGGCACAAATGGAGAGGGAGATCGTGTGCAACAGAGAGCATTCAGATAAACTGCAAGAAGGTTTCTAAGCACCAAGAGGGCCCCTGATTATTAGCTGCAGTTCTCTCCAATTTTCTTGTCAAGTTCATCCAAGGAGAATAAGGGAATCAACGCACAAATCCCAGTGCTACTAGAGTTGAGAAGTATTTATTCTGCACTGTCCTGGACAGAGAAGGACACTGATTCCCAGTATACCACTGCTATCACACCGATTCTTTGTGTAGCACTGAACTTGTGATAGTTTATATTTTACTATTTTGGTTTCCTTTATCTGATTCAGCTCATGCTGTCTCTAGATACATAATATTATTATTTTTTCCAGAATTCTCAGAGCTAGATAAAAATTACTATAGTTGTTTAAAAGTTCTGAGTAAGAAGTTGTCTCTATTTTAAATTTTTAGTCAACACTGCAGAGTCTTTGAGCAGTTACCTCAAATGAAATTTAATCTTTCAGAACTCCAAGCTTTGGTTATTCCATCCCATTCTGAGTTTCATCCACAATTCCCAATTTTACTCAGGAAAAGACAGACAAACTACAAAGATGTCATGAAAGAAATTGCACTGTGTGACTCCTCTGCCAGTCTGGCAAACTCCATGGGTATTCCAGGGCTTCTGGGCAATCCTCCAGGCAAGACTTCTGATCACATAAGATTACTTGCTGTACAAACTTTTGGATTCCCTTACAGAACAAATAGCTGTAACTACCTATAACAGACCTAAACTAAACAAAAGTTGCATATAAGAGCTTCTGTTCTTCTATCAAAGCGCAGCACAGCACAGCCAGACAACGGGCATGTCCACTAGCAACAAAGAGAGGATGGGCAAGTGCTTGTCTAAAGAGGGTACTCTGTTAGTAGGCCAAGTAGTTTCCAGATACTAAGACCACTTGCTTGTCTCAGCTTATAAATTATTCACCCACAGAGGGAAGAGAATCATGCTATGGATAACACCAACATCGAAGCTAACAACATAATTTAAAGCCAGATTTTTAATGATTTAGTTTGGGCACTCAGTGCATTGAGAATTGAGCAGCTAGATGCTGCCCCACAGGCTCCTTTGACCAACGTATATGGGTCAGCAGCAGACAGATATTCCTAGGATACCAGGCAAAAACCTGCAATGGTTTAGGCTTCAGCAGCTTCTTTTCCACTCATTTAAGTAGCTTCATAGCTGCTCTTTCAACCCTCACAATCCTCCTTCTTCCCATCTACCATAGAACATAAGAAAACGTGCTCTCTTCTGAGTACAATGCCAAAGTCCACATATCCCCAAGTACTGGTCATTCCTCAAACCCAACTGCTGCTTTTCCTTCCCTATCTTACAGGACTAAACCCAAGAAGGTTTTTATGCCCTTCATGATGTAGTTCCTGACCCCCCACAAATCTCTGCCTTTCACCAGTGCTGATCAATACAACACTAAAGGCGTCACTCTGGTGGGTTTGTGCAAACCTGCTGTTGACCTCTTTGCCATTCTATTCCCCTTTGCTCTACGAACAGTCCCCTTCAATCAATTACTTATCAGATCCACAGGGACTTCAGTAGTAAGTGCAATGAGATTTGTGGCTTCTGGGCCAAAATGAAATCCCATAACACATAGAAAGTTTTCTGTTCATACCTCATTTTCCAATTTCTTTTGAAGTCCCTACAAAACAGCCAAACCCTTGAGTGAGCTAAGATTTAATAGCTCTTTTTCGGCACTGAAGTCATCACAATGAGAAATCACAATGAAAAATCCAATGCTGAAGGTAAGAAGATGACATTGCCTTCTCCCGAAGTGCCAAGCCAGCTAAACCCTCAGAGCTTTATTTCCAACTACCTGCAAGACCTCTCTACTACCTCATTATATTCAGCTCCACGAGAATCTTCACACACACTTTATTTCTAACACGTTGTCTCAGATCCTGTGAGTTCATCTCCAGAAACGATCTAAGTTACCCGTGCTGGACAAAATACTTTATATTTTCTTCTTCAGAAATGTTCGGGGAGCTCAACATTTTAGCAAGGAAAAACAATTCAGTAGAGAGGAACTTCAGTACTGGGAATGAGGAGGCTTTTAAAAGATTGAAGAGAGCACAGCAGCTTCCCTGTTGTATTCTTCTATTTCAGTCTCGTTGCAGCTGCTCAGAAAAAGGGTCTCAGTGGTGAATTAGGACTTTTATCTATACAGCCCCCATGTGAGAACTGTATTCTTATCAGAGCCTCTTAGGCACTGCTGTGTTAGTTTTGAGCAACCTTCAGGTATAAACAATACCATTAGTTAACAGGCTGTCTACAGCAAATATCCATAAAGGGTTCAACAGCACAGAAAACTACAATTCCCCTACTGAAGGAACAAACTTCTCACACCCAGACTGAGAGCTTTTAAACATTAAGAATTATAATAGGGACTTTGGTTGGGGTGGAAGGGAATCCACCAATAAAACATGAAAAGCAATGCTTATGTCAATCCCATCACAATTTTTTTTCTTTTTAAACACTGAGGTACAATAACCTAAAACTGAGGTCTAGCTCTAAATTCCAGTAGCACATGAGACCCATACAATAAAAATCCTTCCCTCCCCTTGTATCCTCCAGTATTCTCTGGTTCTTCAAAGCAAGAATTTGGAAATCTGAACGCACTTTTTTTTTCCTTCCCAGGTATGGTGTTATGGTGGTACATTCACCCTACCAAGACATTAAAAAAGGTTATAATGAGCCCAATTTTATTTATGGTATCTGAGAAATACAATTGACTAGGATGGTCTAAGATTTTATGGTAACAGCAGCATAGGAACAAAGAATACTAAGCAATCCAAATATTCAATTTTAATCTATACTTGAAGTGGGCCTCAGATTTTGTCATCTGCTCCCTTTCCAACTTAATCTTTCTGGCATTCCTCACTTTTAAGAAATATAACCAGCTACTTTTAAATACAGGGATTTCTCTTCTGCCGTGAGATTTACTTTTAATAAATGTACCCCCTCCATCTCTTGTTCTCAGAGCGAATACGAGGTATAATCACTCTATACATTAACGTCCACATTGCAAAACATTCACAAGAAACCTTCTGGCATCGCCTAAAAGGCCCCTTCAAACTGAAAGTCCCACCACAGTCTGGGGCAAGAGCACCCAGATGACAGAAAGACATTAAGCAGAGATAACACATGGACAGGGCGGGGAAGCAGATTTTGGTAATGCTTGTAAAGACAGAAAGAGAACAGGATTATTTTTCTACTCCTTCACAGAAGTTTTAAGGGGCTTTTTTGCCACAATTAAGCAATACTTTGCCTCCAAAATTAGGTGAAAATGAACTTCAGGCCTTGCAGCCCCCAGACAAGCAGGGGCTGAAAGGATTAGTGCCACCCGCTGCATGGCTCATCACACTTTGCACAGCGCTCACCACTGGTAGTGCCTGCAGAGGGAAAGAGAAGTCTGACATAAAACTATGAGAAAAATATACATTAATGTGTTTGGCAGACAAGAGTAGTATTATCTTAAGAGGGAAGAATACGTTTGATGGAGACAATGATGTGTCTTTGGAGACCAGAGGTCCAGTGGATCAAATGCCACAGCTGATGGCATCAAACCCTAACACTGAAAAGCAGCTCCTGCAACTCCCATCCCACCACCAAAAGAAGAACAGCCTCATTTCTGCCCCTCATATTAATCCAGTTTATTTCTTAATTTCTGTGTCCATTTCTTTAACAAGCTTTTAATTAAGATTTCTGCCTTAACCACTGGTTCAGATGAAAGCAGTCAGGAAAAAGTTACAATTCTCTACATGAAATTTCCTCCCATGGGAGTTGAAAGACATCATCATCCACATCTGGCAAATCTTTAACCCTCCCTGCTTGGCAGCCTGACATGTTCAGAGATTCAGCACAATCTAGTTCAAAAAACCTCAGACCATAAATAGCCTATATTAGCAGTGGGTGATTTTTGAAATAGAATGGTATATGCCTTGCTAGGGGAAAAAAATACTACTTGGTGACATACAAATATTGCTTTGACCTCAGGGTCAAATTTCAAGAAACTTCTAAATTATTGGGAAATTCCCAGAAGTATTTGACTGCTGAACTCCCACAGGTTTAAGAAAAGCTAGAGACGTTTGAGAATTGGAGCTGCAGAAACCCAGGAAAACTGCCTCAAGCACATTTTGTCACAGCTTATGTCTGGGTTTGCAGAGCAGTTGCTAATATCAGAGCAAAGCCAGCTCTTAAAAGCACCCTCAGCAAACTCCTTCCTGCCTGCACACGAATGCAAACTCACCTTGCCATCTTCCAAAGCCATACAAAATAAACAAGATTATTTTGGAATAAGTATTCCAGTGTTACAGCTGCTGTTCCTCAATGTAACTGCAACAAACAGGCTTTTCTTTTTTTTATTTTTTTCCCCCCCAAAAAACCATTATCACAGTCATTTTGCTGCTCCTTCACGGGCCTGGATGGGACATGTTTCTAGGCCAGGTCCCTCGTAGAAATAAAATAAAAATCTGTGGTGTGCAATAGAAAGTGCTGCATTTATTGTGCATGCTACAGAGTTCCACAGAGATTCTGCAGAGATCCCAAAAAGCAGAATAAAAACCTGGAAGTGAGGCTGCTCATCAAATTCTGTACGTGCCTGGTGAATCATACAAGGAGAAGCCATTGGGTTAATTCCCAGCGAAATGTAGGATGTATCAGAAGACATTGAAGCAGTGGAGGGTTTAAGAGCAGCAGCACTTCATGGTCACACCGATTCACTTCCACCACGCTCGCCACGCTAGAAATAAATGAGTTTTTCCATTACCACTCTTTTCTTTCAGTTAAAGTATGAATTCATTCACCATTATAGCAGTCTAGAATACAGAATAAAAGACTTGTTCATTATACAATTAAATATTCCATATTTATCTATGCAAGACACAATGTGCAGCATTCCTAACAGACTTTAAAACCATTGTGGATTTTAGGACTGGAGTCCAACAGGGGATGACAGTGTACCAAATACTTGAGGCTTTTGTGAGAGCAATCAATATCATACACCACTTTCATTACTGTTGATAAAAGCACAGACAGCCTTGATAAAGGTCTCAATATAACAAACAAGGGTTAACTAAAGACAAGCTCCTGAGTTGTGTACATAAAGCATGCCAAAAGTTGATAAGAAAGAGAAAAGCAGTGATTTATCTGACTGGCTGGTCAGGGACAGCTACAGTGCTCCACCATCACACGTAAACTATAACAGAAGCCCAAGATAAAGCCTGTTAAGGCCCTCAGCAATAAGTGCCAGCAGAGATGCTGCACCAAAAAGTGTTAACATTAACCAGATGAAAACCTTTAAGGGTGCAACAGCGACCAGCCATTTAAAAAGCTGCAGAGATTATGGTTCAAGGTTTATTTACCATAAAATTTTGGGGGTTGGCAGCAGAGAACAGGTTTAAGGATCGACTGGATACTCGACTCCCAGCTCTGAGGAACTTATCAGTGTGTTTCTTTTTCAATACCAGTGTTGCAAAAACATGTTCGGTGTATACATTTCCAGCACAATAATGTTTTGAGGAGAAAGCAGGGCAATTATGCCCTTGAGCAGTTCTGCAATTTCATATTTAATCTTATGAAATACGCTCTTTTACTTCAACAAATCATCTCTAAATTGCCAATCAAATCACTCCAGGAAACAAGACTCTCCATCTCCCAGACTTGCAAGAAGTAATTTACAAATTTAAGCCAAAGAGAGAGTTACAAGAATAATTGAGGGAAGCTTTCTTGCAATATATTCCTTCGACTGTGTGCAAAACCAAGGGGGAAAAAAAAACCCACCGCATCATTGTTATCCACTGAACCTCCTGTAAAAGCAATACACAAATACCCCGTTTTGATGGCATAATCCAGGCTGCAAAGCCAAGTGCTCTAAGGTCAGGAGAAGCCAGAAGGAAGCTGACCCAAGCAGCCATAATTCAGTCCCATTGTGTGGCTGCACTACTCTACAGGCGTTGGAAGAGACAGATTACACAGGTTATTTTAACCAACTCAGCACACGTTATTGCCTGGTGCTTCATTTCCAAACTCAGCTCTACTAACCAGTGCTGAGCAACAGTTGAGATCCCTAGACTTAGTCTGCCTTTGTCTTCCATGATATGCACACACCCTGTGGTCAAGCACACAGATTTTGTTTGTAGTGGGGTCTTAAATGTTTTGTAAACCAGGCTTCAGGGTCACCTGTGTGGAAATGGAAGGAAACTCTTTAAAGCATCTTGGCCAGTATCCTACCAAAAGAGTGGAAAAAACATTTCACAAGTCTAAAGTATGTTCACTACTTTCTCCTCTGTGGCATGTACATAAGCCAGCTTCCCTCACTAGTCCCAACCTGTTCTCAGGCAGGCACTCTCTCTCCATCTGCTTGCCCAGACATTTCCAGGTTTCCTCTTCAGCCGGTGAATCCGCACAGATGATGCCCAGGGAAGAACTGAATGACGTGAGAACCAGATATCAATACTTGAAGACTGCTGAAGTTTTCCCAATTTGTGTTTGTCAGAAAGGCTGTGGTTTACGCATTTCTTCATTCTCATCAATGCCTTGTATGCGCAAAAGCTGTTACCTGACAGTCATTCATTTAAAACTCAGCTTCCATGCAGAAATGATCTCCTGCTGTCCTCCAAAGCCGCTGTCCTGCCCTGCTCAGGGGTGCCTGTGACTGGAGACAGGAACGTGGCCAAGGCTCTGCAATAGCCAACTGCTGGCCATTTTGGCTATCACGGGATATTATGAAAACAGTTTTAAGGAAAGTAAATTCAGCACCCCTACCTTTATCCGAGGAAAGCATAAAGATGACTCCACGCCGCTTTTCTGAGCTATGCAGTACAGTTCTCCAGTCACTATTGACAATTTACCCTGGCCATAACCACGACAGCCTAAAAAGATAGCTAAAAATAACATCATTCTCAAAGTTAAATACCTCTGTACCAGAAAAATAAGGATAATATTGGCAGCATTAGTCCTGTTCTTAACAGCATGTGCCTGAAGGGCACTAGTTATCTCATTCTTCAAAAGGAGTTAATTTCTCAACCCTTTTCTCTTGTATGTCACTAAGCATGTCCTGTCAGGTAATGACTAAACAAGTCAAAAGAAGACGCTGCAGTGGCCAGGCCCATACAAGTCACTTCCAGAGTGGGAATTTATGCAAGAATTTTTTGTGAAACCCTTGACTACAGCTGAGTCACATGAGGCATATCAAGCAAAACATTCTGGAATATCTTCTTCCTGCTTTCCCTGGCTTGGCATTGTTTGTTTTTCTATGCCAACAGTTGATTAATTTACTATGCAAAACAGGAAGAATTAAAATAAGGTTAAATAATCTTAAATTTCCAGCTAAAACCTATATATTCCATATGTAAAATGTGATTTCATGAGCTAATTCTGCTTGCAGGCTCCCTGTAGTACCTTACAGAGAGCAAGAGCAGAACACTGCCCTGCTTCTTTCAGGTGCTGTTCATGCTCTGAACTAAACAGATTTTTGACCCAGAGAGCTTAGACTCTTCTGTGCAACATATGGTAGCTATGAAGTAGATAGAAGAAAGCTGAAGAGGGAGCCATGAGAAACAATAAAGTATTGGTCAAAATGGTCAGAGGTCCCTACAGTACCTCAGCTGAGACATGGAAAACAGTATAGAGATACCGTTTACTACTCTGATTTGGCTTCCCAATGAGCAGAGCTCAGTTAGAGGATCCCTTGAGGTACTTTGAGTTGTATGAACTGATGAAAGAGCTGTCAGCCCTGGATGACTAAGGAGCATCATATCTCATACCCTCAGTGCAGGTCCTGTGTGAGACACAGCGCTGGCAACAAAAACTCTTTCTTGTTGCCTTAAGTCTTCTTTGGATACACATCCTTCCTCTACACTCCTCACAGAGGCCAAGTACAAGGGCCTCCTTGATAGTGTTTTACCTGAAAGATGGAAATGCCTGTTCTTTCCTCAGTATCCAAGGAGTTCTAAGACACACAATGTCTTGACACTACTTAACATCAGGCCTGCCCAAGAAGGTGGGAAACCTTTGGAAGAATCAGAAATAGAAAAAAACCTGCTACGTAGGTAAGAAGGATGCATCCAACAAACTAATGGGATGCAGACTGAAAGCAAAAGGGGTGCTTTTTTTCCCCCTCCACAAAAGATGCAGGTAAGCTTTGAAACTTCACCACAGGCCACCATAGGTGCAGAGTACCCATTGCACAAACCTTGCACTAAGAGTAACGACCCAAACAAATCTAACTACAGTGGCCAGAAGCCACTTTGCAACTATGCGGTTTGGGCTGTTAGCTTTTTATTGATACTTGGATTCATTGTATCACTGATAGCATGTGGCTGTCATGGCTGGTAACTGCAACCTTAATCTGCTTGGATAGCTTGAAATGGGTAAACCCTGAATTACATATGACGTATTTTAAAGTGGAACAATGTAAAGGAGATTTAGCTTTTACCAAAAAAAAAAAACAAAAAAAAAAAAAAAAACACAAAAAAACCACAAAAAAAACACCCAAACCCCAAACAGCACTTTCTATGCAGAACCATAAGTTTTCCTTAGCAGCAGTGATAACTGAAAGCACTAAAAAGGAAGATCCTCATTCGGCCAGTTGCAAAGGTGACTAACAGCATTCCAGAGCTTTTACTCCCCCTCCTAGGCATCACTGGGTATTTTCATGTCCAGGTTACAGCTAATAGAAGAAGTCTGACAAATGCCTGTTACCTCAGAAAATAACTGCTTGATGGAGCACTCCTGATCATCATGATTGCTCCAGAGCTGAACTGGCTCAAGAAAAACAGAGGGTCAACATTTTAGAAAATTTATTTGCTGGGGACAACAAGTTTTTATCTAAAAAGCCTGACAGCTTGTCAAGCATTTCTACAGGTACAGTTTATAGGTTATAACACATGACATTACCAATGTATTCTGCCCTTTCAAAGAACTCTTCTTTATTTTTACAATTTAATATTCACTGCTGAGCTGTCCTTGCTTGTAAAGCACTGCCAGGTTCAAATGTAGAATTAGACGATCCAAGACATCCTGTCTCTGATGAATATAAATTGTGAAATACTGAAGTTGCCAGCAGAGTAATAAAGATGCCTATTCTGTATTTGCAGATTATTATCTATATTTCACAATGTTTCACAAATTGCAAGATTTGCACACACACACAGGGGCCAGTTCTTTCTGAACCTCCAGACAGGCTTGGCAATCTTCCTATTTATTATGCCAATTTCTTGGGTGTCACAGCATTCATTTATCTTCAAATGTTAAGTAGCAATAATCAATGCACAGAGCTGAAAAAAGCATTGCAAATTACACCTAGTTACAGAACTCCCAGACTGATTACTCCTCTGTGAAGTTTTTCACAGGCAGCTGAAGGTTCTGAGAATAACAATGCTCTGTCAATGAAAGAGTTGAAGGAAAGATACAGGTCTGCAATATGGATTAAGTAACATAGTGAAATAAAGAATTTCAGTTACACAAAGCTCCCAAACACTCTGACAACATCTGCTGGGAAAGTTTTCTGCATATTTAAATAAATACTCCACGTGCAAGACAGCAGACCACTCCCTACTTCATCTTCATATTCACTGAAAGAAGATTCACGTCAGTTATTCCCTTGTAAAATCACGTTGGAAACTCTTGTGTTACCTTGGTGCAGGCAGATGAGACAAAGCCTGTGCTGACAGAGCGTGGGTCTCACCAGAAAACTGCTCTTAACTGAGTCAGCATGAAGAGCACAAGTTCACTTGTAGATGGCCAAGTTCACTTGTAGATGGCCAAGTTCACTTGTAGATGGCCAAGTTCACTTGTAGATGGCCAAGTTCACTTGTAGATGGCCAAGTTCACTTGTAGATGGCCAAGTTCACTTGTAGATGGCCAAGTTCTCAAGTGTCCCCAGCCTTTTCACTGGAATACCACAAACTTCATTAATTCCCCATCATTAGCTGAACAGAAGTTTGAAAGAGATGATGGTGGGTTCTCTGCAATGTTTTCCTCTGGGTGACTTTTCTCCACAGCATTACATACAGCTCCTTTTATGTGGCTCAGGGACAGAAATGACCTACATTTTCATTTTTACTTGCAGCAGTCAATATTGGTGTGAAACCATACAGTTAGGAACTTTATAAAATGAGACAAGATATTATGAGCTATAGTGCTTGTCAATGTTTTGATTTTGAAGTAACTACAGTAATTAACCTAGACAGAGACTGGTAAATAAGCTTTTAGATCATTTCAACAGTAAAAGTCATTAAAGACAGCTGAAGTACTCAGATGTGGAAGCTTATTAAGACATTGCTGCAGTTCACCTGAAGCTCCTTAAACCTTTAAATTCTTACTTATTACAGGGAATAAGCCCACCATAAATTATTAACCTTTAGGGAAAATACAGTTACAGTTGCTAATGGCTCCCACACACAAGTCCATTTCACATTTCAATAAAAATCCAGAATTTGTAGGAAAAATTGCAAACATCCATTTTATCACAGCTAATGCTGTTCTGCTTGAAAAAAAAAAAAAAAAAAAACAAGATCTTTTGGTTTTTACAACAGTCTGTGCCAGACCTATATGAATCTCTGTTTCCCCCTGAAACAACTGCGTATTTTCTCTTACGCAATTCATTCTATTGCGAAGGAGTTACTCTCTGGTTTGCTTTCTGCCTTTGAAGCACCACAGCACTGATGTCACAGTTAAGAAGGATCAACACAGAAGACTCAAGATGCACTAGGAAATACTCAAGAAATACATCTCTGTATACCACCAGTGCTTTCAAGGAGATTTCTGTGTAAAGCAACTTCCTATAAAATTTTACCCAAATCTTCTGTAGGGTGAAGGCTGCACCTTCACAGCAGCTGCCTTTCCCTAGATGTACTGCATTCTCACCTATTTTTTGTGTGGCTTCAACAAGAGCATCCTGTTACTACTGTCACCTCCGTAACGGACGTCACTCACTCGCAGCAGCGCTAAGGACTTCATCCAGATCCTCTCAAACTCCACAGGATGGGGCTATCATCAAACATCCCTCTCTCGGTTGTACAAACAGGACTGCATCACAACAGTTAATTCAAAACCACACAGAGTCTTATGGGTGTATGGAGTAGAGAAGTTAAAGAAAATACAGCACTAACTACACAAAATACTAATATAGAAGTAGGCACCTATTTTCTCCTCTTCTCCCCCAGCAAGCTTATTTAATAATGCAGTAGAGAAAACCCACTGACTTTGAAGAAATTATCTCGTCTTCTAACTGCCCTAACTGCTAGACCTAAAAAGAAACTATAATAAAAAGAAATGCTATTTGCTCCTTAGAACTGCCACACATACATGAAAGTTTCTTTGAAAATAATAATAAAAAAAAACCAACAAAAACCCAAACAATTTATAAAACAATCAATATATACATGGGACCATTCATGGGAAATCAATTTAAACTGCAGCAAAACAGATGGTCTTTTTGCTATGAATTACTGTAATTACTACTGTAAATGGTTGAAATAGGGCTGAGTCAGAAAACTAAGATCCAGCTTTAGACCTGAACTTTGACATAACTAGAAGAAATTTAAGCAAGGATTCTAAATCAAGGCCATCTGTAGCCACAGGATACCTGAAAGAACCATATGTGTTTGCCAGCCAATGATAACAGCATTAAGACAGCAGGGAAAAATCCATCAGAGAATTCAAACTTTCTTGTAACTTTTCCATTACCACCCATCTTTGACTTGGAGTAGGAAGAACAGGAGAGGACAGTGATACATCAGCATGCTAACAGCACCCGACCGTTCTCCAGAGACCATCCCAGTAGCAAAGAATCGATATGGTACCAGTTTGTACGAAGAGAACCAAGGAAGAGCAAGCATGATCTGGGGAATCTCCACTGACATGTTCAACCCTTGCTCCCAGAACAGCCCTGGGGCCTGGAGCACTCAGGCTAAATGAGCGTAGCTCCAGGGCTACTCTTACACCCACCAGGGAGCAAAGCAGAAACCGGGTGGTGTTAGAATTGGAAGGAGCCCAAAGAGCTAAGCCCCTGCTTACTGTAAATGCACTCCATCTGCGTTTGCTGCAGGATGGGACTCAGGCTTTCAAGTCCAGTCCTCAGCAAGAGCACAGAAGCAGTCCTGCTACAAGTGGAATGATGGCACCCATAAGCAGATTAACACCCCTAAGCAAGATTCAACAGTCTGTCGTTAAGAACAGCACCAGCAGTTTCAGAAACGCACACAGCAACACAGCACAGCAATCAGATGATCAGCCAGTGCTCCACGCCCTCCCTGTGTTTTTGAAATGCACAGTATGCCCAAGGGAAAGGCATCTAAGCAGCTGCTCAGTCACAAGATACTGTGTTCAGGTATTGGTGGGTGCTTTCTTGCTACTGCAGTTTTAAATTTTTGGGATGAATATTAAAAAAAAAGGAAAATCTACAGTCAACAGACAATGCTGAAGTGAAAAGATTTTACTAATTCATACTTCAGATACCACACATCCATTACTAACTTACTTTCATAACTTGGGATTTACTAACGGGAATTGCATAGTGGGGGATTGTTGGTTTGTGTTATGGTTTTGGTTTTTTCAACTGTTGCCCATTTATCCTTTCATGGGACGGTCCAAGTAACACAAAACTGATGAAATACAAAGATCATCCAGTTTGTCCTTACAACTTTCCAACTACTTCTCCACTGTTAGTCATTAAAGATACCCCAAAAGCCTGCGAAAGACCTGGGCAGGCTTTCTACTGAAACATTTGAAAGCAAATCCCCTAGGCTGTTTCCAGAAGTAGAACTTGTTGGCAATTGGGGAAAGACAAACACGATCCCCCGTGCTAAAAATAATGAAAGCGCATGCGGAAGGGTTAGCAGAAGAAACAGCATTCCCATTTTCAGTGTTTACCATTTGAGTCTTGTTCTGTTGTATTGATTTTATGTTGCACCAATTTAAAACAAATAGCTTAAAAGGCAATGGTTGCAAAATAATGGTCACTCTGGAATAGACTTGCAGCATGGAACTGAATGCCAAATTATTGACCAGATCTCAACTGCAAGGTGATGTCCCTGCACGGATAAGAAAGGGACTAGGCCCTCTTGCACTAGAAGACAGGTATCCTCCACCAACTGGAAAACCACAGACAAGATATGCTTAGAAACTTTAAAGACAACTAGTAATGGAAACTCCGCTAGTAGTTGTTATATTCTCCAGGGCATTCAGACATACATGCCATAGAGAACCATACCATAGTTTGGGTTGGAAGGGACCTTTAAAGGTCATCTAGTCCCTATATTGATACCAGGGGTTGCCCCAACCCAGGTGCAGGACCCTACACTTTGCCTGGTTTTAAATAATTTTTGTCTGAACCAATCCTGTCAATTCTCTTCAGTGACAGGAATTCAGCTTGAGGCTTCCAGTGAATTTTTTTCCCAGCAGCAGAGCTGGTTAAAACCTAAGTGTTGACGGATCTGCCATGAGTTTTTATTTCCATTTCAAGAGGGGAAAATAACCTAAGACACAGGGGCATTATGTAGGGATGCACTGTTTCTCAAAGAGCAATGAAAATGGTACCTATCTGTGATGGCCTCGACAGATGCAGCAATACCAAGCAGATCACCAGCCGAGTGAAGGTGAGCATCTCTGGAGATGTCAGTGTGAACTATCCTTCTAAACTCTTTCTTAAGTACTCAGCACATCTCTTCCTAATGCTCCAATGTTCCTTTCATTAAGGTAAAAGTAATTATAGATTTGCATGCTTTTCTCTTTACCTTTATTCACAATTCTAACAACTAATATGAGGTGCCAAACCACCACTAATTGAAAATTGATTTTAGATTCAATTAAATGGCCAGCCCAGGAGACACATACAGAGGTCTCATCAGCTGACTCGTTCCCCGGTGAGCATCCATACTGAATTTCACTGACATAATCAGTATCTGTAACAGGCACAGTGGCAGTTACAAATGATCTCTAAAGAATATATACATCACTCAAACTTCAGCATTTAATTGCTAAGGAACAAGAGACACAATCTTAGGTGTTACTTAACATTGCAACAGCAACAACTTGTGATGGTCAAGGCAGTGCTAGACCTGGAAGATCAGCCCGAATTCACACTGGTTGCTGCTTGAACAGATTTGCTGTTCCACTCTGCTTTTTCTTTCCCCTTCCCTCTCTCCCCTGCCCTCTTCTTCTTCCTTCTTTGTGTAAGACTTAGGAAAGTGATGCTTGTTTTGACATTTATTTCAGCAATAAGTTTCAGAAAACCTTATAATAAAACTTGCATGTTTTTCTATGAAGTTTTATTTCACATTTCTGTCCCTCTTATGATCCAGACCAGAGGTTCCTCATCCTTTCTCTCTCCCAATCAGCCCAAAACATGAAGAATTCATAACAGATATAATCACAAAGGTTACAGTGAATATGCTATTTTGAAGTTCTCAGAACTACAGTGTTGCTTAAGGCTTGTGAATCTGTACAGACTCACCAGTTAGACTAAGTCTAGTCTGCTCCTGTCTAGATATAATCCACAGCATGGACCAAGGCTGACACATCTTGCATTTCTCTCTAAAAATTGCTGGCCTGAAAAGCATCATGGCACCTGGGCAAGGCCATTCAAGGCAATTCACTCTGTCCACAGGCTTGTGCGAAGTACACTGTGGTGAACATTCCAGCAGGGAAAAAGAATCATATACAAAGGGTAAACAGTCCAGTGAGTGCACTGGCAGCAAAAGCTGCTGGATTGCTCAACATACATTAGAATGAGGATATATAATTAATAATAGGCAATACCATCCAAAGTAGAAGAGAAAAACTGCAATTCATTCTCTGGTGGAGTAATTCAGCTTCAGTTTATGGTCATCATCAGATTTCTACACTTTTAAGGCTGTAAAAAATTTTGGCCCTAGAAGCGTAAGACTCTTCCTCTGAAGGTGATTTCTGACCAAACACTAACCTGCTATTTGTACACAGAAGAATGCTGTCCACCTTTTAATGCAACTGTGTATGTTATATATACACAATGTCAGTGTATATTCTCTTTGATAAAGCTGCTTTTAACTCCACGTGCCTTAATTACATATGGTCACATCAGCACCATTGAGTGAGTAACTCTATTGTGAAGAGATTAACCTTGGACTTACAGCCCAAGGCAAGTCACTGAAAATGCTATAGCATTCTTTTTTCTTCAACATGGTGAACACTTAATGTAAGCCACTCCTTAGAAACACCAGAGAAACCACTTTGCTCCCAAAAAGATATGGAGATAAGTATTCTCATGAAGAATAGCAAATACATGGGGGACTAACTACAAAAAGGTGTAATCAAGTCATCCTTTAATGCCAGAATTAAACACATTGTCATACTGCTCTGTTTCAACACCAGCATCTTGTCATTTATAAATTAAACCACCGTAAGGAACCAAAAGACTCATTACTAGATGAACTCAGGAGTCTTGCATTTGATTCTAGGTAGTAATTACATTAGCCAATTCAAGACAGCATACATAGTCAATAAGAGCCACAGGGAAATTTTGGGCACCTACATTAGAGGACAGATCAGAATGCTAAGTGAAGTTCATTTTCTGAAATCTGAAGACAAACTAGACTTAACTTCAGCACTTGAGTTAATCCCATCCTGAAGGAGATTTCTTCTTTGTACTTGTATTTCAATTACTAGGGATATTTTCAAACATAAAAAAAATGAAAATAATAAAAAGGAAATAGACCTCCTTAGAAAATTGCAACTTAAGTCTCTGCTTTTCTCTTTCCTCCAGGTTTTGGTTAAATCCCCTTTGCCCACACTTTGTCTTGTGTGTCAGCAATGATATCACGTGGAAGCTAAGCCTCTATTCCATGATAAATTTGCACAGTACCTAATGTAACAGGCAGGATGAGCTAGAGGCCTCCCAGTACTATGACAAAACCAAATTTGCAGGCACAGGAAAAACTGATCAGGTACGCACATGAGAATTGAACAGGTATAACTAAGACACATTGTAAAAATGACAGACAACAAGCAAACCAAAAATATAAACACATACCACTAAGGATATACACAACCTCTCCGTAATGCAAAGTCTGTATTTGCTAAATCCAGTGTGCCTTTTTCTTACTGAAAACACAAATCCTACTCCAGAAGAAAAAGCTCTGCCCTGTGTCACAACACTGGCATCAGCAGGTTTGCTATTTATTCTGTTCTAATGGAAGAAAAGGCACACACACATTCATACAGCCTTAACCTGCTCTCAAACTATCCTCGACCTATATACAAGTCAAATATAATTCACATTTCATTTCCAAATTCACACTTTGCAGGGCAGGTGTGCATTAATAACTGGTGTGTTCTCTTCAGCTGTGTTCATTTTCCTTATTAGCAGAATCAATAACAATGAAAAGGACCGGCTACAGTTTCTTAAGTAGGTTGCAGTTGGAAGCTGGATACCTCACTAAGCAGACAGGCTCCACATTTGTGTCCAATCTTGGATGTTGCTGCTTTAAAAAACACGTGCAACAGAAATCAATGACTGTTTGTTCAGTAACAGGGTAAATGAGAGAAGAGCACGTTTACAAACGGCAGGTGAGGCATTCAACTTGAAAAGCAATCAGATTGTCTGCTGTCTGCCTGCAAGGGCAGTGCTCATAACCACATCGCTGATACAGGGAGGAAGATAACATTTTTAATTTTTTTTATTTTTTATTTTTTTTTAAACTTGGTACCCAGCCCAAAGCCCCTCATCTCAATGTTTAGAGTCACTGAGTAATGCTGTCCCTGGTGAACAGCATCATTGATTTTACCTGAGAACTTATCTGTAACACTTATTTATGGATTAATGGACTACACTGATGCCCAATCTTGAATGCTGTTCCATGCAAATGGACACGAACAAATAACCCTATTGCCTTAAACTGTGCTTCACACAAGAGCCACGTGCTCAGTTTCCAAAGCTGAATCCAAGGTTTTGCATTTAAAGCTCATTTTTGTTTTTCTAAGAAAGCACAAAACAAGGTAACAAATGAGAGATAAAAATATTTTAAAAAGCAGCTGATATTCCAGCTGAATGAACTCAACTGGTAGATTGCCAACAAGCCATTCTAGGTGCAAGGCTTGGCCATTCTGTCTGTCAGCACAATTACAATCCTCATGTCTGGCACAACAGTAATTTTACGAAAAAACATCTCATGAAAAAGTATTTTCCGTAAGAGCTTCTAAACTTTGAAAGTTTTTCTAATTTTCACTCAAAAAGGTCAAACACTACTGAAACACATCTTTTTAGACTTTAATTCCTCCAGATTGCACCTCAACCCACCTCTGCTCTCTAGCCAAATCCCTTCTAATTATTCTCTTCTTCCATTAAGCCCACAATCAGACAGTCAAGCCAAACTTCCCACTACAACCTGTATTTTACATCCCAGTGCAGTCATCCATTGAAGCGAACTGCAGCGCTCCCCCTGGTGTCAGTGACCCAGGGAATCATTCATGGAGAACTTTAGCCCTGCGCAGACGTAGGAACATACCTCATGTCATGAAGGATGACTCCTATCCTGCATTATTGCATTTAATCAGAAATTATTAATGGCTTTGTGAACGCTGGAACAATTCCAACATGTGGTCTCAACCACTCAAAAAAAACTTGGAGCTGGTCCATGCGTCAGCTCGTAACGCAGACTGCAAACTTGGTGCTCTAAGGGTTTTCTTCTCATTTGATGCCTCCTTCAGTGTTCAGATTACTTTTGATATCTTGCCACTATCACAATAAGAAAGCACAATGCATCACATTGCTGCTCTGTGCCTAAGGGAAACTTAGGCTTTTATAAAATACACTCTCTCAAATACCTCCCTCCCAAACTAACTCATTAAAAAGGAACAGCAACAATTTTCAGCATTCCTTTTAAGGTGGTAGTTTAATTCTGCTATGAATAAAATTCACCTATAGCACAAAACAAGTGAAAAAAATAAATACATGTATTACAACAGTTGTCAAGTGAAGAGGTGAAAAACCACCATCCCAGAGTAGCACGGGCTGAACAAAATCCAAAATTTGAACACTGGAACAGGTTGCCCAGGGAGGTGGTTGAGGCCCCTTCCCTGGAGATATTCAGGTTGAGGCTCAACGAGGCCCTGGGAAACCAGGTCTACTTGGGGGTGTCCCTGCTGACTGCAGGGAGGCCAGACTAGATGACCCTAGAGGTCCCTTCCTGCCTGGACCATTCTATGATTCTATGAAATGTAGGTCTTTGCCAGCACAGGAAGATCAAAACACAACACATGAAATGGTAGAAAAGGTTTTAAGATGGTACTGACAATTACATATCTGCCATCACGGAATTGTCAGAGTTGGAGGGGACCTCCTAGTGATCAGCTAATCCAACTCCCCTGCTAAAGCAGGATTGCCCAGAACACATTACTCAAGACTGCATCCAGGCAGGTCTTGAAGGTCTCCAGAGAAGGGGACAGTATGGGACAGTGACTGATTATTTCAGGACAGATCATATTTGAATGATAATTGACAAATAAGCTCACATAAATTAAAACAAGACTCAAAAATGAACAGGACCACACAGAATAAGCCCAAGATACACCCCCATGTCCTGTAAACAAGGTTTATTCTTCCCCCATGTCAGGAGAACTGGCTACCTCAGCATGTGTCAATGCCCCCACAAAGTCCAAACTCCACACTCACAAGTCAAAGACTAAACAAGGAAAACAACTTTCCAGTTTGCTGCCCATCTTGGTTCATTTCATTTGCCTGACAAATAAACCTGTGTGGGTTTTGGGGCTTTTTTTTTTTTTTTTTAGGAAAAGAGCTCACCAATAGCTATTTTCTTCTCCATGATGATTCATTCCTTAAACACACAAGACAACTGCAAAGAAATGAAAAATAACAGAACTGGATTCACCTCTGTTCCCCTCAGGAACACTGTGATAAGGACAACTTCAGAGGTGAGGCAGGCTAAAGTAAATTTGAGACCACGAATCAACTGTGACAAGAAAGATAATGAAAATTATTTAAATGTACATAAAGCCTTTAAGCAGCTTCTATGACCCACATGCAAAACAGGCTGATGAGACCGCAGCCTGCTGTTGTTACATACAGCAATCCAGCCACCTTTATACTGGCTGGCAGCAATCTGCTGGAGATGAATGATGTTAAAATGTGAACTATTTTAGATGAAGTGATTGATTTACTCTGCTCTCAATTTGTGATATTAAAGGAACTCCCTAGGTGGAGTGATGCTGGAGTTGGTCTGACACTACCACCACTAAGATTTAGACACACCTGTAAAACCCAGGAAAAACTGATACCACAAAATCAAAGACTGGGGCGTGGTGTGAGAAGTCACAAAACCCCATCATCAGTACCATAACGGAACAAAAGTGGGAGAAGAACACGTTTATCCATCACTGTTCTATGTTAAGGTATTCAGACTAAACTCGTTGTTAATATCTGTCTCTGTTTTACTTCAGAATCAAAGTCTGTCAAGAGGACTTGGTCAAGATCGAAAATGCAATTAAACAAATTGGAGAGTGCACATACAATTAGGGTGGGGAGAAATCAGAACAATCAACCTTACAACTCAAAAAGCAACTGTGGGTTAGTTACTACAAATCCAAATATTTGTTATCACTGAGAAGAACCTACCCATCTTCACCTCTAGACATTCAACCCTCTAGGCACGGTAGGCTCTATTTCACAGTTTCACCACGTTATGTTTGCTGCAAGAGCAATTATATGAAAATAATGAGAAGATTGTAATTCCCTAGAAACATCAGTACTGTATGCCATGCAGAATAACCAGGCTCAAATGACTCACACCAATTTAGTTCCAACTTAGACAACCTTGCATCCATCATTTGCCATATAGATTCAAGACTAAATAAGGATGACAATTCTTTTCCTTGCATGCTGAAAAGTCACCCAGATGCATATTTCTGAACACATCTGATGAGGTGCAGCATGGCTTCTGTTCAAAAGCACCTACCAGTAGAGACTTAGAAGGCGAAAACAGGGAAAAGTTTAAAGTAAGGCAACATATAAATGCAGAAGAGGGATCATTGATACAGGCTGGGTTTAGGTAAGGCTGGTTGCTGAAGAGGATAAAGCAGGCAGAGTGAAGAAGCCAGCGTGGAGAATTCTCTGCACTGTATCAAAAGGGAATAGCAAGTCAACTGCAGGAAGCCTCTGTGGCACTTCCACTCCCCCGTGCTCTCCCTGCCTCTGTCGGCAGAGACATGCTCCTCTGGAAACCATCTGGGAGGTGGTGACAAGTAAGTGTAGTGCTGTGACAGAATTAATGGTGTCCTGGCAAAAGAAAACAGAAGAGGAAAGGGAACTTAAAAGGAAAAGAAGTGAGCTTTCTGACAAAGCAAAGCAGTACAGCGCAGAAGGGTATATAGCTCTTCCCAACCAGCAGGACACGTTAGGAATTCATGGCACTATCACAGTAACAAGGACAATGGGTGCACTTAGTGCTGCAGGTAATGAAAGCTGCCTGGCATTTATCATTTCCTGAAGACACACATTAAGTAATGTGACACAATAGCATGTAATAAGGGACGGTAATTTTAGCCTGGATTCCTTAAGGAAATGAGGCTGACGGGATCAGTGTCTGCCAGTCCTCCGGAACAGCTTTTGAACCTGGCCAACCATAATTACACGTGATGAAGCAGCAGAGGTCTTGAGCATTACGTTCCTAACAGCCTCATGAAAAACAGTAGCTGGAGACAGATAAAGCAGGCTCTCAAAGAAAGGGAGGAATATTTCACCTCCCCATACCTTAGCAGTGTATGCATGACCAGCCCTCTGGGTTTCAAACCGGTTCGGGTACAGGAAACGTGGGATCTAAGTCAAGAGGAAACTAAGCTTTATTAGCTCTATTGTTCAGGGACCAGCTCCTGAGTATCGAAGGCTTCCAGTAACACACATGCAGCACAGGGCACTGCTTATTCTCACTGGAAAAAACAACAAAAACAAAAAAACACTGAACAATTTAAAAATAAAATCACAAGCAAGCAGAGGGTAGAATTAAAAAGCTTGTGATGCATGTTCTCCACATTATTATTGGAGGCATAGAAAAATAAGCAGTTTAAGGGATACAGTCCCATCTTCCTGTGATGATCCAGATGCTATGGATCTCACCAGCAGGTTAATACAAGGAGTTACCCGCTACCGGCAGAAGACAAGCCTTTTCCAAATAAATCATATCAGGAATTGTTTTACTTTTAAGGAGAGTACTACAGCTGTTGAAAACATCACTATTTCCTCATACAAAGGACCTAGGGTTTTAAACTGTTAATGAAGTCTCTAACTGACCTCCCTCTCTCTAAATTATCGGCCTTGTATACCTATATCTTGGGATGAGCTCCCATACTGCTCAGATTCATAGAAAACATTAAAGGCAATCAGTCACTTAACTGTGCTCAGGCACATAAAAATGGAAAATTCAGTAGACAGGAACGTTTTTAAAGGGGCAAGAGAAACAAGAAAATTTAAATACACTATGCAAAAAGAGTACTTAAATGCCCTTCAGTACTAAAACTATTTACTTTATCTGAAAACAAAATAACACTTGGCAAATTACTCTGGTCCTTCAATGGATGCCGCTGATAATTGCCCTGCGGTCTCTGTGTGGCACAGAAAGCTGTGTACACAGCAGAGTATGCCAATTTGCAGTAAGCTCATTTCTATAAAAATAGAACAGATTCCCAATTTCAAGAAGGAAATGTACTATCAGAAATACAGCTTAAAAGGTTGCAATAGCTGAAACTAAGAAAGCTGCATGCCCTAATGTACGTACTTGCCAGAGTAGTGCTTTCATACCCACAATGTAAAATATGTTTCCAGCCCACACCTCCTTTGTTGTGGAAATAATGTACTCTGATCAGTTAATTAGACCAGCTTGGCACCATTCATTTCCCCCAGTAATTTGTAGATGAAGGGTGTGTCAACATAGGCTTACCTGGGGCACCAGTGAGACAAAAATCAATTTTAAAATATTCCTAATCTTCCAAGACAGTTTTTTACTAATGCTTAGTGAGGGTTTCACAACGATGTTTTTCCCCCCCATATACAATTTACTCAGCTGGGATAAGACAAACTGTTTTGAGTGAATTCATGAAGAAAAGTAGATCTATTAGAATGCTGCCCTTCAGTTCCCTGCTGCTCCTGCTTTTCAAACTATCTAGCACCTGAAAAACCAAACTCATGCCAAAAGCTGACATTAATATCTTCTTTATTAAGAAGTTTCCATTTAAAAATGTTTCAATCCAGACTTCTACTTGAAACAGAAAAATAACATGGCTATTGTCACATTGAAGTATCGCATTGACTGTACTGTTTGTAACTCGTAAGGACACACTCCTGCAGGTCTGGGGATGAAAACGTTGGCTTCGGTTTCAAAATCAGAGCTTTATACAGCAGTTTTAATTTTCCTTTTGCATATATCAGGAGCATGCATGAGTTTTGTGAGGGATGTGTAAGAAACAGGGAGAGCATATGACTTGCCGAACGTTATGCCAGAAGCCTGAGCTATAATTGGGATCTTTAAAATCGCTAGCTATTAACATGACTGCACTGCCCTTCTACATCACGCTACGGGTACAGCTTCAGGGCCTCTATAGATTTATTCCCAAATATTAGAAACAACAGGCAAGTGAAAAAAGAGCAAAGCTCACCAAAAGCATCACAGGCAAGAAACAGACACGAGCGTATTTTTTGAGCTGCAGAGTCCATTGTACCAGCTGGACAGACTGTCCTGTATACAATTAACAGGACAGCAAAAATTGATTGTTTCTTTTGCATACAGATATAAGCAGGATCTGTTACGTTAGATAACTGACATTCAAGAATATATGTTGGTCCTCATTCTGGAGCACCATCCACCTACAGCACCTGCTCACCACGGTCTAACAAATTCAAAGAGCTGCCCTCTCAGCTAAAGCCACGGGTCACACGAGCAGAACTGGCCTTTCCCAGGCAGCCTTTTACTGCACATGCTGCCTCTCATCTTGGGCCACACAAACTGCTGAATTGAGCCAGGATTGTTAAAATAAAAGAGCTGGTACCAACACAAATCACTATTCCACCTGCTCGCCACACTCTGGGTTCCCTGCTCTGCAGGTTAAATGCATTGAATAATGTTATATAATAAAAAAAATAAAACTGAGATTTCCCAAACCATTTAAGGTATTTAAGTGTCGGTAATTCCAATTTAAATTAATGGGAACTGTGCATCTTAATTCTCTTGAGATCACTTTGAGAATCTCAGAACAAATCCATGAAATCAAAATGCTCCTTCTGCAAAATGTGAATAATTTTAAAGCACCAAACTAGGGAGGAGCTGTCAGCAGCATGTTATACATTTCTCATGTAGCATAAACTTTCCCTTGTAGGTACAACCAAGCCCTTGCCCAGCAGCGTGCATCCCACTTCAAAGAGGGGAGGTTTATCACTCTCTAAAATATGAGCCAAAAAGTCTTATTTGCCTAATTACTGCATGTAATATCAGTTACATATTAAAATCACCCATCGTGGTGGGAGCTTAGCTGGATGTCTGGAAACCCTACAGGAAAGGGCTTGTTTAAAAATAAATGGACAAAATTTTAAGTAAAACTGATAGCTTTCCTGTCTCCTCATTTTGAGGTCAACTTGGAATAAGACAAGGACAAAGGTCACCAAGTAGAAGCCTTAAGAGACAAATAACATTCCTTCCTAGACCCTGAACAAGAGCTGAGCTCAAGAGGAAGAGATTTGGATAATACAGTTTTCTCAGGCAGGCAGAATGTCTATGACATTTGTGTCACAGAGCCTACTTTCCCCACAAAGGCATGAAGATAAAGCTCTGTGGGGAAGAGCAGTTTTGGGCAAAAGGGAGGACGAGTAGCACTCGGAGGCAGTCCTAGACTCTGTATGGACAGGCTGCATTTTGGTTTAGGGTTTCCAGCCCAGTGTGTGTGAGATGACCCCTTAGAAACCACCTGTAATCAATGAAAGAACAAGCTCCTGTGCACTGGTGCAGGGCTCAAGGCAGTCTGAACTTCCAGCAGCATAAGACCTTGGGTAGCATGAAGCCCAGCACATCAGGCAGACATCACATTGTCATGACTAGAAAGTCTTGCAGCAGACATCCACAGAGCTGCTAAACCAAGCTGAGTGTTTAATACCACACTTTCCCAATTCTTTCAGTAGCTCAGCTTTGCACAACCCAAAATTTGGCCAAGAAAAGTAGCTTTGACCAACTCCAAGTAGCTTTACAGAGACGGTACACCATTACTCGTGCATGAACACAGCTGCACTGTTACTCAGTGTTCGTGAATAGATTTTAGATGCTAAAGAAACTCCTTAAGCTGCAATGCACTGACTTCAAATCTACTTGCAGTGAAGCACACAGAGGTCTTAACACATCACAAGATACTGGCCAGAATATGTCCAGAGAACAGCTATAACTGTGCTGCTTTTCCAGAACTGCAAACTGTTACTCCATCTAAAGAAAGATGAGAAGCAGCATAGATTAATGATGCAGAGCTAATTAAAGAAAGAGGTAAATAATTATGGTGAAGTACCCTGAACAAAAGAGGCAACAAAAAATGCAGCGGGAAATAAGAAGAAATATGAGGTTTTTGTTAATTAAACTACATTTCTAAAGGTAGGTAGAACTATAAAATGCCAAATGTTCTATTAATGCAGAGCAGTTTTATTAGAAAAATAAATTATAGTTTAATATAAACCCGATTGAGTTTGTTTTCTGTAGCCAACACTATTGTATTTAATTGTTATAGCTTACTTTTTAGGTGGAAAAAGTAGTCACCTACAACTAATGAGAAGACTCTGATAATGTCCCAGAGATCGGATATGTGCTGTGAAGAGGCAACTCAGCAGAATCTGTATTCAGGAAGGGACTCAACCCATTTCCTGGAGCAACACACATTTGTTGCTGTGAATTATTTCAACTACTATTATTGGGGCTCCGAAACATGAATTTCCCACAAAACAAATCTTCTGCGCCCCAACCCATCACATACACACACAAAACTAGAGAAAAAGAAAGGTCTTCACTGCCAAGCCTCCTTAGCACTCAGGTAAACAGGTTTGGCCAGCCACTCTGAAACCAGGAATTTGTCTATCATACACCAGAGCACCCAATAAATAAGCCAAGAATGTTAGTCTGTCAGTTAGAACTTTATTCACCTAATATTACACCAACCTTCGTTCTTAACATTACATCAATCCGAATTCAACAGCATCACCATGGTTACACTATTATTACATTTTAGCCTGGCAGGTGTCTTATCAAGATGTCTGGTACCAAAACCACCCCAATATTCATTCTATACATGTTCCAGACATATAATCTAACTATCGTGTCTATTAACGTAAGGCTGCAATCTCTATTCCTTAATTAACACAATACCATCTTCTGTGTCAAAAGCAAGCTATTGGATATCATCTTTCCCATAGTCCAATCCCCAGTACTAAGCAGCAAGGCTCCTAATTAGCTGCCCATCTTATGGAATTAGTTTCCTTCAGCTCACATCCCTGCATTAGTAAAAGTCCTTTCTTACTAACATCCCCCCCATCAATAGGGCCACTGATGTGAAGTCAGAAAAATACCTACAACACCATGGGAGGGGGAGCAAAAATTTAACAGAGCTTTGTCAAAGAGCAAAAGCAGAAGATACACTCTAAAAGTTATTTTTAAGTGATGAATACCTTTCAAACAACACTCACAAGGCACCATAACCCCATCTGAGGCACCACCTGAATGCAGAAAGTAACCTTAAATTTCATCATGCACCCAAGACAGGACAAACTCTCTGAAAGTCAAAGCAGACTTTGGTCATTGGATCCCATTTAATTGAAATTCTCGCGATTTTGCACACTTCAAGCCAAAATCCAGCATTAGCATTTATCTTGTGGAAAGGCCTCATTTTTAAACTGGTTGGCCCAGCAATACCAAATAGGGTGCACTTGGCCTTATTTCCTGAGTACAAGTTACAAAGCAGCAGTGAGCAATTCACTGAAATACACAGCTCAAAGCTGTCAACATGACTAAATCCATGATCCTTGGCTTCACGATTATGAGGTATTCCACTAGCTTCCACGTTTCAAACACACATCTCCCTTCACTATTCTTGCCTTTGTATTCCTATTGCTCTTCACATATTTCTCTGCAATGTTTCATCTCCTTGTGACTGTGAATCAGAACGTTCATTATCTGGTGATTAAATTCATAAACACTGATTCATTCTCCCTTACTTCATTAAGCTGGTCTGTTTTGGTCCTGATTTATTCCATGTCTGCTTGAGAATTCACCTGCATCTTCTGCTCTTGAAAGAGCTTTACAAGAGTGTTGTGTCTGGGTTTTACAGCTGAAAAGTGTCCCAAACGTGTGCTGTGTGACAGGACTGTTTTTAAACAGGACTAAAACTATGCATTCTAGTTTGAGCAGACCAGAGTCCAGTGAGCTAGCTAACATTGAAATAACACAGGTTATGAGAAAAACATTTTAGAAATACTTTGTAGGGATGTGAAAGAGTCAGGATTCAGCAACTTCTCTGACCTATTTTTACAATCTATTTACAGTGTGTCTGGAAAGCTGCTAATGTAACCATTCCGTCCATACATCCCACTACTGTTTGCAATAACCTGCAGAAAAATTCATGGAGCACAAAAACATAGATAATAATTACCTTATTTTGAAAGTACAAGCCACACCTTGAAATACCAGTTTAAAATACTGTATAAAACAAGGAATAATGAAGCAAAGCCCCACAACCTGGGAAAATTCTGCTCATTCTACTGGGTATGTGAACTACAAGCTCTCCTTCACATTTACTGCCAGACCTGGGAAAATTCCTATTTGAAGAGGGGAGTTCCAGTCTTTTTACCTCTCACTAGAAACACCAATTTTGTCGTGCAACATAGTGGCATTAGTAAATTTTTGGTTATCTCCCTGCCCTTCAGTGAGAATAAGTAGCTCTTCTTGGCACATCTGCTGTCCCAGGTAAAGGGCAAATCCAATCTCACAGGCAGTATGTATGCACTTGCTTAATTTACTGAAAGAATGGGTTCTAACTTTGCATTTACAATCAGACACATCTGCTCTGAAAAGCAGGGGGGTAAAAAAATAAAACCACACCATAAACTACTACTAGTAGTAGAAGGATGACTGGAACAAGATTTGCCCAAAACTAGGAACTCCACACCAAAGTATTAGGATGACAACACTGAGGGAACTGTCCATTAATGTGTCCAAACACCTCCCACACTACAGCAATTTTATCTCCATTTAAGTGGTTTCACTACAGGACTGTATTTTCACTTCCCAAACAGCTGAGCTTATTTCCAGGATTTACCAACTTGTGTCTGTGACTCAGCTGCACCACGATTACAACAATCACAGTATGATTAAGAACTCGTTATTAGAAATATTTTTGTAGCACACTAAAAATAAGTATTTAACTAATTTTATTCACAGCATATAGTAGCCAACTTTGCCATTTCTGTCCTAATGAGACACAAACAAATTATTTGCAATGAATGTCTTCCCTCAGAAATTAGTGTGTTGTGCCTTTTAACCATACCTGAATGGAGCATGATTTTCTGCAATACATTTCTTATTGTATGTTACATCATTCAGGAAGTTGAAATAACACTTATTTATTGATCAAAGGTTTATTTCCCACAGGTCTGCAAAAGGTGGAGTTACACTAATTTTACATCCAGGTAAGCAAATGCACACATTTAAATTGATCTACAAAATGCATTCCCAAATCAAATGTGGACACGGGCTCATAGTATTTGGATAGTAACTGGCAGGGAAAAAGACAGATTCTCATGACTTAGAAGAGCAAAATGCAGCTTGTTTTGCTGTGATGACCCAAATTATATTGTAATTTCATGGCTAACACAGGTTTTCGAAATGAGGTAACCATGATGTCACAAAATAATTCTGGCAATTAAAAAAAAAATCAGATTATTTTTCCATAGTACTTCAGTAAACACAGTGACAATTGTTCAGGTTGTTGACAGTCGTGCAGGTTGCCATTCCCTGCAATGGCATTTACTAATTGAAGAGTGCAGACAGCTGTGAGCTGTGGTCAGGAGCATTTTGCTGAAAATCTGATGCCTGAATATCATTCATAAAAGCAGTAAGAGAAAAGCAATACTACAGAATTATGTTATTAATTTACTCCTGGATGGCACAGCTGATAAAAAGGACAGAATATAACCCTGATATGACAAGTGCAGCGCTCAGATTGGAATGTCCTTCCCCAGGGTAGCTGCTCTGGATTTGATCTGGCATAGTTCATAGTAGAATCAAGCCTTAAAATGGACAATTTTCCAGCAATAACGAAAGGATTACAAGGCAAACTACTCTATAAAACAGCAGCGGGAAAAGGTGGATAAAAATTGAAACAAGAGCAATAGAAGTCTCGCTGCATTACAAGTATCAGTGAAGCAAATTCTTCCAATAAAAAGCTCAAACCAAGGAGTGTTATTTATTTGAGAACATCAGTTTGGCTGACCGATATCTGTGCGAGTGTTGCCTGACACACATACTTATAGAGAGGAACAGCCTCTGGTTTGACATCAGAAAGATGTCTATTAGCGTGCTCTTAGGAATGAGTAAACATATTCCTCACGCTTATACTGGGTAGAATTCCTGAATTTCTACTGATTTTTGTACCACTAGGCTTCACTCCTCATTGCTTCCCTATACTTTACCCCAGAAACCATCCCTAACCTATTTCAGGTACCCTGGAAGATTTCATGCACTGGCTAATGGTGTGAGGGCAACAGTCTTACAAAACCAGAATGAAAATTTAACTTCAGCAGCATCTCTAACTTCAACCTTCAATTCGAGGCACCCTGGCTAGCATAGCAAGGAGTGCCAGGCTTAAGTAATAAGCCAATTCCAATTATGTCAGCACACTGGATGCTCCAGAATTGGATTTCCAGGCAAGAGAAAGAATGTGTAATTTTGCAATGTAACCTCTTCATGACAAGGGATAAAGGTTATACTACACAAAAGACTGATCACCTGCCAACTGTTTTCACAGAAGCAGAAATTATTGTACACTAATGGCAGTACTTACTCTTTCAAAAACACCCAAGGAGCAAAAAATGCCATAGCCTTGCTGGGCTACATGCTACCCATCTCCATTCTCCTCAGGTATGTAGATGGAAGTTCTGCTGCCGCTGCTGTGCACAGAACTAGCATTAGCAAGAACAGCACCACACCAGAGCTCAACACATCCACCAGTTCTGGGTGAAAAGCAACCCCAAGCAGAAATAGAACCAGCTTAAATTGGCTCAGGCAACGACTTTTCCTTCCACTCACCACAGACTACTGGGATGCAAATTCCTGGCAGTCAAAACTACAACAGATGACAAGCTCATGAGCTTAAGTAGATGTCTTCAGTAGGATTATTTTTAACCAGCAATTTAAAAGTACAGGCATGTGCCTATCCTTCATGAGGTTTTTATCACCTATTTAACATCATAAATTAAAAAAATACTTTTTGAAAGTTATGTAAATTAACAACTGTCCCTTCTCAATTACAAGTGAAATTATTGTTGCTGTTTGGAAGTTACACAATACGCTGCTATCTCACTGGATAAGCAGTTAAGCGTGAATCCTCCTGAACCAAGTATCTTTTCCACTGGCTTCATTTATTCACAGGGAACTAGAGTCTTCCAATCTTCCCTCCCCAAGACAAAAATAACTACATAGACACTTAGCCATTTCCTAAGACTGAGTACACTGCAGGTATTAGAACATGGGGAGGTTTGTACATTACCAATCTTTTTGAAATTGTATTTGCTGCCGAGTTTCCTTTTTTAGACAGCACTCTGCAGGCCAAAATACATGACAGCATTTAAGCAAGTTTAATGGAGTTTTGTCAATGTGAAGATTTATTGGATTGTGCCCCGATGGCAGATGTCATCATGAGACGTTAGCAACCACAATGTTCAACTTTTATACAACCATAAAATCAGATATTTACATGTGCTGTTTCAAAGCAAAACTGTCTCTTGGCTTTAGGGCATTATTTAATTGCAAAGCTTTATGTATTTATGTCTTCATAGTAGTACTTCCTAATAGCCACTTGTCTAGGACTTTAATTAGCCTGTCTGATGAGTAAGCGTTTATCATATTTTATTTACGAGTACCTCACGAGATAGCTACATCTCAAATCACATCTATTTTATCTGTGAAGCCCCGATGCAAAATATTTTAATTGGAACACAAAGGGGAAAATTCTGACCCTACAATCAGCCTCTGACTGCTGAGAAGCTTTGGGGGAATCTTGTAAGTGCACAGCACAGCAGTTATCCTGCAATACAAAGAGGGGAACAAACTTCCAGCCTTCATGCAACACAAGCACTTGGGTACCAGTAATGTTTTACAGCTTCGCAACACCATCCTTAAGACCACATTCAAATATTGCAATAGACTTCATTAATTATGGCTGAAATCAATGGGAACGGCAGCTTTTCCTTTCAAGACTGAGTCCTGCAGTACCCTGTTACCCTCAGTCTTGTGGAATTATGGGCTAGTTTATAAATAATACTAAGTGCAGCAGAACGACAACACTGTTATATAAATGAGGGTACAAAACACAGGGCAGTACAGATCTATTCCAAACTATCAGAACTGTTCTATCTTCTATGGATGATAATTCCTTTTATGTGTCCTGATGGCAGGATCAAACTATTCACTTCTGCCATCCGTGTGCAGCGTGTCCCTCATCACAGAACTTCGACTACAGATTGTAAACCTCTGACTCAGTGGGCAATACCCACTTGACTGCATTAGCAAAGAGAATAAATGCTTCTCCTTTGGTATAAATGCTGTGGGTCAAATTGCACTCAAGGGAAGGCCAGACTAATGGCTTTCCTTTATTAACACAGGGCAAGCCAATATTTTACTTATTTTCACAGAGAGTGCGTGCAGGTAATTTAAGCTACTACAGGGAGCAGGCAGAAGTATTCTCATTCCCACTTAGCACAGTTCAGCATAGAGGGGTCCCTCATGCACCCACGTTCCACAAATCATTAAGAACCTTATATCCAGGCCCCAGGTTAAGTCAAAGAACTTTATTTTTTTTTTTCAAAAATACTTGTAAATCCTTGAATCTTTACAGTTCCTAAACCTCTGAGGCATTCTAGGCTTGTAATCTCAGATTTACCAGGCTGCTGAAGGCATATCACAATGGCCACTACACCTGATCACGTACTAACACCAGTTTAAAAGCAGCAAAAAAAAGTTCAAGCAACTTTTCTGGTGAGTTTCAGGCCAAGCAGTTACTTGCTTAAGATGCAATTTCCATCTAAATGCTTTTCTGCCTGTTGGTCCCAACCAACACATCCTACCACATCACCTGTGGGCCTCTGCCACGCTTCTTGAACCTTCAGTCCTGCCAGAGTGCTTAAACAGAGCCTCAAGTGCTAAACAAACTGGATGTCGTGTCATCTGGACTGACTGATAAAGGACTAGAAGGAAAGTCCCATAACTCAGCTTGGTTTTGGCAACCTGACCCACTTCAAGAAGGTCTGAAGTCATGTTCATTACAACACCCAACCAGCAGAAGCTGACATCTACCCCAAGAGAAAGTGAGAAGCAGCAGAAATTCTGCTGGCAGTTACCTGCCCTGTCGTTCCTAGCAAGACTGACCATCTGTCTTAGTAATCACACTGGCATTTATAATGATGCCAAGCAGGGTCAGCTGAGCCACTCTGTCACCCTTGCCTTCACACCTCAGAAAGTCCAGGATGCATTAGGTTCAGTCAGAAAACCAGCTGTTTGTCACATCTCCAGATGACTGTAGCAGCGTAACTGATGCTTTCATTTAGCTTATCCCACTGTTTAAAATCATAGTTCACATCTACCTTCTCAAAAATTAACTCCAATGGCAGTGTGGCATTTAACTCCCATTTGCAAATACAAATTCCATTTGTGACTACAGTTGCTGTTTGTCTCAAAATCTCCCCTTACTTCCTGAATGGTTCTATACTTCACATCTAATTAAAATCAACTAATTTATTCTTGTAGATTGATACTTCAAAAGCAAGTACTCCAGTAACTTAGATGAGGTGGAACCAATGGGATCATTTACAGAAGCAAAGGAAGCAGAGTTTGGCCCATGGTTAAAATTAGGCAATATTAATAAAATTCAGCTATAACTTGGCCATCTATTCAGGGAGCTGTGACAAAGCATCAACTGATTTAGAGCTCAATACTGCAAGGTTCTCTCTGTCAAAGTACATGAAGCCAGTGGGAGGAGAAGATGTAGCCACATAAGCATTCGCAGTCTGTCAGCACTGAGTTTTGCAGGCTTCTGGGTTAGCGATGGGGAAAGATCTCCAAGTGGCAGATACAGCAGAGTTCCCCTTGATGAAGTTAAAATTATATTCATCCTTTTTCCCCTCCATCTCTCTCCCAGGTTATGTCACTACTTCATAAGGAAGCAGACAAGCAGTTGCATCTATAGCCTATTTTAACTAGCATCTAGTGTAGGAACTCTTCACACTTTTGATATTTTACTGTCTATAACAGTCTTGAAAATCCCAGCAGATAATCTTCCAATTCCAGGAGCTGGAGAAGAAGCCAGGAGACACAAAGGTTGCTTCCAACTCTCCTCTACCCTCCCTAAAGAGAAGTGAGCTTCTTAATCATTCAAATGTTTATAATTAAACCCAGATAGAGAAAACAGGTTGATCTGCCTGGGAAATTACCTAAGTGTCAAATTAAGTAGCCTCCTCATTGTGATGCATATTTATCAGGGTGTTAATGATTCATTTGAAGATGACAGTTGGAAGTGGCTTCACTTCACTGTCTGATTCCTGTGGCCTTTCTTTCCCAATTCCTTACTTTCACTACTGAAATCGGCACGTGCCATTTCAATATCTTTCAGATTATTCAAAGGCTGTGTCTACACACTCAGAAAGAAGACAGCAGAAGATATTTCCGAAATCCCTAGGTCATCTTTGTATTATTTGTTCTGTTTCACTAGTTCCTGCTGTTTCCTTCAAAGTGGTGCATCTAGACACAGATGGAAGTGTCAAAGTGTGTGTGGTTCAGCACATCTCCATCCTGAGCCATACAAATGATAACTCAACATTAGAAGACATTTGTTTCTCCTCACTTTTTTTCTTTTTTACCCTTCACATTGAAAACTTTGAAGGCAAGAAGAGGGGAAAAAAATAAAAAGAAAATCCTTCCTTTCAGCCTGAATCCAGCTGAACTTTTGTGAAGCACACAGTAGGAGCAGTGGTCCACTTGAGAAAACAATAGATCAAATTCATCCATTTCCTTGATGAATGGCCAATAACTAGAAAGTCAAACCCAGAGACTATGCCAGCATTAAATCAGACCTGAAGGACATTACTGGACTTGGGTCACACCATAAATCAGGAAAAATCATTCTTTGCTCCACTTAGATTTGTATTTACATAGGAGCCAAGTTTTATAAAAGAGCTGACCTTGTCTCCTATCAAGATAAAACATCTGCCCTTCTATCAATAGAACCAGAAGTTCAAAGCCGGGATTGATCTTCTGTAGATTTGGGTATTACGCCAATCTAGCTGGAACAAAGGTAAAAAGTTATTTCTATTTCTTCTTAAAAAAATAATAAAAATTCTTAAGTCACATGAAGACATTTCCAACAATTAACAGCAGTCAATTTTCAATGTTATAATTGAACTGGCGAATAAGGCAAAGAAAACTTTGCTTATGAATCAATCAATAGGGTGGGTATAGCATAGGAAAAAGTGGAGCTTGTCTTTAGTTTGGATTAGAGGGCCTGTTGTTTGAAATTTTCTTTCAGATAAAGCCTTCTTACTAAACAGGATCAAATCAAAAGCCTGCTGCATATCTGATCCCTTAAAGAAGAAGGTGATCTAGCCAAATGTTTCCAAAACTTTGCACTGTTTACAAATGTTTGACTCAAGGCATATTGACCAAGCCTTCAAGCCTCCTAAAAATAACTACAACCAAATCAAGTGGTTTTACAAATTTACAAGTAAAAGGTCTCACACAACTACTTCAAACCATCTATCAGGATGGTAAAGCAGGATGACCATGAGCCAGCACTGTGCCCTTGTGGCCAAGAAGGCAAATAGCATCCTGGGGTGTATTAGAAGGGCTGTGGTCAGTAAGTCAAGAGAGGTTCTCCTCCCCCTCTACTCTGCCCTGGTGAGACCCCATCTGGAATAGTGTGTCCAGTTCTGGGCACCTCAGTTCCAGAGGGACAGGGAACTGCTTGAGAGAGTCCAGGCCAGAGCAACAAGAATGATGAAGGGAGTGGAGCATCTCCCATAGCAGGAAAGGCTGAGGGAGCTGGGTCTCTTTAGCTTGGAGAAGAGGAGACTGAGGGGTGACCTCTTTAATGTTTATAAATATGTAAAGGGTGAGTGTCAGGAGGATGGAGCCAGGCTCTTCTCAGTGACAGGCAGTGATAGGACAAGGGGCAACGGGTACAATCTGGAACACAAGAGGTTCCACTTAAATATGAGAAAAAACTTCTTCCCAGTGAGGGTGATGGAACACTGGAAGGGGCTGCCCAGAGAGGTTGTGGAGTCTCCTTCTCTGGAGACATTCAAAATCCACCTGGACATGTTCCTGTGTCACCTGCTCTAGGTGTTCCTGCTCTGGCAGGGGGATTGGACTGGATGATCTCTCAGGGTCCCTTCCAATCCCTGATATTCTGATCTGCAGAGAACTCCTGGAAGCTCCAAGCCAGACAACCCCTCATACGAAGCAGACGGATTATGGGGTAGAAAGACTTCAGAGTAGTGAATGTCTTTCCATTTCTCACATTAAGGGCATTTCTACTAAGATTTGCTAAATGAATTAAATTCTGAGCAATCACCTTTGGGCTGCGGTGATGCCTGGGCTTAAGGAAAGATTTTTTTTTAAGTGTTTTGTCCTTTCCATAAGAATTATTTAATCAGTAGTCATTCCCAGCTATGTTGAGATCCAGTCAAACTGTCTCAAAATTAACCTGGCTTCCTCATTTTATATAATATTAGTCTAAAAACTCAAAAAGAATCAGCGCATATAGTTCATCTGCAGGTGCCTTGTGGTACATAATTTTGCACTTGCACTACCCTGTTACCCATTTTTCAGAAAAGAAGAAATCAAATTTTCTTTCTGTCATGAAAGCACCAGTCTGCTTCATTTTTCTCAACTGTCATTAGAAACACCAAAAGGACTGAATGACAAACGTTACAAGTCCCTGACCCACCAGAATTTGACAGCAGTTTCATAATATTTTTCTCTTGAATCGCACCTTCTGGCATAAGGTGAACGCATTGTGACATTTGTTCCACTATCCTGATTCTGCTGCACCAGCTGCCAAGCCTGCCTTGTATTCTGTGTGTCTACTGCACATCAATGCAAACAAACAGCTGGGAGAAAGGTATCTTTAGAAACATTTCCCACCCTCCTCAAGATTTCCCAAAAGTCTCCTGATCTAGTCCTTTCCCCAGAAGCTCAAGGTCCTACCCTGACACACCATCTGATAGGAACCCTCTATTCCCTTGGCAATAGCAATAGCTTTGCTCAAGTTACAGCCATGTCTTTCACCCTTTCTTTTATGCAGCCTTTATGAGGGACAGATTTAAGAAAAATTATAATTTCCCATTGCCAGAGGTCTCTCAGTTATGTCTATTCTACTCTCAACATCCGAGGAAATTCATAGGTGAGAACTGGAAGCAGCACAGACATGTTGCAAGGTGAGCTACATTTATTCCCTAAGACATGGGAGGTCCTTTTATAACCTTTCTATGAATGGAAGCATCAAGCAGACATGAATCCATCCCTCAGTAGCAGTTCGCTGATCTAATAACAGCTGTGGCACAGTATAGGGTAGACATCTCTAAGGTATCTTTACACTACCTGACTTAAGTACTGCAAGTAATACATCTGCACCAACTCCAGGCTTGACAAGAATTAACCTCCCGAGCCTTTACTGATTTCCCCTGGTAGCTTTGGCAGAATCCCAAAGTCTCGGTGGTATTGCAGCCATTAGAAAAAAGCTTATGAATCAACCAGGCGAAAGTGAGTTCATGGGCATCAGCGTATAAACACTGCCACTGTAGTAAAGCTGAACTGACAGCAATGACTCTGATCCAGATGTACCAGATGTGTACAAGTTGTGTTTCCCATCCACAGACCAAAAACCACATAAAGGTCCTGGGAGCGGTCAATCCAACACAACATTAAGTTCAGAGCCACACAAGAATTTTTGCTGTTCATACTCACTCAGGGCCAATAAGAGACATTTGCAATCCAGCCTTCAACTTCTCAAGTATACTCAGAGGTTTCAAGTACCTCAATTACTTCTTAGCAAAAACAAGCTCACACAATTTACCATAGGAAAATGGTTATTCTAACAACATCATGAAACACTGTCAAATTATCCTTGTGACTGGAACAAAAACATTGAGGCAAACCCAAAAGGAATGTAAGGAAATACGCTGCAGGAGAGAAAGATAAAGGACAATTGGGAAAAGGACACTGACTTCGAGAATGGGGGGAAAGAGAAAGAATGATCCATCTGAGATACCAGAGATTTTCCCCACTGCAGAAATGGACACCTGGCAGCAAATAAATCCAAATATCTTTCCTGTTCATGTTTGCCATCCCAGGCCAAAACTGATGTAGCCCTATCTCCTTCAATGCCTATGGCACGGGAAGGATAACGGCAGACAGAACTTGTAAGAAGCCAAAACTGCTTCAGACACCGAGTTCAGATTTCTCAGCTAGACCTCAGCTAGACCTCACCTGATTCGCCTGGGATCTGCCACTTCAAATACATCACAGATGTACCCATAGATTAGGCTTCAGTACAAACTCCTAAACCGTAACAACACAGACTGCAGTTTAAAAGTCATTGACAACAGTACTATGGTAATCCTGCTTCTGACCAAATCCTACCAATAAATTCAGCTATAAGGGCCAAGAAAATCATAAATCTTTTAAGTAGACCAGTCACCAAACTAATCACTATTAGAATTAGACTCTGCGTACCGAGGAACGGCACTCAGATCCAGAACTGGAAAGCAACAAGAGAAAAGGGGCAGGAAACTGAGTGAACTTGGATTAAACTCCAATAAGAAAGGTGACATTTAAACAGAAATTTTAATCTAAATAGAGAAAGACAATCTGTGTTTATGGCACATGCCCACATCTTACAGAATGATGTGCTAGTGCTTAATAAAAAAGTACACAGTATAGAAACACTGTTGTATGATAAGTAGATAGACAAAATAGGCATAATATTCTAGTTTCTCTCACTGTTATCCTAGGAGGAATACTTTCACATGCAATTAACTATGTTTGCAATATACCAGAGACAAACAAAGGTAAATTGAAAAAATCCAATTAAATTAGAGAACCACAAAGGACATATTCAGTGACCAATAAATAACACATAAAGCACTACTGGAATAGGTCAATGAGCATTGTTGGTTATCAAATGTTGAAGGGAATTCCTGGAATAACAACAGAGGGGAGATATTACACTCTGATTCATTAAGGGATTGCAGGTGTGACAAGAAAGGGCAGCTTCATGGCACGGGTTCTTGGCTGTTTAGAGAAGCTGTGTTCAGATCCTGGATCCCACACTGAACAGGCTGTTGCATCTTACTTTCTTGGCTGAATAGTAAGGGATGAAAATGCCCCATTACTCACTCTCCTGCACTGCACTACTAATCTCAGATGAATGCACAACAGCTACTCCCCCACCTACTTTGATGTAAATTCAAACACACATTTTTGTGCTTTTCCCCAGATTGCTTCTTATATGAGGGAGGAGGTCCCAAAAATTGTTACAACATGCCATCAGTGTACCTTCTTTCTGTAAAACTTTGTTTCATTACGATACTTGCAAGAAGTTTTACATCCACTTGATGAGAAGGCACAGGGACAACGCAGGTTTTACTCTTTCACTACGTGTAGAGCTCTTCCTGAGCAGTCATTGACTGAACCTTTCAGCATGAAAGCTGGTAAATTTGCATTTCTCTGCTGTACATTAACTCCTGACCACAAGCTGCACACAAGTTTGTGCTTAGCAATGAGGATTTTTCAGCCTACAGGTCTTCCCAGTTTCTTTTCTGTCAATAGACCAACTCTGGTCCTATCAAAAGACATGGGTTTAAGACATGGAGTTACTCTTGTTGCCTTAGTCTGAAAGATTTACTTTTTGTACCTTATTAATGAAAACACTTAACTTTCATATTTAATTAAAGCAAAACATAAAATCTGACTATTGTGAAGCTACTTCAACAAAACAGCTTTGAAGTAAACAAGTCCAATGTTTTCTAGCATGCAGTGACCACCTCTGTGGTTCGACAATAGTTTTATTGTAGTGGTGGGGAGATACAAATCCACCCTTAAGTGAACCTTTTGAGTCCAATGATATATGCCTGGAGGTGCAGAGCAGCTACCAATTGAATGTACACATCTGCCTTGGGGACAAAACGAAAGAACAGTGTGTCCCAGCAACACAGGAGTCCCTCTAGCTGCAAGAAAACCTGTATCCAGTCACAGTAGCACATCAAACCTTGCATCTTCTCACAAGTGTAACAGAAACTGAGAAAGCCCTCCTCTACTCCAACACACATCCCCTTCAAGTCTTTATACATATTTTCTTTCTCTCAGTGCCAAGTTTTGACATGCTCTTGCCATTAATCCTCTGCAACACCAACATTGCATTCAGCAGCAGCCAATGGCTCTCCTGTGTTTTCTCCTCATTTTCTTTCTCCTATCTATTCACATTCCTCATAAAACATCAAGCAAATTTACATTCTCCCTTGAAATCCATTTTGACTTTGAACTCTACAGGATCTACTTCTCATCTCTTACCACACCTTAAAAGCTATCAGAACTCAAAGAAGTCACCCGTGATTGAGTGCAACTCTCACAATTCAGGGAACAAACACAGCTGGGCTGAAACTGGTCCCAGGAAAAGGTATCACTATTCCTCTGATATTTAACAAGGTGGAAACTGAAAAGAGAACCTTTCTAATCTACTAGTTTGGAACTGTGCAGCCCTACAGACCCTGTCCTGGTAGAACTCAGACGAGCCAAAGGAAACTAGTTCTGTTCTGAAATAAGATAGTCCTGCCCTTGCCACAACCTGAGATTTTCTGTTGCTTTGAGAACTGTCAAAACCAGTGAGTCCAAGCTGTAATGCAAAGAGGCCTGCACTGAAACTGTAATATTTCCATTTGTTTTCTTTTGTTTCTGCTAACAGCACCTCAGAGAACGGTGAAGTCCTTTAAAGCCTATCTGTTGATTTCAAAGGGAACCAGTTTTCCTTATGCTTTTGCTTTGTTGAGTTTTTTGTTTGGTTTGTCTGTTTAAGTTTTCAGCTTGTTTTCAGGGGCACCAGCAGCTAAAATTCCTGTGAAAACTGCAGTAAGGCTGAGTAGAAAGCCTGAGAAGTGCTTTGGGCACCACCTGAAAAAAACACAATTCTTCAGCAATAGCAGTGATATTAAACTTGCTCTGGGTTGAAGAATGTCATTTTCTAACCACCACCTTCCTCCTATCAAAACAGCCCTGAGTTACTACATAACACGAAAATATTTGCATTGCATTAAGGGATTTGTTCTGTTGTTTTCCTCTTATAATCCAAATGCTAAGAAGAAGCTCAGCTCCAGGCAGTGGAAAAGGTGCCACATCAGAGCCGGGAAGTTCACATCATTTCAGAAGCAGACATGAAACAATTAATTTAGCAGCATAGAAAAATGTCAGTTTGGCAAACTCAACATGCAGGGGTTGCAGCTTTGTGGTCTTTTTTTTGGAGGGAAGCCTGTGATTTTGGCTCATCACAACCCCACTATGCTCCTCACGAAAAGAGGAGCTAGTATCTTCCCATCCTCTTACAATGCCTTAAACACTGCTGCCCATGAATCAGCACACAGCCCTGACTAAGGCTCACCATAGCACAGGGGAAATGGTCATGAAGCACAAAGCTATCACAGCTGGAGAAGAAATGGTAACAAGTTCCTCTGACCAAGAACTGCCAACTTATAGTCTGGAAGGTCATTTTGGTTGCATGGACATCATCTTCTCTGTTTTCCCAGCCAATCTTTCCTAGTTTTTCACAAATGCTTATTTAGGGACAAAGGATATTAACCAGCAAACTAGTTTCCAAGGAATCTTGATGAGGCTTGAAGGGAGAATTACCTTCAAATTTAAGCTTGTACTACGAAGCTGACCTACTGTTTCCTGTCATCTCAATGAGTGATCTGTTGCAGCTGCAGGTTTATGCACCTTTGCCTTTCTTATGCTGACAGAATAGGCAGATAACTGTTCACATGAGGCAGAAGAGCTTTGTAATGTGTCTCAACTACAGAAATGCTATGCCAAGAGAGATGCTCACTGGGTATGGGTAGATGTCTCATAATTTAAAAAAAAAAAAAAAAAAAAAAAAAAAAACACACACAAAACCAAAAACCAAAACCAAACAACACTATCACACAGGAGTCTCTATCCCAAAGCACCCACATACAGGACAAGCACAAAGAAGTATCAACTGTGAACACCAAGGAAAGTACCAAAAACAAAAGAAAGAATTATCAGAATTCCTAAAGCTAAAGCTTTTTAAAAGTTAAAGCACTTTTTAAAGATCTAATTGCATTTTCCCCATCCAAGTGGCTCTAAAGCAGACAGCTTTCACTATCATTCTGCTCTTATAAAAGCATAACCCTTCTGAAGAAGCACCACACAACTTGTTTAATATTCTGCTATCTCTAAACTAGCAGGTATACTATTTTAAAAACAGTAGGCATAGCTTTAAAAAAAAACAAAAAACACAGAAGGAGATGCGTCAGGACATTCAGTGAACTCAAACATGGACAACCAACCTGTTTGTTAAAGAGAGGGGTGTGAGGCTGGGTATGGCAATATGCTACCATTCTTAAAATTGCTTTTGAAAGCCAGTATTAATCCAGGTTGGCAGCAAACTATTGCTTTTAAGAAACACCTTCCCTTTATAAACAAACCTAGCTGGATTTATTTTTCTTCATTTAAGAACCACAGGCAGACTGGGATTTTTCCTCTGTGAAATCTTTTTGACTATCGTGGCTGGTCTCAGGTGTGCAGCCTTAGTACAAATGGGTAATACTAAAAGGTTTCTTCAGGCATAGCCTTGAGCTATGGGGAGTAAAATGCACTGCCTTGTGAGCAGCCTCTGGCACAAGGGAAAGCAGTAGAAAGAGCAACCTGAAATTCTCGCTCCTTCTTGGTCCCCCAGTTCAAGTTTTTCCTTTAATTCCCTTTTTCCCCACAAAAATTCATTTCCATCTGTCTTGTGAATCCTGAATCCTCTGCTAGCAAGTGGCTGAACTAGCTGAAACAAGACAGCATAGTCCCCGTTTCCTCTCACAATCTTTTCACAAGATTTTGCAAGCCTACAAAGGAGAGCCCTCCCTTACACAGATACTGTTATTCCAGTCCAGTATAGTCTTAAGTAAAGTTCAAAGGCTATCTACTGTGTCAGCTAGGAACACACCTGGGGGCATAACAGTATCTGCTGCTGTTTAGGAATAGGTAGCTCAGGCCTATGAAACCACTCGAGAAACGTTAAGAGGACTTTAAAAATGCCTCCATGCCTTCCCCCATAAGATGCTCCCTAGTTCATGTTTATTTATTACTTGACTCAACCAAAAGGATGATAAACGTTCTCCTTACATAGAATACACACGTATATAAAGCTATAGCCTACATAGAATACACACGCATATAAAGCTATAGCCCTCCTTACATAGAATACACACGCATATAAAGCTATAGCCCTCCTTTCCCAAACTCTACTCTCCACATCAATTTAACAAATCAAAATCCAAATTTTTGGTTAGGCTAGCAGGACTCATTGACATTAGCCATCAACAAAACCAATAGACATCAGCACCTAGAGAGCTAAGCTCCATACACAGAAGTATTCCCCATGATCCTGCCGCACTGCTGTCCATGCAAATGAACCTGTCTGTAAGCACAAGGTTCTAAAAGTTCATCACCCACCTCTTTCTGATGTGGTATTTGTGTTCCCCAGGCTCTCCTCAGCCTCTCACCAACCTCTTTGCCTTTCTCAGCCTGCCACAGGTCTCTGGGAACTCACCACCTGGACTTCCTGCTCTGTTGCACTCCAGAACATCATTAAGCAGCCCCACCTCATGCTCTACTTGTCTGCTCTGTAATCAAGGGCAGCCATTGGAATCAGCTGTTGCTCATTTCAGCAGCCACTCCAGCCCAAACCACAACATTTTCAATGGATCCTTGCCTTTAGTCAAGTTTCCCACCCCATCACAGCTTGATCTTCAGGTTGTGATGAATTATCCAACCTAGCTCTTGAGTCTCCATCCTGCTACACAGCAAAGGTAATTCAGAAGTCACGTAGCATTGATCTCGCTAACACAGGATCAATACCGTACCTCCACACTGTGCAAAATCATGCCTCATGGGTTTGGTTATGTATAGGCCAAGGGGAGGATAAGATGGATAAATTCTACTGCGGTGCAGTGAAATTTGTGCTCAGGACATTACTCATCACAAATACATTATGTTATACACTGACATGACAGATGATTCATCATTGTATTCTATCAGTGCAATACAGCATATAAAGGAGCAATGGCATCTGGAGGAAGATTTCACCTGATTTCCTTTAAAACCTGCCGAGCCCTCTTGTTTCTCAAATGCTTGATCATCAGCAAGCATCTCTTTTCACACAGGATGCTCTGATTGCACGTTAGATGAAAACCCACTTAGCATTGCAACAACAGGCAGGACAAGACTTGTTTTTCCTTGCAGGATAACAGTAGTCATGGTATCTTCCTCCGTGTGCTGATACTTTATCATCTTTTAAGTAGACTTCGAACATAAATTTAAAAGTTACCGTACTGTTCCTTTCCCCTTGTGTTTTCACGACAAAGCTACGCTTATCAGCTCTCAGGGGCAGTGGAAGAAGGAGGAACTGGAAGTAAAGAGAGAATATGGACATAAATTATTTTAACTCCCTCTGTGGAAAAGAATCCCCTCATCCCTTCATCATCACTAACTTGCCAACTCATGTTAGCCTCAAGCTGACCTACCCTAGACGAACATCACAGTCTTACAAATTACACCAGAAATCTGCCAGTCCATACAGAGACCATCTGGGGGAGCTCGTGGAGAAAATGCTCTTCTATTTATCCCACGCAACCTTATTCATTTGGCTTCGCTTTCTAGGAAGGATATTTCAACAGCTCATGTTGATGTTTACACACAGATATGAGCCTCAGAATTTCATAGCAAATCCCAGGCATCTAGGCCCACATCTCATTCATCTTCCTTTTCTTTTTCTGCTAGGATGCTTGATGCCAGACTACTACTGAGACCAACTCACGCCTCAATTCCACAGGTACAGGATAGGACTAGGAATACTTATTCCTCCAGCAAATGTGCTGAGCTTAGCAAATACAGAAGGTTGACAATCCAAACATCACTGAAAGCTGATATTTGAATGCCAGAACACATGGCTGTCTGAAATTAGACAATAGATGTTGTGTCATCTAAGGAAATTTTCATTCACCTGCCTGTAAGTGCTTTACAGTTTTTTAAGACATTTGTTTTGTTTTTCTCTAATATATCAGAAATAAGTGTACTGTTTATGCCAAGCAAGATCTAGATTCTTCAAAAAAGTTAAAAACACAATGTCATTCATTATTGTGCGTTAAAATCTTTAACATGAACTAGCAGACTGTACAACAGATGCAAGAACACAAGAGGATTCAACCAACACAAGCCCACACATCAAGACACTGTCAGTGTCAAAACTTTTCTTTCCATTAAATAAAAGACTAAAAAACACAAGAAAAATCATTCTTGCAAACTATTTGTGTGTTCTAAAAAGAAAAGAAACCAACCATTAATTCTTCCCAGTCTTTTACATTCAAGTAACTAATGATGACAGTTTGTAACTTGAGGAAAGGAAAATTCTTCTACCCTAGAGCAGAGCCAGGGCATTACAGGTACCAGCACTCTATCTATGCCACAGGGGCCATCTGCTGAATTCACTGGGGAACTCATGAAACCCAGATTTGCTGCACTAAGTACAACTTTCTAATGTTGATTATCTACTCTGCCAGAAGAACAGTAATTTTGCCAAAGCACAGCTATTAGATACACAGCAAACCAGTACTTACTCTAAATGCTCAATCTGCTATCTAAGATTAAATTATAATCACTGAAATGAATTCTGGGGTTCCTGGGCCCACTATATTTTATTCATGATCTTGGGATACATATAAACTTTTACAAATTATTACTGTCCTGTGCTGTTCCTTAAAGAACTGCTCCATTCTCTCCAAGAATTAAACTGAAGACCTGGAGATAAAGCAGGTTAACAGGTATTTCATACCTAACCACAGTGAAGAGCAGCTCTGTGTAAAATAGACTGAGGAGCCTAAGGTAGAATCAGGTAAGAATGAAAGGGGTCTACATCTTTTCAGCTCCCACAGTATTTCTACAAGTAGTCTCTGTACATGGATGAAGAGGGTTAACTTCAATGTAACAAGCTTTGGTAGCTGTGAGCTTCATAAATACTGCACTAGAACGGACCATAATATTCAAAATCCCCACATCTTACATGAAATATATATATACACATGTACAGGTATGCATGTGCTGGCACTGATACAGTGACTGATACAATGACAATCTTAAATAACACAGAACTGCTGCAAGTGAGTTGTTAAAATATATGAAATTATTTGATATTGTCTATCTGCCCCTTTTGCCTTCTACCCTGAAGGGCAATCTACATGTTTTCCAGACGTTGAATACCGTATACTGAATTTATTGTTGGTGGCATAAACCAGGTGTGTAAGCCAAGTAGGCTTGATGTTATTAGGCTGTTCATGCTCACAGCCAGAACAGGTCCTTCAGTTCAGCAAGCATCCTGAGCCTGAACTCCCATCTTCTGAGTGCCAGCAAATGTTTCTGAGGATTCATTTTGATCATCAGATCAAAAACCCCTAAAAATGAGACTCTGCTTTCAAAAAGTGTACGGTATTTCTGAGGCTGTGCCCTACATTTGCTGCCTTTTTTTTTTTCCTAAAGAAATGCTTAATATGCAAAAATTAAATACAGGATCTACATTCATTTCACGTGAGTCTTGAAATTAAATGTCAAGAATACCCAAGAGAACAGTGTTAATGAACAGTCTTAGCCCACAGCACCCACTATCTGTCATTCTTATTAAACACAAAAGAACAAAAAGGTTAGTCTAAATGTTGATATTTAACCAAAAGGGAATGTTTTCTGTGCATATTCATGAGATATTAACATTACCACCTTTTTTTGTTCTGCCCAATGAGTTCACTGATAAATAGATATAAAACATGGTTGAACATGGTTATTGAAAATAAAGATGTTCTGGTCGCTAGCCAGCACATCAATTGATTTTACATGCTTGGTTTTTCTCTTTCATTGTTCATTTCTACCTTAGATTATGAATTTTCAGAAGCAAACACGAGCAATTCAGAGTAAATATACAATTGCTACTTGGGCTGGTGTATCGCTTCTCTTAGTTTACCTTTTACAGGTTGCTTAAATCAATACAACTCTGCTCTTGAAAAACACTGCAATATATATTCCTGTATTTTTCTTTGCCATTAAAAACCTTTCCAGAATTTTTCCCTTTCCTTTAATGTAAAATAGCTATCAGAAACCCTTAATGATCTTACAGACTGTGGCTGGCTGTATGATACAAAGATTGATTCATTACTATTTTTTATGAATAGAAATGGTGAATTCACTGCTTGTATGATGTAACACTACTAGAACATTTATGTAAATATTAGTAAATTTCAGGTTTTCTACATTTTAATGTAGAAATTAATTTAGAATTTTAATGTAGACTATAACTTAGCTCAAAACCTGAATAAGGCATATTATTCATTAAACACTATTTATTTTTTTAAAGTCATCCAGACATGCAGCAGAATCATGTGATACCAAACAGCCTAATACATAATCCCACGTGAAGAAAATCATTTACAAATGCATAGCTACACTGTAATTCCTTAGCTGAAACCTATTTAACAAAAGCAGGTTTTAAGAGACAAATAAATTTGTAGAGAAGTTATTTTACTCACTAGGGAGCAATGATTCACAGGAGTAGAAAGTGCAAGTGCCAGAACCAAGATCTGTAACTATTTCTGCTAGGGTTTTTGTGTGGCCAGCATGACTACTTCAGCAACCCATGGTTCTTTTCCTCTTCCCACCTAGAGCATCTTCAGAGTAGTGACCAATTAACTACTCCTGTATGCAGCACTTGTCTGGAGTGCTGCCCTGATGACACTTGGGGCCAGTGGATGCTGCAGAAACGTATGTAAAAATTACCACAAAGTGCTAAAACCATAAAAAGTGATTGTCTTATGGTTCACTGCTTGACTTTAATATAAACCTATAACACTATAATTACAGGATCTTTTACAGTTTCTCTTAAAATAAATTCTGAATCGTAACACTAGTGAAGAGTGTTCCTTTCTATCTGAGAAGCATATAGGGATGTGGCCTGCTTTGGATGCTTTACATAGCTCACAAAAGCCAAGGTGTCGCAGCACCAAGCTGCAGATTGCAGTGAAACTACCTCATTGCAATACTCCAGATGGTAAAAGGTATGTAATTTAATCTCTTCGCATTGCAGTTCATCACCTAGACAATGTTCTGTCCCTGACATGTTGTCTGGTTTGTTATTTGCATTTGTGAGTTTGGCAGGGTATGGACACTCTCTTGATCTGTGCCCACACCAAGACCACCAGTCTCAGTCATAGTCCCTGGCACTATGACAGCAGGAAAGAAACAATTTCACCTGATTCACTGTTGCAGTTTCCCACCTGGCCATTTCCATTCCTTCCACCTTGGTCTGTCTTTGGCTTACAACTGACTTTGGTCACTCACCACACTCTGTGAAATATGCCTATTAAAGATAAATTGTCTTCGTATTTACAGTATTTACCACAAGCATTGCTAGAAGTGACTGAAATGAATACCAATTAAAAAAAAAAAACAACCATAGTAATCTAATGATGCAGTGCAGATGGAAATAAGAAAGACTTGAAAAACTCGCTCTACATCCTGCAAAATCTAAGCTCACATATTAAATTCTTCATAGCAGTTACTGGTGAATTTAATGTTATTTTTTCCTTTTGACTCCTAACGCCATATGATGCTATTCCATGAGGTAACTGGTAGATTATTACTGAGGTAAAAGGTGGATTAATTTACCACATATACAGCCTGTCACTATGATGGTAGCCTGAATATTAACTGATTCAGAACGCTCTATCAGCAGTGTAAGGCTGTGCTAATTGCTCACTGCAGAGCTGTGTATTCTTGTTTTTCGTATAAAGTAGACAATGCAAATGCAAGCAAATACTACTTAAGGTAGTATTGTCAAAAGATTTTAAAAGCAAGAAGAAAAAGCTTTAAGTACTCCAATATTTACACTGTGACAATTCTTTCCATTGGGAAATTACTTTGCCAAAATGTACAATAATCAATCGCAAATTCTTTCTAGCTGGCCTCTCAGAGTCTCTCATAATCCCCATCTCATAAGGTCTATTTAGACATATGAACATCCCTGCTGTCACTATGCTTTTTTCTATTTACTTCCTCAAAATCCCCTTGGCTGCACACTGTGGGGGGGCTCCGAGGGAAGGGGTTCAGGGCAGGAAGCCGTGGGCAGCTCCTGAAGGGCTCCCAACAGCCGGCCAGAACCGGCCCCAGCTGGATCTGAAACCCGCACCGCAGCGTCAAACCCCAAGGTGTAGCCAGGCACGGAAACAAAGGCTTTCCCTCTGCAAAAATAAATATTTTTTAGAAACAAACCTACAGCTGTGACGGCCTGTGGACACACTCCATGCTGAGAGGGGGGACGCCCAGTCCCGAGGGGCTGCAGCCTCCAGGAACCCATCCTGGGCGGGGACAGGCGTGAGGCGCTGCGGCCTGCAGGGACAGCGGCTTGGAGGGACTCAGCTGCGGCCTTCATGGACCCACCCCGAGCGAGGGCAGCTTGAGGGCCTGCAGGAACCCACCCGGAGACGGTCTGAGGGACTGCCCTGGGCGGGGGCAGCCTAAAGGGCTGGGGCCTGCAGGGACACACACACACACACACACCCCGCCCCGAGCGGAGACACTCTCGAGGGCCTGCGGCCTTCAGGGAGGCCTGAGGCGCTGTGGCCTGTACACCTAGGGCCGGAACGGGCCGTCCTCGGAGGTTGGTGCGGATTAGCAGCAGAATAAGTAAAATTTCTCAGCTCAAGACTCTTCTGTTTGTGACTTAAACCCACCAAATTCAGAGCTCAGGCAATTCCTGTGCTCAGATCGTCACTTACTCTGCTGACTGATATTTTTTGATTTCATCGTGCTCCGTCTGGGCTTTTTGCCTTCCCTGTAGTCTGCAAGCCTTTCTAGAGAGGTATTTCCCTGTGGTCTGTGTTAGACAGCCTTGGCAAATTGCATTCAGGCTGAAGACTGGCACTTCTAGCTGCTATCATAAAGTATTAACGTGCATACTTCTCATTGAGCATAATTTTTTAATGATATTTAACAGGAACTGGATGGGTGTGTTTGCCAATTTAAAGGCTGGCAGCAATGCTATTTAGCATGGTTTACTTTAAATGGTACATGCCATTTACTTTAAATGGTATGCCAATTTTTAGCTTCTAAATCTTGTTTTAATATACAAATAACCAAATAATGGTTTAAGAGGATTAATTGCCAGACAATGCAAAGAATTTTTACAGTACAATGCATATGGCAAAGACTGTGTTCTTAGTGCTAAGGAGCAGCCCGTCAGCAAGCTTTTGTGAGCAGTTATTGCATCTTAAACATCGAAAGCATTTTCAGCCATGCATTCACAAAGACTAAGTTTTGTGCTTTTCTCTCTCAGTTTTGCACTGCTTATTGGTGTGAAATTGAAAGAGGGAGTATGAGACAGTAAGAGAATCCGATGTAGGGGAATTGCAAGAGTGTCAAACTGTCGTTCAGTCAAAAATATGACACCAATGAACTAGGCAATGAAGAAATGGATGGTGTCACTGAACAGTGACATTAAGGAATCAACTGAATGTGTAAATCTGAAGTATTGGGTGTCTGTCACCCATGTTATGCATTATTCTTTTTAGCCACTGATTCAAATGAACCTTGTAAATTGAAATGTGCATGTAGAATAGAGTGTTCATAAAAGCCTTTGAGAGTCTCACAGTTTGGGCTATAATTACTTTTTTAGCACAATTCTTTGAGACAGTGACTACCTCTCAAACAAGGACTGATTATCCACAGTTCCTACTGGTTTCATTACAAGCTCATTGGGGAAGGCTTTATGTTATGCAGTGTCAATGGAAAATGGACTAATAAATAAAAATGGGATGATTGATTAAAAGCCAAGAAGTGCTCAAGCGCTCCAGATGATTCATTGTGCTGAAAAGTCTTATGCTCTGTAGAGAAATGAGACAAAGGAATCCAAGATTAAAGAGGCAGGTGGTGGCAGAGAGGAAAATGAACCTAGAAGCCAGTGTTTTAGTTGCTAACCTGATAGTTAGAAATTGTGAAATTATTATTAATAACTGGAAAAGACACAGACAAAACAGACCTGACTGTCACATTAGAGACATAGAACAAGTAATTGCAGCTATAGGTACTTGAGCTGAAGCAATAAAATAAGGATTAAAAAGTCAATTTTAGAAACAAACTGTAATATTGATGCAAATCACGTGTTAAATGACTTCTCTCTTACTCTATTTTTAAAAATATCTAATGCCAGAAACTTTCCTCATGTTTCTACATTTCTCTTGATCCTAAGCCACAATAAAATACCAATAAAAAGGCCAAGATGGGCTGAGAGCAATTCTGGTAGAGACCTAACGTGGTATTGACCTTTACTATCTTATCTATAGGCTTGTCCAAAGCACACAGATCTGCTCATTTACGAATTATTTCCTTCACCTAACTAGAGCAGCTTAGTTCACATTATTCATCTGGTTTCTCAGTGGCATTACTAGAGAGCACTAACAGGTGTTTTTCTAGGTGAGATGATTCATGCTTTGGAGGTGTGAATTTTTTCTTCCCCAACTAAAGAGGAAACTTAATTTTTTTAGATAATTTATTTTTACATCATTAAAATGAAGGGAAATTAATATGAACTGTTAATTATTGACTTCAGTGCAGAGCCTTGTTAGTGAAAAATGGGTTACCATCAAAACAGCACACAAAAGAGAGAGGCCCTCAGTCAGTTCAGTCTCAATGGCAGGATGATTTCATTAGGTTTCATGAAAGCAAAAAACTTCTTTTGCCCTAAGTTAACATTGTGGTCCTGCCCTTTAAAAACCTTCAGAAGTCCACTTCTTGACTGCGATCATGAGACAGGTTGATTGCCTACAAGCTGTCCTGCATTGTAGAAAGATGTGCTCATACTATAAAAATGGAAATGTGAAGCTACTTTATTACTTTTTAATACTCAAAGCTATTGGGATATGTTATAAGCTCTGACCTGCACGTACAATTATAGTTACCATCACTCCTTGGGAATGAGACCTGAAGTTATAAATATGTCTGCTTCTATGAGAGATTAGAAATTACTTCAAAGAATTCACTTTCAAAAAGAAATTATGCACTAATTAAATAAAACTCTAAAAATTAAAAACCAGTCCCAGTGATAAGTCTACATTGAGAAGACATTTATGCAAATCAGTGCTTCTATCTTATACTAATGCAGAGAGACGATGGGTAGAAGATTTTCTTCAGCCCCAACAGATCAAGCAGTCAGTTTTGTGCTACTCAAGTGCTACTGTCAAGTCCCCTCATAGTGAGCCTAAGAAAAGACCAATAACTTAAAAATGTGGGGAACGATAAGAATAGTTCATCAAAATTTTAAAATAATTCTTATATTAAAAGTGTCTAAATCCCCTTATTTATTTAATTTCATTACATCAGAAATACTCCACCAACGTGCTGGCGTTCTCGCTTAGACTTACATTAATACATGTGCCTACAACTCGACACGCATTAGGATACGCCCTACAAGGTTCCCAGTAGAGTGCAGAATGCCACCCAGTCTTCAGTTCCTAGGCTAATTTCACAATGCTAACTTTTGAAGGGCATAAAATATTTTAGCCGTGTTACCCTTACAGCTTTACAGAGAATCCTTTAAAATTGTAAAGAAATAATTTCTACAAGATGAAGGCGTTTATGAGAAAGTTTCCTTTTACAATAGGTTTCTTTTATACATATTAGAACGCTGTAGAGCCTAGACATTCTATTAAATTCTTTGATGTGATTTAGAATACTTGTAATGCTGTTTTCATTTAAATTCCACAGAATTTTTCTGTAAAAGCATATATGCAAGACAGGAGAGGAAGAAAGACTCTATCTCCTTACTTCTAGCTTACCAGCCCTTAAATGGAACAGGAGGCATTTGCAAATGTACCTGGCTCATTTATTTTCTCACCAAATTTTCTCAACGTATTGTAATATTTCATTTTCACTTGTGCAACAAAGAAAAAGAACCCATAAAAAGATGATAGGAGAGAATTCTATGCAAGTCTTTGAAGTAATACTGATAATATATTCCCTAGAAACTGAATTCTCATTTGCATAATTAAATTGGCCAGAACTATCTAACTGTCCAGCTTGCAGGAGTTCGACTTCTCTGAAATACACTATCTAAACCCATGAGACGCTGGTCAATTACACAGGTGAATTGATAGAAGAATTCGAGGCAGGGTATGTTTGATTCAATATTACACATTAATGGGAAGTCTGATGCAAGTTATACACTATGCAGTAGCAATATTGCAATATTTTTGGTAAATAACATACAAATGCTAAGGACATAGAGAATTGTGACACTGCAAAATTGGGGTCGACAGAGTTGAGGGTTTGGGGTTTTTTTTGCAATCAAGTAGGGAGTAGACATAGGGATGAGGCAGCAGGAGTTTGTTAAAAAGCTGACTTCAGTTCCTGCTGTGTAAATATAAATTGTCACTCCTACATTTTGGTACTTGCAAAACATGTAAAAATGGCTCGTGGAAGTAGTGGTCTGCTGAAAGCCTGATTTCCACATCGGGAACTGCAGTAACTAGGGCACTTGGGTCATATTGCAGAGAAGGAAACTTCTGCCACATGGGTCACTGTTAATGTCCCAACCCATCCGTTTGTACAGAGAAGAGACACGGGGCAACAGAGCGAGTGTCTTTCCAAACCTGCAGGTATAATTCATCTGCGTGTTACATCCATGGCAGGTGAAGTTGAGAGCAGGATGGGAAAGGGTCCATGGGACAAGCTGTCATTTCTTCCTGAGACACTCTTACATTTCTGTCTGTAGAGAAAGAAAAGCCTTTGCCATATCAGCATTAGCAGCTGGTGTCTAGTCAGCTCATTTTCAGTTTCCTGCGGTTAGTTGGTTATGCATATATTTTCCCTAATCTTTCCTTAATGCTGCCAAAGCCAAACTTCCTGCTCCTAGAAAACATGAGCGCTCTGAGGCACTAAAGCATTTCCTGAAGGATCCAGAACACACTGATGTTGCCTGAAGGTCACAATGCCTGCAGTAGGGATCTTGAGGTACCAGCAATTACGTTATTAAGAAAATTTCATCACTATGGGGTGCACATGAGACTTCAATACAAATGATGGTTTCTCTGGAATGACACCTTCCTTTTGAGTTCAGGAAACAAACGTATTTACAACCAATCATAAAGCAGCAGAAACCCATCAAACGTACTCTGCTTGACCGTAATCAAAAGGTGACAGGTATGTTACCTGAACATCTTTTTAACATTGGACCCATTTATCAAAGACAATTTTCTGTGGATAATAAAGTATGATGAACACCTAAAGAAAAGTCGGACCATCTGTCTGCCTCCTTTTTCATTAACATTCACCTTCAGTACATGCTTGGCTTGTTTTATAACAACTTGAGTGACAGGAGAATTAGTTCATTTCCATGGTTTGCTTTCTTGGTTTGTTTGGTATGTTTTTTTCCTGTAGACTTGATTTTTTTCGATCATCTATGCATACATTTGTTAAACAGAAGGTGGGGGCGGAGTATGTGAAGTCTAAACTAATATGAGGAACTAGCGTAACTCCTGCTTACAGATGTCATGGTGTTTGCATTTTACATATTCATTAAAATGATTCTCCTTTTTCAGGGGTAATGGAAAGGCATTTGTAGGCTGCCTTTAAGTCCCAGCTATACCCTGAAATCCTAAATTGCTGAGGGCAACTGTTCCTCCAGCTGTCCCTGTATGCATCGATGGCTGTGCACTTGCTTGAATTCCGGGCTTCTCTATGTGAGGGCAATGGCCTACACATACAGATCTTGCATCTTTCTCACGTGTATTTCCTAAACCAGGAATGGCCTTCTCAAAGGTACAAGATTGCCATGATAAAACAGAGGAAAATAAAGGGAGTCAAGAATTCTGGCCAGAACTTGAAGGTTCTGATCTGGAGATTGGCATATTACCACATTTAAGACATTTGCCACTTCATAAATTTACAATTAAAAAAAAATATCTAATTTTTACTCAACTTGTAATATTAATTTTATGCCTCAAAGATTTCAAAACAACAAAGTCAGCAGAATTGTATGGGACAAGAAGGACTAAACCAGATGAATGGTGACTAGAAATGAGTTCTCATTACTTAGGTACTTTTATTACTTTTTGCAGAAGTTCTGAACTAAAATATTTTCTTGAAGCTCTAGTTGCTAGTCTTTAATGTGTATATCCAGTGGAAAAACTATGTGCAGGGACAAAAAGCAAGCTTAAAATAGATTTTCAATAAAAGGTATAATGAAAATTGTAAATAATTACAGGGTGATATGAAGTCTACTGAATTCAACAGCCAAACTTTGAGCATTCACTCAACAACAGCATAGCCAACATATTTCTATAATCTCTTCCAATGAATTCTCTCCCTCTATTTGCTCTAAGTTTAGATTTTTTTTACTCTTATAAGTAGTGATGTTTCTAAGTCAACGTTGTGAGATAAAACCGTCCAGAGAAGTCTTCTGTATCTCCAGAAATGAGATTATTTATAGCTTAGAGTTAAAATTCAAATAGGTGAAAACTGAATCACCATGAAGACGTAGAGGTTCTTCTTCAGTGGGGTTCCACTGTCTGTCCACATCTTATTAAAAGTTATTGTAGTGAAATTCACATTTTACTTAGAATCCCTAAAATGAAGTTATTCTATTGGCTTATTTGTACAAATTAAAGAATGAGCTAATTAGTTGCTAATTCCCCAACAGACTTGCATTGTTAACTTATAGTTAATGCTTTCTTTTTTTTTTCCTCCTTCTACTGATTTAAAATTCTTTAGTGGAAAGTACTGCTCCAGTGGATCCCGACAGCGATTCAAAACTGCTGTCATCTTATCAAGGAAACAAGGGAAAAGAGATGGAAATCCAGGCTCAGACAAACGAGGAGGTTAACACAGCATAACAAGTTATTGGTTGGCCAGATAAGGATGTCCCCTTTGCTGGGATTTAACCTGGTGTGCTTTACTGTGCTCTCAGACACACAAACCAGTTAACCACAGTGAGAGATGGTCGCTTGTTAAACGTGCTGACTCCTTCAGTGTATTAACTCTGCAGGTGCTGTGGCTCCGATACCCTCTGCTGCAGTAAAACTGACCTCGGGTAACAACTGTTTATATAGAAGGTCAACAATATTTTGTCTGTAACTTCCTGACTTCAGCAGAATTCACCTGGCTTGATTCTGGGAGGGGTGAGGGGGTCTGGTGTCTGTATGTGCTCTATCAACTTTTGTCTAGCTTGGTGACATTTCTACCCAAAACCTGATGCACAGCAATGTGCTGGTGGAAACGCTGTTGAGAAAAGTCTACATATTAATTCTTAACATGCAGGTGGAGATGGCTTTATCTGTATCAGAATGAATAAATTCATCATGGAGAAAACAGGTGACATGGCATTGCCTTATAAGAAGTAAACCCTCACTGGAGCTTCACGGAAATGGTATAAATAATAAAAATGGATGAATGAAGAATCAATAAAATTAAATGCTCTTGCAACTGTTGACACTAAGAAAAATTACCCTGTCAGCAGGTAAAGAACAGGTTTAGCCTCTGATGATTTCAGTGCAACTCTACAGTACTGCTACCTTTTTGTGTCTTGCATTTTCTTATTGAATACTATGGAACAGGCAAATTACATTAAGCAGCCAAAATCAATGAAATCGAATAATTGAGCCATCATATTCATTACTAGTGATTATTAATTCTGTGATATTTATATGAAGTGGGACATTTGCAACAAAATGTAAGAACGAGGCTTTTTCTCCCTTCAAAAAATACTTATTGCTTATATCTTTGAAGTCTTTCTGCATCTTAAATATGAGGAAAAAACTTCTTCACAGTGAGGGTGACAGAACACTGCCCAGAGAGGTTGTGGAGTCTCCTTCTCTGGAGATACTCAAAACCCACCTGGACACGTTCCTGTGTGACCTGATCTGGGTGTTCCTGCTCCGGCAGGGGGATTGGACTAGATGATCTTTCAAGGTCCCTTCCAATCCCTGATATTCTGTGATTCAAGGCTCTGAGCTTAGCAGATGTAATGAGAACTTATTAATTATTGCAGAAACCACAGGGGCAGAGCATCGTGGAAAGAAACAAGAATGTCCAACCACAGGTCTGTGAAGTGATGGAAATCACGAGAGGCCAGTGGGTCATGCCTGAAGAAGACACAGTCCATCCCCAAGCGGCCACGTTTAGGGAAGGAGGCAGAGTTTAGGATGAATTTCAGGTTGGTCTAGTTCGCCCCCTTCCACAGGGTGTAAGGCTAGAAGTCCTTCCTGACACCTCTTCCTTGTGATGCTGCTGCGTTCAGGATGACACCTGTCCTTTAGGAAGCTGGGCTGAAGACAATCAATGACTTCCCTTAGCCCACAAAAACCAATGCTAAATGTTTTATGTGTTGCAATTAGACCCAGTCCTAAAATAAATGAATGTTGGGCCCACAAAAATTCCATTAGCAGAAAGCAGGGCTGTATCTAAAGTGAAAGATGACATGAACAAGTATTTGAAGACTCGGGGCCTGACAGACTGTTCGTTCATTCTGTGCCCTCAGTCAAAAAGTGCATGTTTCAGAATCTCAGAAAATGTTTGATTTTTCTTCAAACTTTCAGCTGAAGCATTCATTAAAAACATTTTAAAATAAAACACTACGGAGTAAAAAGAATTGCTTTTTTTTGTTTTTCTTTATGTAAATTTTAAAATACACCTCATTCAAGTATTAAATAACTCCTTCCCCTAAAAATACCACATTTCACTACTAAACATTTGATATGAAGTAAGGCAGGGGTGGTACATTCCAATAGGAAAATGCAAAGAAAAAAAATAAGAATTGTTTTTCTGCCAACCTAATTACATTTAAAAGAAGGTACTGAACTTAAAACAAAACAATGTTTCACATGATATTAATAATAAAGTTTTGCTGATGTTTCATTCTTGATTTAAAAGCAAGTGCCAGAAAAAAAGCCTCAAGTATACGAAAGTTTAAAAGGAATTTATAATGTAGCTGAGATCTCTTTTTAGGTGGAAAGCTAGTTGATTGATAATAGCATCCACCACACTCTTTACAGCTAATTTCTTCTGACTGGCTACAATATAGATTCATACAGATTCAGAGAAGATCCATCAACTAATTTAAATATTTCAAATGCACCTCTTCAGAAGTCTCTGTTCTCTTATCTATTTTATCATTATTTTTTCAGTGAAATTTTTTGGGTGAAATCTCCTTTACTTAGAAGCCTGGCAAAAAAAAGACAGCCAAGAGAACAGATGCAATGAAACAATTCGGATTTGAACACTGCGTTGTCTGCAACTCTTTCCTGTTCCATCTCCAGCCAACAACCAGTGTTCTCTTGGTTAAAATCTATTGAACTCAAGAGTTTGCAGGTGTTAACAAGACTGACTATCATAATGCTGTGCTCCTCTGCAGAGCTCATTAAAAAGTAGACACATATAAAACAAGGGGAGTATAATTTACTCAGTTATACTTCAATTAATCCACCGCCTCTCTGAAAGCAGCATGGCTTAGGGTATCTTCTACAGCATCACCTTGTACCACCGTCTCCCCTCCCACAGTATTGCATGCAAAGGCAACCACATCGTTAGTTGCCAAGAAGAACCACACATTAACTTCAATGCCATTGCTATGTTTCCTCCAGTTGATTATAAAGATGCCATTAGAACTCCATGTTTTCCTTCCAGTTGCACTCAGTTACCATTGATATCTGCTGTTTGAAGTATGGGCTGAAATTCTGGCATGGTCAAATAACCCTACAGGTAACCATTAGCAAAGGTAGCACTGTTGCTTATACCCGCCAGTTGCTTATAAATGCTGAATTGCATAATGTTCCAAGGTGGAAATGGTACTCTTTGGAGGAAAAAAGAAGAATTAAAAGATAGTGATCCAATACTGGAATCAGATTCAAATAGGAAAATTCTTATTAGAATAGATATGTCCATAGAGAGCAGACTGTAAAATTGTAGCCTATATTGCAAGACTCTATTGCTCTAGGAGTCAATCTTGTTCCAGTACATTTATACTGACACTCCCATTTATACTCCCACATTCTTGGCAACTGAGAATAGTCATACAGGTATATCATGAATTGCCAATTGAATTATAAAATAAGTGACAAAAGCAGATGTCACAGTGCTAAGTATTGGATCAATCAGGGTAACGGTGCCCCCTTATTCTCTTTTAAATTCAGTCTTGCAACAGTAGTCAACACTATCTGACAGTGATAAGGCAATTCACTGCAATTCCTGAATTTTCAATAACTTTTTTGTCATTTTCTGTACCAAATCCTCCTATGCAGGTATGGCCTGTCTTGGACCAAACCTAGACAGATTGGTCTGGCTAGGCTTTAAGCTCAGAACCATCCTGGGTACTAACTATCTTTATCATAGACCCTTAGACTTCAGATGAATTTCTGACTAAAGCAAAATTATTGAGAAGTTACAGGCTTATCCTAACAAAACAAAAAACAAAAAAAGCCCACACAAACCACAAAAAAACAACCAAAGAAAAGCAACAAAAAGCCCCCTGCTTACTTTGTTCTCTGTCCTTTCATTTTACTCCACGAAACAATACATTCTGTGCTTAAGACCTGTGCGTGTGTGGGCGACGGACGGGGAAATGACTTTTCATTGCACAAAGGCACATTTTTATTGTTTTGCCTTCTGCCTTCTTCCTCTTTTTTTTTTTTTCTCCTATCAGTCACATCTTTTCTCCCCTGAATGACTGAAAAAGAATCAGAAAAAGGATGAATTTTCTCAGCATCTGTGTTAGTTTCTTCTCAACTCATTACTCGTCCCAACTGTTATTACCCTTCTTTTTGCCTTGCAGCGAATAAGCCATTCCCTTTATCATCCCGCTCTCACTCACACCAATGCTAACGCAGGGTAAGTCCTTCAGACTTAGCGTAGGCATTCAAACTTGATATTTGGGTAATTGAGAACAGCATTTGGTGGTCTCTGTTGAAGAATGTATTCCAGACTGCTTCTGCTGGAAGAACTTGTCCTTTGAAATTAAATCTTTTAAGAACACCAGGAAAATCAGACGTTGTGCATATACGCTGTCTGAATTAATGAGCAGTGCAGATACAAATTTGACAGTGTAGTTTATTAATCTGCTATGCATGCTTTTCCCTCAAGATGGATGCTTTTCTATCTCTAAACCTATCTAGCACATAGCATCCACTAATAGGAGTTTTACACGTAAAGTCTTCAAGACACACAAGTACATTTAAAAGAAAAATAAAAGCCCTTGACAATAGCATACTTGATCCTCCACAAATCCCTGTGGATATATAGTACACAGTAAGTCAAAAATAATTAATAAGGTCAGCTCCAAAAGATGTCAGGTTCACTGAAGCATTGTGTGTTTCTTTGAAGGAGAAACAACACTGACACGTTTTTAAAACTTGGGGTAAACTAAATGTTGTCTCTAGAGATTGGCATTTCCATAGTGGTTTTGTAACGTCTCCTCACTACCTGTGTTTACTCTTAGCCATATTGATGGAATGCTTTTATTTTTTTAAGGATGGGGAAATTTAAGGGTAGAACTGAAAAATTCTCTAATGTACGTTATCACATAGTTTTATGATTAGTCAAGAAATATGAATGTAATGGCCAATATCATTCTGATCTGTCATTTTAGTTTCTCACTGCTAAAAGGGCTTATTTCCATAAGGAAGAAGTATTCACAGTTCAGGTCCAATGAACACAGCAGATTCTAAGCACACATCAAAAATTGCATTCAGCAAAGTGTTTGGTGTTTGTCTACCTGAACCCATGAAAATCAAACACCAACACACTTCAAAGAAGGAAAGCCAATGGTTTTTAGTAAGTCCCATTATGTGGGAAGCCTTAATATGCACTTAAATTTCATCTCCCAATTCCACCTACATTTAGCAACTCTGTTTTTAAGCTAAATTCACATTAACATTTGCTTTTGTAGACACAAACAGCAACAATAGTGTCACGTTGAAATTTCAGTCAATGAGAAAGAGCTGAGATTCATCCTACGCAAATAACAACCCGATACTTGCCCTGCTTAAGAACCTTTCCTTCCCTACACTGAAAATGCTTCCCCTAGAATATCAATTTCATCACACATAATAATTTCTTCTATTAATCTGGAATTTAAAATAAACCCCAAAGATCTGTTTGTATTGGTAAGTTACACCGAGTGCTGCCAACTGAAGTTCTTCAAATTTTTTTTTGCAGTCAGAAGACTCAGTTTATTGGCAAACACTGATTTTAACAAGCAAATAGTAGCTTCGGTTCATTGTTTTGAGAGACACAGGCAGAGCTCTAACTTCTTAGTGACACACTGGAGACTCAGGAGGAAGGCAGGAATCATTAGGAAGAGGACTGTCAGTTCCAGGGGCAGCTCTCTCATGGCTATGACAAGTGACCTCTGCTGAGGCAGGTCATAGCTATGAGAGAAGCCGTACAGGAAAAAGAGAAAGAATGAGGCAAAAGAAACCAGTAGAGTAATGCAGTATAATTTAAAAGCTGACCCTGTACATTAAGGCTAATGGAACTAAATAACTATAATCCTGAAAAGAAAATGGAACATTATTGAGACTGTAGCTACAGTACTTGAAATCCAATTAACGGTTATATCTCCCCAAAAGAATTGGATCACATTTTTTGCCTTTCATTAACTGAAATTTGTTTTTTCTTTGATTAAGGTTAATATTAAAAGAAAAAAACCAGAGAGAACGGTAATCAAAAATATGTATCATCTTAGGCCACTCTGCATTATTAAAATCTCTCATTTCAATCATTTGAATGATATTTCACCAGAAGCAGGCTCACTTAGAAGTAGTCAGTCTGCCAATTAGCAAAATCCTCCTCAAAACCACAGCTGCATAGGTCTGTGCTAAGTATATTTCTGCCTTCTACTCTAGTTTGACACATTTAGCACTGAGAACAGTGACTTTCCAACTATATCCAAGTCCAAACCGATACCAAAGCAGGTGAATCTGAAATATGAAGGTTGTTGTCATTCATGTAATTAAACTTTTAATTTGTCTGTGATACATTTTGCATAAACTCTCTCTAGTGAAATAAAACAAAACAACACAGCAGCATGGAGAGCTTTCTTTCTACTACATTTATTAAAAGGGGGCAGGGGGAAAAAGGTTTGATTTGGGGTTTTTTAGTTGAAGACGGACAGAATTAGACCACTGGGTGCCTTCAGAAAAGAGAAGTGCAAACACATTCAGCGGTCATAAAAGAAATGAGATATATGGAGGAGTATCTCAGGACATAATTAAGGCGAGGTGTTCTCTCCGGACTCCCTTGATGCATTTAGTAAAGGTACCAAATCTCAAGTAAACCCTGTGGATCCTGGCAGCGTACAGCATCTGTATTTCACAACAAATTCCCAGACCAAACAGTAGAGGTGTTAAAGAAAGTGGGATCAATATTTCTCAGCCTACTTTTGTTCTCCTCCCTAAACCTCAGAGCCGAGAGGCCCACTACTCTGTCTCTGTAGTCATCACCATCACTATCCTGGCTGCAGAAGGATAAGTAAAAGTCTGCAGCTTAAAATAGGACAGGCAAGATTACATTTTTCCATTCTCACACCCCGAAGGATGCAGAGCTGGTTTATACAGCAACATCTTACTGTTCTCATGCTGCTGCACATACGAGCAGACCAGGAATACTCCCGTAGTCAGACATCAGGTTCCACTAAGAAGCAGCAGCTACGCTTCCCACAGCTGATGATGGCCATCGCCAAGGTAAAAGCAGGGCCTAGCCATGCAAGTCCTTCTTCTCTACACTATAAAAGACCTTAACTTCAATAACTAGTGGAACAGATAAACAGAACTAAAATTGCCAGTCTGTAGCTCCAGATAAAATTCCACTGTTGACGTGACAATTATTTATTAGGAAGATGAGCACAAAAGCAGGGTAGAGAGAGATGAGCCAATTAGCACATTCTTGACATTGAGTGCAAGGCTCCAGGGAGCAGGGATGGGCCTGTTCCACAGAGCAGGCTCCCCACGCAGCAGAGTTAGGCTTTTTGGGCCAGACTCTACCTTAGCTTCAGCGTCACACATTTAAATTAGGTATATTGGCTGGAGTTGCTACAACAGAACTAAAGACAAGTCTCACTTGTACTCACACTGTACCCACAGGTGTAAATCATATCTCTTGGTAAAAAGATGCCCAATGTCCAGAGCTGTTACTTAGGTATGAGATCTGCCAAAAAAAAAAATCAAATTAAGACACTCTCACTTTTATACGGGAGTGTTTGCATAACCTGGTTGATTTGTAACAATTTTCCATTAAAATCCATTATTTTAGTAATTTTTTACCTGATCTTCTATCAATAAGATTACAGAAAGGACACGCTTTCTTTTGTTTTAAACAAGGAAAAGAAAAAAGTCTGTTAATTAGACTGTTTAGTTCTGTGCTGTTCTGTTTCACAAAACAAACAGAATTATTCAGAAAGCTAACATCCTGTTTTAAAAAACAAAAACCCACAATAATTCTACAGCTTATTTCAGAAACTCCTTAAGCAATTTGAGAAGGTCAAAAGCTTGTGTCCGTATCCACCCTGAAGACACCTCAGTAATCAGTCATGTTTCCAACAGATCCTAGTCTCAATCCTCCAGCAAAACAAAGTGAACTGTGCTAGTGCAAAGCAACCACGCGGTCAGAAGCGTCTTTGAGCTGGTCCAATGCTGGAATTTCTTAGCTCCTTCCCCGATAACGTAACAAATTCCACATAGTACATCTAAGGATCTGTTGCAAAATTCTGGTGATTCAACTTCATATCAAAATGATTGAGTACATTTGCAGCCCAGGAGTGTAAGCGAAATCTGGAAGCTAATTTTGTATAAGATCACAACCTCCAAATTAAATAATAGATGTAGCCTGCCTGCTGCATCATCAAATTTTAATTAGATTCTTTGCAGCTGTATGTCTTTGATCTCAGCTAAATAAATCATAGATGCGGTGTGGTTTTTTGGTTGGATTTTGTGTCATGCTAAACTCACATATGAAACAGAATAACGTGTTTGAATCTGCATTGTTACAAGGAGGAAAGGAGAAGGTAATTCCCCCTGAAACTTCACCTAGAGCGCTGAATTACTTCAACACCTACCTTTATCCTCAGCCCTGTTTTCAAAATTAGATAAAATCAATTTTTTATCAATTTTGGTTTGGTTTTTTTTTTTTTGTTTCAAATGGCAGTATCATAATCCAATGGCTACATTATCGTAACTACTGTTAGGCTGAATCCAAGAGCTGTAACAACCCCTCTTGAACCAAGGATTGAAAATACTTTGCTGCTTGATGTTATCAGATACTGAAATGCTGTTCTTTGACTATTTCAATCTGAATTCTTGGGCTCGTTTGTACAGACAAACTGAATCAACAGCACTCAAGTACAAACTATACTGAAGGTTTTGTCCAGTCCTGTAGCAAACTGCTGCTCACAATTAGGACAATTAGATTCTGCTTTAAAAGATGAAATGAAAGGCCAAATCCTGAATGTTAAGATATGGACACCACATATTTTACCTGAGGAGAGAATGGATTTATTTGCTAATTACTTACAGTGGGGTTTGGATTGTGAGCATCACAAGATTTCCAAGAGCTCTGAATAAGCACAAACACACCCTTAACCTAGTTCTGAATGAGATCAAAAGGAATCCCTCCAGGAGCTGCTGCTGGAGCATCTTTCCAAGAGCTGTATGTTTTAGGCTCTGTTTTTTTCCTGATCTGATAAACGAACTCATTAAAATCAAAGCAAATCAAATTTAAATGCACCTTTATATGCGATCTATACAAATGACTGCATTAGGTAGATTTCATCTGCAAGCCACAGGTTAGCACAGTCACAGGTTATCCATAAACAAGTGAAGCAAATGATTACAAGGTCACATTCTCTTCATGCTTATTAGTATACAAATTTGTTTGTAAAACAACTGAAATCAATTATTGTACCCACAATTCACTAACAGCATGGAAATTTTTAATCTTATAAATGAAAATTGTTAACCACAGCAATGAGGGCAATTTCATTCTTTTAAGACTTGCATGTGCAATCTTTTTAAAAAATAGTAATATTCAAGCAGACAAAAAGCTATCCTCCAGCAGCTTATATCTTCTATAATGTCAACATATATATTATAATTCCCAGGAGGATAAATCAAAAGGATTTTACATAGGAAAGTATATCGGTACAAGGTAACTAAACTACTACAGATTTGTGCACTGTAGAGAGATTCTCACTTAAATCCAATGCCAACCCTTTTAGAAAAAAATATCAAACCCAACTGGTAAAGAACATATTACCCAGTTTATTTCCCAGTTTTGCAACTCAGGTAACAGGAAATCTTTGGATTTCTTTCTTGAACAGAACGGACATCTGCTGCAGCTTATTTTGCTATTACTGTACGCTCTTTGCAGCCGCTGCAATATAAGTTTCATCTCCTGCCATGTAACAAAAGATGTTTTCTAAACATCAATTTACAAATTGGGAACGAGGTGCATTGAGGAGAAAGTCAAACTTCCATGGATCTTGATTCCTTGTCATTTGGCCAAAGTAGCTCCTTACTACAGAAAGTTCTTACTAATTGAAGTGAGGGTAGGATAGGCTCTGTGTACTTTTAAGTGTCACACAACTACTCACACATTGTAATTCTGCTTTGTGGCTTTAAACCCTGTGTTCTCTCTAAGTCAACACATAGACACTAGTTGGAGGCAGCAGTACCTGCTGGCCAACGCCAACTGGCAGATCCTGTATGTACCAAGTATGCAAGGGCAGACTATTCTATATCAGCACACATGCATACGAAGAGATTTATTTGGTTCTTAAAAGCATCTTCCTCAAGCTGCACAGATTTGATATCAAGTGTCTAGATACAGACCATTTGTACAATTTAACCTTCAGTATCTATACAACTATAAAGGGAATATGGTGTATTTTTATGTCCCAGAGCAGTACATAAAAGGAATAAAAAATGCAAGGAGTAGATAGACAAGCTTTCAAAAAAAAATGTAGACCCTGCTCTTACGATGCTGCATAATGGTGTGTAAAATGTACTCCCATTTTTTGGTTACAGGACACAGAGTGTAGCATGAAAGCAAGAATATTAATCACATAAATTTAGCCTATCACTTGCGTTGAAACCTTCATATGTCAACCAGAAGTTTAATGTTCTCCCTAGACTAATTTTTTTCATGTTCTTTTATTTTTTAAAACAAAGCACTTGGCATAGCAGAATATCTTGATTACCTACTCCTGTGGAAAAAAGCATGCCTTGAGGCATATTAAGTTATCCTAATGCACCACGTTCATTTTTGGCTTAAGAGTTTTCTCATCATCTTTTTCTTCCTCAACAGTTTCTCTTGAAACTACTAAAGCACAGGGTACAGTCTGAAAATATGTAAACTCAATCCATTAATTTCTTTGCCACATAAAGGACATCTTTTATAAAAGTAAATAACCGTGACTGGCTAAGAAACTACGCTGTCTATTATAAAACATTCTGTGTTTTATTTCACCTTTTGTTATGGTTTGTGAAGCTAGCTAATAGCTGTAGTGCGTTCCTTTTCTTAGCTTCTTTTTCAGCTTGATAGCTGATATACTCGACAGTATTCTCCGAGTAAGATCAAAAAAGTGTATGTGTAGAAACACTCCCAAACTTCTGAGGATAATCATCTAGCTTTTGGAAAATATTTCTGAAATTATATAGGGGTCCAACTTAAGCCATTTTAGAAGACTCTGATTTGCAGAGTGGAAACTTCACAGTTTCTGAAAAGTCTCTTAAGGTGTCAAGTTAACTACGTAAAGGGACTAGTCAATTCTAAAAGTAGAGGTCGTTATGAATTAAATGCATGACAACTCTTCAAAAGGATCATGAGTTATTCCTCAGAATAACTAACACCAATATTCTAAGCCACCTATTCAAAAGATACTGCCCCTTAATTCTGTTTGCAGATACTCAAACTAAGATGAAAACTGACTCAAAGTCAACAACAGAACTGCTACTGCGTGAAGACTTTTTTTTCATAGATGCAGAGGAACTGAGGCCTGTTTTCCTGCAGGGAGAAAGAATGATGCTCCATGGAAGCGCTCAGGCTGCGTGAACACAACGAACAGGAGAAGCAGGACTGTCTCCAGTAGCCACCTACTGACCAGGGAACTGGGGAGGCAGCTGAATTTTGCACACTGGCACAGACTTACGATGTGATTTTGGACAAATCTAGTGCCAAGGGGGATGCCTAAGAAGCACCACCAACACTACTGCATTGGTCTGTCCAGGTTAGCGTGCCCTGCTCCTCTGAAGGAGCGCTGAGTCACTTGGTTACGGTGCCTCCAGCACTCGAGTTTTCGCTCAAGTACCACTTCAGAGCCAACATTACACAGACCACCCCAGGGTCTGTGGGGAGTGAGAACAAAACACGAGCCTACCTCTAAGCAATGTCTTGAAGCTCAACACAATACGAGGCACTCGAGAACAGCTTGTAATTCCTTGCTCCATCCTCTGACCAACAGGCAGCAGACAGGTACATACTCACACACAGGGGAAGCAACAGCTTCTTGCTGCTACTCCCTTCTTTTTCAGATGGAAAGCAGAGATGAGATGAGAGACTTCATTCATTACAGCCTTTTTCCAGGGCTGATTTACAAACAAAGCAATAGCTCTGTACTCTTTGCTAGAAATTAGCTTGTAAACTAGCCATTAATTGCTGAATATGACTGCACAGCTGCTGTCCGTCCAGCTATTATTAATCATACACAGTCAAAAATGAAAGCAGTTCATACAGAGGATTCAAAGTATGAAGTTCTTTATTCATTTCAAAGCTTGTTTGAATTGCAACTTCTTTAAATAAAAACGTAGGCTTCTAATCAGGTGACAGTAAAATTTTCATTTCCTGCAATCCTAGCATTTAGGAGACAAAAATCTCTTTTTATTATGTATGTCACACTGTCATATTTTCTGAGCACCTCAGAAGCATTCTTAGGGCGGTCTGGGTCAATTAATTTAGTCAACACTTACACAGAAGTCACTCACAGTTCAGGTCTCAGTCCTACCCTGGAACCCAGGCAATGCCCATGTTATTCTGAGAGCCTGCTTGGGGGACTCTGTGAAATCAGGAATGTATTAATTGGGGAAGGAGAGGAAAGATATGGAAGGGGAAATAAAAGTAGATTCAAAACAGAGATCTAAAATTAAAAGAAACAATTACCTGTTGTTTTAGTCTCGCGTGCTCTTTAATATAAAGATATTTCATAAAATAGATGTTGGAGGTTGTCATACAAATAACTAAGCAAATAGGAGATGCAATCTTTCTTTGAAAATATAATGATAGCTGATGCCTGCACATGCATCCTGTACAAGCTGAAAAACAAAAGCATGCTCTCATAGTTGATAGCAGCCAATTTTCTCATTAAGTCTAAGAGATTATTGTTCTTCCATGTCCCAGCTCTTCAAGACCCTGAGTCATTCTTGAGTCACGTGTTTTCAAACTAGTGCATGCAAAATAACATGGCTCCAGCCATTTGGAGAAGAGACTCCGAGAAGCCTAAAATAGGCACTTCAGTTGTAAAGGTGAAATGAGGACAGGTATGAAATAAATAATGCACAGAAGGCAAGAATATCCAGGCCATGTTAAAGAAGACACAAAGAGGAGGGAAAGGAAATAACGTCACAAAAGTTTTGAGGAGAGACGTGGTACATTAAAGACCTGCCACTATATTTTGATCTCTATTTTTACCTCCAAGTGCTTCACAAATGTGAGGACTGTGACTTTGGGGGCATAAATGGAATTGTTGATTATACGAGCAGTTTCATTCTGCTCTTGCACTGAATTTGTTGTGCTTTACAGTGGAGAGGAGCACGTGCTTATACTTGTAAAGAGTCTATGCAGTAACACTTTCTGCATTCCTCCCCAGACGAAGCACAAATAAGTAATTTCCAGTTTTGGAGACGGTTGGATTTTGAGGAGACTTTCTGTAAAAGACCTCAGCAAAATTCCTGCCTCACAGGACAGCAGTGTAGCACCAAGAGGACTCTGGCAGGAGTAGGTGACATTCAGTTCCTTGCAGAAATGGATTCAGAGCATGGTGTGTGAGGCTTTCACAGCAACAAGCAGTAGCTTTATGTTGGTTTTGTACTTAACAGTGTGACAGATAATACCCATGAGGGGCATATTTCAGTTTCCTTGTAATCAAGCTGAACAACAGCACTTAACTTAATTCATGCAACTGCCATACCCAGATAGGAGATGTCACAACAATATGAAAATCGAAAATGTGATTGCTGAAGAGTTAACAATAACTTTCTAAAAATAATACCACATTTTTAATTGTACTCTCATTTACAAAAAGCTAACAGAGATGCAATAAATTAGTCGTCAACATCCTCCCTACCCCAGGGCTCCTATGTCTTAGCTGTCTAATGCCGGAAAGGCATTTTTTCTTCATGGGTCCTGCCATCACAGGTCTGCCTACAGGAATGGTGAATCCCAGCAGATGACCTGGATCACTCTCAGGAGCATCCAAACTCAACCAGGAAAACTGGTTTTGTTTGTCTCCAGCACTTTTGCTGTCAGACTACTATGGTGTTTGTTTTCACAAATCCTCTATATAATGAGCATTATCTAAGAAGGTTCACCTGTCCCCAAAGGAGTACATTTTTTCTTATGGAAACGTGCCTTCTGAGGCACAGAATTTGAAGGACTTCCCACAGGCCATCCATAAATGCAGGACAAGTTGGGAAATGAGCACGGGTTGCTAGAGTCCCCCACCAGCACTGACTATTCCTATTCATAGTGATTGGGGTGTTAAATCCCTTGTTGATTGAGGGTGCATTAGTCACTGATTTTCATAATTAACCTCTTGCTTTGGAGATCATAATCTGTGTGCAAATCACCTATAAGTAAAGAAGATCACACAGAAACAAAAGGCAGCATTTCGTTCCACACAGATATGCACATGGAAGGCATCAGACAACAAATATTATCAGTAAAATATAATTGGATAATCTCACTCAGCTCAGTGTGTCAAAATATCCCTCTGACAAAATTAGAGCCCAAAGAAAACAAACCAATTTACAGCCAGGGATAAAAAAGATTAATCACTCAAAGACAGAGGAAAGACCAGGTAGGCAAACATTGTACAGTCATCATAAAACATGTATAATAATGCCACAAGAGAAAAATACTAAATTTATTATCTTTTTCCAGAAACTCTTCTGCTGGCTGAAAAAAAGTTCCCATTACACTGCATGCAGGAGCAGACATACAAATTTACCATCCGAGTGTCCTACCTAGCTGGCTTCCTGTGATTAGCATAAGCTGATTTTCTCTCTCCCTGGGCACTAAGCTTTCGGTTATTTGTGTAAACGCAAGTGTTTTCAATCCTGCACCCACTCAACGGTAGTTTAGTTCACTAACTGTTCATGTTGAAAGAGAAAATAAATGCTGCGGTGCACATCAAAGCCTTTAACAAAATCTAAACAGAGAAAGCCAGAACCTTTCTCAGGGCCTGCAGAGTGCCAGCTCTGACCACAGCACATTTCCCACCTACTTCTCTATGTCCTGTGGACATACATGGCCTGAAACCACAAGGTGTACTTTTACTTCTCTTCACCCCACTACGTCTCTTCTGCTGAGCTCACAGACAGCTGAGACAAAGCTTGTTTCACAGTCTGAAAGAAACATTTATTCCCTTTTTACACACTGGTTTCCCATCCCCAAATTTAGCCAAACCACACCAGCTCCCCCATGTCCAGGGTCTTGGGTCCGATCTGGAGACTGGCAGAGTGAAGGAGGGAGGGAGGAGACATTAGAGTTGCTCATTGGCTCTGTCACAGACCCAGATGAAAAATGGGAGTATTTTAGCAGCTTTACTCACAGCTGTGTTGTATTTTCCATCAACATTCTGAGAAAATAATCAGTTTTCCTGCAATAAGTGACATTTTGTGACAAACAATTGACATCTGGGAGAACACTGACAGCAAAGTTTGAAAGAATGGTTTTGGAGTACAAAACAGGCTATGTATGATTAAATCAGCAAGATAATAGCATTTATACCCATCCTAGTTTGTGTAGGAATCGACTCATGTGGATCTTGAAATCACTGTCATCCATATAGGCTGTGAATCCAAAGGACTTTTGTTAAATATAATTTAATTGCTTAACACAATAACCCTGTTGTCACCCTGGTGCTGCCTCACACATCTTAGAGGATTACCATATTTAGAATTAATTACTTACTGGCTTAATGTACTTGGAACAAAATATGGCTCACTAAAAAAAGCCCAAAAACTAGCAGTTTATCTACACGTGCATATATATATATATGTATGTGTGCATATACATACATATATATCTATAAAAAATAAAATGGAGAGCAGTTTTCCTTGCTAAGCTGAACAAGACCACAACAAGCAAGTTTTCAAAAAGGTTCATACCGTCACAACATGTTTTAGTTTGAGTCTACAGAAATTATCACGGGAAGCAATAAAATCCCAGGCTTTCTCTTGGGGCTCTGCAGGCATTTAGAAGCTGGAGAACTAGTTCCCATTTCTGTCAAAGGACTCGGATTAATCAACTCATATCCCTGTGCCTAAAATTATTCTATGGCATTTGCATCTTTATTATCAGAAGTCCAAAGATAAAACAGACAGTGGAAGGATTGATGTTATTAACAGAAATGAAGAAGTTGCACATAGCTTCCACTCTCTCCCTCTTCTCCTTTCCCCTACAAGTGTGAAGGTTGTTTTTCACCCGGTGTTTATCAGAAATTACTATTAGCGGACACGCTTCTCTCAAGCCGTAATTCTTAGGCTCAATACTGTGCACTTGAAACTCCCCTTCAAGTCACTGGGAGTTTGGAGACAGCAAGTGTTATGACCTTTATTATGGTCTGTCAGCGTGCCAGAAATACTCGCCCGTATCACTGACGTTGAAAAAACAACTCCATTACCCAAGAGTGGTAGAGTGATCTTACTCCTTTTAGGCTCAATTCTGAGAAACAGATATCGCCATTTATTCTGTACATTCTGAGGATTGTAGGAGAAGGTGGCTTATTTATGTACTTTGTTCATGTGATACCTCAAATTTTTCATAAAAATAAGGAACTTACACTGCAAGGTGCTGAACAGCACCTCCCATTTTAAATCCAGTGTTATTAGAATGTTGTGGAAAATTGCAGTTCTTTGGGATAAGCCTCTCTCCTGCAAGTACCTGCACATGATCCAATTAGATCTGGCAATACCCGATATTAACCAGCAAAAGCACTCTACTCTTGCATTATGTAGAAAGAAATCCCTTCCAGCTCCTTAGTGTCGCGGATACACACACTATGATCAGGAGTGATCCTTAAAGAAGATGCTTGTATTGATCCTTCTGTATAATTTGATACTTAACAATTTTTTTCTCTTCAATGCAGCCCCATTTCCTTGTGTCCAAGTGAATGTTAGAGCCCCAATTGCATTTCTTGCAACTCATAGAGTCTCAGATGAAATAATTCCTAAATACAATTTTGACCTCATGTAAAAAATTCCATACACTGTGCTCTATGTCCTATGCCATAGGACAAATTAACAGAGGATGAGTAATTTTTTGGACTGAGGCACACTGCATCTAATTTAAAATTTGGGTTGCACCAATACCCTCATATGAAGGAGTTCAGGTTAAATAAATAATAATAAATTCCTGTTGATTTTCCCAAGGATATAATCTCAATTTAAAATATTTATGATTTGTAACATTTTGTAGATGGCCTTTTTTACAGCTCTATAGAAGTACTAAAATTATTTTGAAATACTAATAAAAATTATTACTATTTCTTTGGGGATTTTTTAAATACTTTTCTTGCCTCTCAGACTATTACTTAGATTTTTCTTCTCTAGAATACAGTTAATAACTAAGCAACATGAAAAGAAATTCATCAAGATGCCAGTTGAGACTGGAGGCCTCAGAAATTTGGTCAGAGGATAGATCAAACCTTTCACCCAGAGGTTGTTGTTTCCAGAGTGCCCTTGGCTGGTCCCAACTGAAACTCATTAGCATGTGAGGGCTCTTCAGCGGTCTGCAAACCTGGATCTTTAAAATTCACCTTTTCGTGCAGTCAGACTTAGCCTTGCAGGGGAAACTCCTCAAAACAGGACCAAATGTTTACAGAAGTAAGGTACCTCACTTGCCAAGTAGAACACACTTAGTCATAAAAGCAATTTATGCAGGCATTTGTATCTGCCCTTGTTTGCAGCCCAGGAAAAATAACCGTGCTCAGCAGCTAGATGTCTGCCTTAGCACTTCTGGGGGATGCAGTAAGCGAAAGGAAATTGCTGTTGTGGTATCTTGCCTGTAGAGAAGGTTCAACCACAACAGCACTGATGTCACAGAATAGAATAGTTTGGGTTGGAAGGGACCTTTAAAGGTCACCCAGTGCTACCCTCCTGCAATGAGCAGATGTGACCATCCAACCAATTCCTCATCCACTGACCAGTCTACCCATCAAATCCATCTCTCTTCAATTTAGAGAGAAGGATGTTGTGGGGCGACTGTGTCAAAGGCCTGACAGAAGTCCAGACACACAACATAGAACAACAGAATCATTTGGGTTGGAAGAGACCCTTGGGATCATCAAGTCCAGCCATCTGCCCTACTCTACAAATTCCTCCTCTACACCATATCTCCCAACACCACATCTAAACAACTCTTAGCTCTTCCCTTGTCTACCTAGGTAGTCACGCCAAGATGAAGTGCCAGAAGAACTCTTAGTTAAGCTCAGCCTACTCTATGAATAAATAGAATTTCAGTCTCTAGTGCTGTCAGCCCAGGACCTTTCACAAGCCCTTAATTCTTATATGAAGTACAGAGATATTTTATATATGAGAAGCACAAGAAATAATTGATGGTTACAGTGCTATTGACTACAGTAGGAGTAAAAACAGGTCCATCATAAAGTACTGATATTCAGGTTCCAGAGACACAGATCAACCATGACAGTACATCTTCTGCTCATTAATGCTCCATTAATGAAATTCCAAGAATTTGCCCAGTGGAACCGCACAGATGCCACTATTTTCTTCTCATCTCCTCCCATGTGACAGTCATAAACCCAAGTCTTCTCTGTGCTTTATTAAATAGCTCGAGTCGACTACTTGAAGGAATTTGAGAATTATTTATATTCCAGCCTCCTGAATTGTTCTCTCTTTTTCTGTCTTAATGCCAGATACCTCTGTGCCTTTGCTACCTGGAAGCAACATAAGTCAATGGGAGCTGAAAAATTCCCTTCCCTTGGGATTATGTCCTTTAGCTATATCTCAGAGAGAGAAATAAAGCTCCCAAATTGTGCATATGATTTATTTGAATTTATTTGCTCCATGAAATTAAACAAGCATTGCAGCAATATCTCAAACACAACTGTACAGATACTTGAAAGCCTGAATCAAATCGTTGAAGCATTAAAGACACAGCGAATAGCATATAGAACATCACTGGAATAGATGTTTCTATTAACTTTTGGAAATACAAATTTTTTTGCAGAAAACTTTTCAATACCCTCAAGGCTTTGTCTGTTCAAATTTCAATGAAAACCTTCACTATAGTAACAGAATTCCATAGGGAACCCATAAGGTTCTGCTCTTGAGAGCTAGGTAGGAGAGGAAAAATAAATTAAAATAAATAAGGGAAGGTATTCCTGAGTTAATTAAAATGTTGCTATCTAATGTATTGATTTAAGTTGGGTGGGTTTGCTTTTAAAAATATATCCCTTATAGTTATAGGCTTAGAAATAATGAAGGGCAGTTTGTGAATTGTGTTGAGAAGCAGATGCAACTGAGTGTGTAAGCAATGAGGAAATAATCACTGGAACAAATGGTTCTCACCCTATAAGCAGTTCATAGTATATTAAAAATCATCTCTGCGTTATACTCCCTCCCTACCTATTTCCTTCCTAATATACACAGAACTAGGTCAGACATAATGTACTTATACTGAGTAAGAATGTAATTTTTCCCTATTAATTAAATTCATGTTTTTAATCGTATCATAAGTATATTAAAATATAGATGTAGCTCAAACCACTGATCATAAAAGATGAATATTTGTAGACTATTCCAGCAAATAGCTTCTACATCCATCATAGCACAAGAAATAGCTTATGGGACAGATCCTTAACCGGAGGAACTCTTTAATGAAGCTGATTTTATGTCACCTCAGGATCCATCCTTCCCTTCTCTTCCCTGGGAGCCATATCAATGCTACCTCCCTCCTGCCATTCCCTCCGTTCCCTCCACCCCCCTTCTAGCACAAGAGAGAGAGATTCATCTTGTCATTCTCTCACGTACCACAAAAGCCTGCTGTAACAACTGGCCATACATTTATAGAGCACGTGTCATTCAAAAGGATCTCAGGGTCTTTACAGTGCATGCTTTATGGAATCATTTTGTTCACTGGTAAAATACAGCCAGCTCTAGAAAGATATAGAGCAGATATATATACACATATATATATGTATAAAATCAGAAAACAGCTGCAGAACACAGTGAAATTTAGGAGATGAAGAGAATACTCTGGACACTTGGGTTTATGAAGGTAAGTCATGCCAGACTAAAATATTTCATTGCTAGCAATCCTACAAAAGAAGTGGAGTCGTTAAAAAACACCCTAAAAATACAAGCAAAAAGTTGGTTTTCATCTGGCATCAGAGGAGAAGCTATCCTGGTTTGCATGGGTTTATTTGCACCTTATCTGATACCAGAATAACTTTCTGCTTTACAACAGCTCTGAAAACAATGAATACCACAGGGAATAGAGAATTTTATTCTCCCTTTACATTGTGCCCATCATACTGGGGGACAATGACTCAGTCTTGGTTGGCTGCTTTGACAGCACCATAATAAACATCGTACTTCTGGGCTGGTCATTGTGATTGCAATACAAAGAGGAGAAATTAATAGTAAGCTTGTATTTCAAGATACCACAGTTCTTCCAGCTGAGCAGTGCAAATTTTAATTTGCCCCTTGCAGCTGAGGCACAGAGTACACAAGCAACACGCAAAGCTGCCTACGCACACGGGAAGCCCGTGGTAAAGCCATGAATCTAATGTATTTCTCCCAAGTCACAGTTCAGTATTCCAACACAAAACCATCTCCCCAGTCTGCAGCTCTGCCACAAACAGCCGAAGAAACTGTAGTGTAATCCTGCACCTAAGAGCTGGTATTTAACGTGACATCATAGTAGTGGGGCACCACCCATTTAAAGCTGAACCATCTGCCTCGCTTCCTTCTCCAACAGTTTTCTCTCCCACTCTGTCGTGCAGATCTCAAGTTGCTGAAGTTATGAGATTTGACAAGACTGTTGCCCAAGGTTGAACACGTGTCTGTATTGATTCAGTTCTCAGGTATCGTGTGCTTTTTCTGCAGGCAAATTTTATTTCGTTGCCTAGTCTGAAGTTCTGCTCAGGCCTTGATGCGGCAGAACTGACACTATCACAGAAGACAGAGACTTATTAATTCAAGTTGTGCCAACTGGCAGCCAACCAAAAGAATATTTTCTTATGCTGGAGGACCAAGTTCATATAGTTTGATCTAAGGGAGAACCTGCTTGTCAAGGTGGCTCTTTGATAGTTATAGCACCTCTTGGATCAGTAAAAAAAAGGTGTTTCCAGAAAACCATTCAGCTTCCAATCTGCCTACATCTCCTTCTTAGAAACCACGTATTATTTCATTTCAGACTAGCATATTCATTCTGATTGGCTTGATTAAATTGATGTCTGAAATTGCAGTGCCTGAATGGCTTAATAGTGAGTTCCAGGTACAGCATATTTCTCCACTATTCTTTTTCATTGCAGCAACTGAAAAATATATAGTCAAAAAGCCCCAAACCTTTGCCTCTTTATACAGAGCTGACTGTGATATGCTTGTGGATAGCTCCTCTCCAGTGTCACCTAAAGTCTTACCATTTCAGTTCAAGGGGAAGCTCAAATACTTTCCCTCTCTCTGAAGCCACTCACAACTCCCTGGATCCTGCTTTATCACCCCTGAGGACAGTGTTCTCTAGGGCTCATAAATTTTTTTATGGGGTACTTCTTCCTTTGTTTGCCCCATAAGGCAAATTTACAAAAATTTCTGACAAGAGGCTCAGGTCCAAAATGACCAGGGAGTTACAGGTTTACACACACACACAAAATCCCCCCCAAGCCACTCACAGAAGCTGATGGTCAGCCTGTGCTGTTGCCTGGCTCAGGAGATTGTACATGATGAAGGGCAGTCTTTTACACCACGTACAGTTTGCAAACAAACAGTCCTCTTTTAATATGAGCCACTCAAATTTGTTTAATGTCCAAAACAAAACTGAACTTAAATATCCTAAATCACCTAATTTGTCACTTCATGATGCATTCTGTCTTCATTCCATCTGTCAGAATCTCCTTTGCAACTGACACAAAAGATCTAGTCTGTGCTTGGGGAAAACAAACAAAAACTCCAAATAACAGAAAACCAAACCCAAACTCTAAGCCCCTCCATGAGTTACTGAACAGAACAGAAAAAGCTGTAGGAAGCCCTCTTGGGCTCATCTGTATTGTCATGTAGCAGATTCAAGAAACACCCTAAGCTAATTGAACTGTGAAACAATCATATTTGGAATACAATGGGCAGCTGTGCATTAACCCAAAGGTTCTCTCATCACCCATTATGTATAACAAGCAGGAAGGATTTGGGAACATGGCAGAATATCAACCCCTGATACAAACCCTATGAACATGGACATTTCCATCATGCTCAGGCTTTAAAATAGCAAGCAATAATGGGACTAGGTGAAGGAGTTCTGGTATGGCCCTCTCTGTTTAATTTATGAGCTGAATTATTTGCCTTAGTTAGCTAGCTGCTGCAGAAAGGGAGATCTTGATTATTTGCCCACTGAGGTGCAGAACACTATATTGAGCTGCTAATCTTAACACTAGAGTGTACCTTTAGACTCCTATTTGCTTTAAAAAAGAAGGGGTGAGGGGAATAGGGAGACTTTCCCGAAAATCAGAGAGAAAATGATTATTAGACTACATTTTTGAAAGCCCTGGCTACCAGTCCCACCCACAAAATAATATATATTTCTTGCTGTTTGTAAGGGATTTTATGAAATTCACAGTTTCTTTTGGAGAAGGTCCTGCATTGCTGAGTGAACATTTGCTGCTTCCAGGAACAGATAGCACAGAATTCTGGAAAGAGCACTTACCCTGGGCAGCTTCGAAACAAGGGGTGACAGAGATGATCAATGGAATCGCCACCTTTCGTCAGTTCTCACGTTAAGGAAGGAGCATAATCAAGTAGATACGCATGTGCTGAGAGAAATAGAAAAACTGCATCCTACTAATGCATCAGTCATTAAATAAAAAAGTAAAGCAGCTTCTGCATTATTTCCAAAAGTCTGCACAACCATCCAGAAAGCAGTATCTACCCACTTGCAGCGCTGGGATCTGTGCAACAGCCAGAGTCAGGCAGCTTGCAGGGTGGTTCAATTTAAAAGTGGAAATTAATTTGCCAGGTGAGAGCCCTCAATCTGCAGCAAGTTGATATTCCCCAAATGCCAACCACAAAGACTTTGCGGCTGTTGAGCCTAATCCCAATTTAGTGAACAAATCTGTCCAGCGCCGTGTTGCAGATCTCTTGTTTTGGATTTGGCGATGGTGCCAGGACTGCTTGAATCCACCATGTGGGTATTGGCTGCCTCACACATACACAGCCGAGTGTCCTCACAGGCATACCAGAAACAAATGCACTGCTTCTCCGTTTACCACCTCTGAATAGGGATTGCCAGGCTCAGACGCAGTAAAAACCCCGCACCCAAACCATTTTACTGACACCCCCCCTCGTCTGAGCACCAGGCAGCGCAGTAACTACCCAGATGGTTGGAGGTCGCCCCCAAAGGCAGCTGCCTCGTTTGTCAATGCATGAAGGCAGCTTTTATTTTGGAGCATCTTTTCAGGCCATTTTCTTTCTTGGGCACTTTGGTAAATCCAAGGAACCCACAAACTTAAATGTTTTGGGGGTTTTTTTTGTGGACATTTCAGAAAAGCCTAATTTCGATGTCTAAATACCAACAGGAAGTGCTGCTTAACTTCCCATGCTCCTTTAGAAACTGCAAGCTCCTATTCTTTCTCTTGAATGCAGTCGTATTTCTTAAAGTGGCTTCCATAAATTTTCGGGACTTTAAAATAAACACTACCTCAAAGTTTCTCAGTAGCATCATGCTTCCCCAATTCATTCTCTTCCATTCACTGGTGCTAAACTAATCAGGGCTCCAGTACCTGATGAGTTCACTGATCTTCAGATGCTGCATGTAGCACGTACTGCAAATTCTCAGATCTAACAGCCCCCAGCTGCCACTGTCTCAGCTTTTCTATCCTCATTTCAGGTCTATTTGACCCAAGAAGCCTGTGACCACTATACCTTAACTCTATTATTCTTAAATGGTACCCTGAATGCATTTCTTCTTGTTGCCTGGTTAATTTTTCTTGCATTTTCCTGACTCTTTCCAGACCTTGTAGCCAGTCACAGTCTATTCCCAGGCAAAATGGCCTCACTGGCCACCTTTACCGAACAAGAAAAGCAAATCTTCCATATAACTTACCTATAGATGCCTTACCTATAGGTAACTTACCTATAACTGCCAAAAGGGGTGCACAGCGAAGTGTCACCCCCAAGCTGGTGGCATTTGCACTTTATTATATAGCATATAATAGGCTGTAATACTTTTCTATGAAGGATTCAATACAAAAATAAATAGTTTAATTTGATTTGACTAGCTTTTGGAGAGTTTCCTCAGACACTTTATTGTAGTGCTCTATTTACTGATGTTTCCAGTGCTAGGAGCCTGGATTTCTTGTTTATTAGAGCTGGCATAATGAAAGTTTGCCACCTGATTAATTTTAATAGTTTAGCTGGGAACCGAGGATAATGCGGATTGGCTGCCAGGCCACAGATAAATTTTGTCCATTTGGTTGCAAAGATTTTGGCAGAAATAAAACCTGCTTTTTCTTATTGCAGAGAAACATTTTGTTGGGTGTTTTCTAAAGGAAGCCACCGTCTCATCTGCCTTCGTTATGCACTGAGAATTAACAATCCCGGAAAAGTAAGTTTGAGATGATGCAGTGTCCCAATCCTGGTATCTCTCACACCGAATGCTGACAAGAGAGACTTGAGAAGACTTTGTGGACCAAGTGTAGTTTAGAGTCTATTTGCCTGGCAATGTTCCAAAGAGCCCAGGGCAGGGTGTCAAGAAATCCGAGTTACTGATTTCCCCTGGAAAGCACTTACAGGTCTACTGATAAAAAGTACAATGTAAGTGCTCATTACTAGCAGTTATAGTGGTAGAGTGTTCTAGGAGGTTCTGAAAAGACTTCGGAGATCATTTGGAGAGACTATCTACCTAATTGGCCCTGGACTGTAATGCTGAACACCCAAATACTCATCCAGTCTGCGGGGGGAACATTTCTATTGAGCCTTCAGACCTTTTGGAAGTTGCTAACACCCTGAGGTGACAGGCTTTATATGTGTGCTTCTTCCAAAATGGAAAGAAGGACAGAAGAAAGGAAGGATGGACTATCTGTCCTCCTCTTGTGTTATCTTAAGGTCTTCTCCTTCACAGACATGATAATGAGACTAAGTTTTCATAACATGTAAATTGTGTACCTGGGTGCTATTGCTGCTATTAGGGAATGTTTGACCTCTCCAGTTAGAAAATGGACTGGGGCAAGTAGGTGCCTGGTGCATTTGTAGGACAGACAGGTCCTGACAGCTCAGGCTCTGGGACAAATAACAAAATAAATAAACAAAATTTCTAGCTCTTTTTCAAGGCACTTAATTTGGAATATAAATGATTTACACTGAAATGATTAATCAGTGCATTCATTATACTTGCGTGGTTACTGTTTAGCACCAAAGCAAGTAAACAACAGCCTGCAGTATAGCAGAAAAGATGAACAATCCTAGACCTCAAATCTACCAATTAAATATATTAAGTGAACATTAAAACCTCTGAACAGAGACAACTTTACCTCAGCCCACACAAAGCAGCAGGCAGGATCAAGGCAATAGTGCATCTATTCTAATATTCCATGGTGCAAATCTTCACTTGGCTAGCCAAACATCATCTAGTACAATTACAAAAGAGACAAAACAGAATTTGTTGCTGACATAATGAAAAAAGAATACTTAATTCTATTTTAGAAGCACATCTATTTCATGTAGTTCATATAAGTTTGTGTGGTGATAAGTTTCTTGTTTGTATTAAATTCAAAGGACTTTTTCCAAGTATCACCTAAAACTTTCAAAAAACTTGACAAAATTATCCTATTAAAAGCATCAAAATTACTCTATGGTGCTAAGTTTTTCTCATTTCCTACAAACAGGTTTATCCTAAAATCTTATTCATTTATAAAGTAATAGGTTAATTATTTCAGTATAAGTTTATCTTGTCTCCCTTCTCCTCAGTTCTATCTCTTTTGCAATATGAATTGCTAAATTCTAGTACCCAGTAATGAACATAGTAAAATAACCTGGATGAAACAGATAATGAGAAAATGTGAGTTTGGAGCTTAAATTGTCGTTACTTTAAAATAGAATCATATCAGACTCCGCCTATCTAAAACAGTAGAAAAGGAAATAACGGCTGCACGTCACAATTATGACAGCCTACCTGTACGTATTGATGCGTGAAACACACAAAGCACAGTCACAGTCAGTACCATACCTGCATATGTAAATATACACTTTTTAACAGCTGAGCAGGAAAAACAAACACCCATTTCTCACCGTATTTTTATTTCCTCAGTAGGTATTTGAAGAAACCGGTTCATTATAGACATGTCAAGGGAACTGGTCAGACACAGGGGATGGCAAAGCAGAACACCAGAGCGAACCTCAGCTTAAATAGAAAACAAGCAATAATTCATCAAAAGGCCATTGACTTGAATAAAAAAAGCACTGAAATAAATGGCTATCTTAAAACCAAAGCAAAAGAGGAATTTTCTCAAATCACTATTTTTAGAGACACTTAGCGAAGTATATAAAAATTCCCCAAATCATAAAATTGTTACAGTGTCATCTCCAGAATCATGGGGTGGTTTGTTTTGGCATGCTTACTGAATTGTAGTTTTTTCCCTTCAGGTCTCCAGCTTTTAACTTACAGTTGAGCTTGGGCCACATTTTCAAGAACACTCTTTTAGTGGAGATCAGGGGCAAGCAGAAAGGAGGGTGGAAGGGCAGAAAAAAGCATAACTTAGAACAGAAAACCTGAAGGCAGACATCCTCTCTACTCAAACAGCATCTTGCTCAGTAAAACCCTCAAAAATCGTCAATGTAAGAGAAACACGTAATTGTACAGGAAAGCTGTGGCAAAATACCTTTTTGAACAATCAATAACAGTGCATATCCACCCCACACTAAATAGATTGTGCTCTTAATCCTTAACTAGCTTCATGGTGACAAGCCCTGCTGTACAGAAAACCTGATCAAGCTTGGCTGGACTGTTTTGGCTCATCAGATCTCACAGAGAGGCAAATCCCACAATCCTGGCCTGCCTTCAATATTTAACGTATAATCCTACTTACATCAGCACACCTGCTTTTCTCTCAGCTCTAAATGTCAGTTAAATAAACTAGCTGGGTAACAATGTACAGAAATAACTACTCCAAAAGTGCCAGAAGAAAAATAGAACGAAAGAGCATTGCCCTTACACCATTACAGTCCCCAAAAGACCCATATCCAGACAAAAAAAAACAAGTAAGAGGAGTTTTCTGTGCACATAATGAACTGCAACATGGCTTCTTTGGGGTTTATTTATTTTTAAAGGACCAAGAATTGTGAGTATAGAAAACTAGCTGGGACACTTTGGAGGGTTTCCACAAAAGCCAACTTTAGCCTGGCCCCACTAACGCCCCTGGGCTCTCTCTGCAGGCAGCAGAAAGGAGCTTCTCCCGAAGGTAACTCAGGACAGGAATCCCTGGTCCTGAATCCTGAAAGCCCCTGGTCTGCAATACTCCAGGTAAAACACATGCTGCTCTCTGCTTGCAATTCCAGCACACCTACATACACAGGCTTTGCTGAAACACAGCTTTCTTGGAAATGATCCCTTGTTCTTTACAATTACAGGCACATCCATAGCTGAATGTTTTTGCCCAGTGAGCAGAACCTGGATCCCTGGAGCTTGGGACATGACAAACAGCACGGAGCACATGTCATTACCTCGTCTTCCACAGCAGTATGACTGCTTTCTGACTTACAAGAAAAATAAATATTTGCTTCTTTCATTTGTCCCAGCAGGACTGGAAATGTGAAATATTTGCTGTAAGATAGTGGCACAATTTTCTCTCTATCAAAAGAGAGGCTGATTCATGAATAATCTATAGCCACTATAGACTGAACTCCTAATCGGAACTACTCAAAACAAAATCAAGTCTCTTACATAATTAAAGAACGGCGGGGGGGGGGGGGGGGNGGGGGGGGGGGGGGGAGAGAGGGGAAGGCTCTCAGAGGTCCATAGAGTAGAAACCTGTCAAGTTGCTACTCAGAAAAATCCCCTCTCACCTGCAAATTATCCAGTTAAACATCTGACAGACACTGACAAATGTTATATATCACTTCCACATCAGCTAAATCTGAGTATGAAGAAACTGTGTACTGTAGATTTGTATTTTTAAATGGACTATCAGAGATTTAACATTTATCCTCACCAGATTTCCTTCTGTTCACAAATCTACAACCTAAAGCTACAAATATAGCAATGAACCAAAACATATTTGCTCTTCTTATAACTTTTTTTTTATTTATTTAAATGTGACAGCTCATCCTCAAATCTCTGCTGATTCTTAGGAAAAAAAGACAAGCTAAACTACAACGCAGTATGCTGGCATCGTACTCTACACCAAAAGCCTTTACCCATGTCATTTCTACCTGTAAGTGATTCTAACCTAAACTTTTGGGCACAGCGAGTAACCGAGGGCAAGACAGGGCCTACATCCGGATCCTTCATCCATATGGGAGCAGTGACCCCATCTTAAGAACAGCTCTTCCCAGCACAGGATCCAATCACGAGACCAGGTGCTCCATCCCCACTCCACATGGTGACCTACCACACATGTATTGCTGCTCAGGTTATTCCCGTGGTATTGGACACTTCTGATGTTCATTCCACAGAGAGATTATCTGGGCCCAAACAGGACAGGCCGTGGAGCTCTCAGGGATGAGTAGCAGAAGGGTGGCCATCAGTCTGGCTTACTGTCCTGTTGTCTTGGAGCAGGCTATGGCATATGGCTTTGCCATGGTAAACTCCGAACAAGAGATCCTGATCGATACCTTTTGTATGAACTGAAATCTCAGTACAAATAAAAAATAGATCCTTGAGGGAATTCATTTCAATCATCGAGCCTGTGTTATTTCTCAACATACTCATAAAATTCAGAAAGCACACTGCACATCACTGCAAATATGGCCAGTACAAACACCACAAAAATCAGAGTTGTAAAGCTTTACAAAGCATACAGTTTCTATCCAGCTCATCCATTATGGGCCACTAATCACCCTGCTGAATCTCAAATAAACCCTGTGAAGCACAGCAAACCTCATATGTAGGTGTATGGGATGTGGTTCCTGAGATCATCTTTCATTTTGAAAACCAGAAATAAGAAGAGGGAAGTACTGTAAAGCAGCAGGTGTTAACTATTTCACTTGAATAAAGTAGCAATAAATTGATCAAATCTGGCTATTTTAGGAAAGTTGTCACCAGCTCCAATAAGAGTTCATGTGGCCTGAAAGATCTCAATGTGTAATTGCAACCTGACATTGAAACTGCTTATTTGCTTTGCAACACACAGGCAGATAAGGAAAAAAACCCCAACCAAACACAAAACCAGCCATTTTCCAGTTCCATTAAAATCTTTGTGTTTGGAATGAGACATTAGAAATGAAAAGCTTAATATATTCAGTGAAATTAATACAGCTGTTTGCTACGGTGACCTTTTCAGTATTCTGTATCCTATATTTTGATTATCCTGGTAGAAAATCTCTTCCATAGCTTTTGATAGCAGACCTAACTCGTAGCCATGCATCCTTTTGTGTTAAGCAAAATAATGCAAGAGCATCAACAGCTAGCAATTTCAGGGCTATAGTTTCTCATACCCAAAGCCACATTTCCATAACCTTTGCAGAAGGCTCATATACAGGCTTTTTTGGCACACAAGGAGTGTAGAGAGGGAGTCTCAGCTCCTGCAACCTTTCTGAAAAACTACCGAATCAATAGCAGTATTAAAGAATGATCAAAAATATTTATTGACAAGAACAAATAAAGCTACAGTACACCTGTATTTTCATAGTCTTAGAAGGAATTTTGAACTCAGGAATATATGCATCCACTTCAGCCTTCTCTACATTGACAGGCAGAAAACCAGGTCAATCAAGGGAAGTATGAGCACAGATCTAAAAGCTGGAACTATAGCCTCAAAAACAAATCAACAGATTCTGGGTAAAAATTGTTCCCATACTGTTTGGGCCTTGGCATAGATCATTACAATTATTGGTAATAGAAAGCGGCTTTAAGCTCAGAAATAGTATAATGGAATCAAAGAATTTTGCTTATATTTATTGCAGATGACTATAGGAAATGGAGATGTAACCTGTACCATAACTATTCTGTTTCCTCTATCCATGCTCAGTAGAAAAGTTTATTACAAAAAAAAGTAAAATCTAGGAAAAAAACCCCCAATGTCTATTTTCAAGACACTTTGATTAAATGTAAAAAATAAACAACTAAAATAACATAGAAATATTGAAAAGAACATAATTGTTTTACAAATTGACAGAAGACATTGAAATCACAGTTAAAACTGACACTCTGTTACTGATGGCAATCTAAAGAGCTTTTGCCAGTTCAAAAACTGCTATGCTAATTTATTGCAGAGTTGAGCACAAAAACATACACTTCAAAACAAAACATTTGACGAGTCACTCCTTATTTACAGTGCAAGAGTCTGAGCTCAGAGTAGCACCTGAAAGGCTGACCTCTTCTTTGACATGGCAAGAAGCATCCAGAGCTCCTGTCGAGTTTAACATCAATTCAAGCAGTGAGAATTATTAGGTAGCTCTTCTCTTTCCAGGAGGAGAGCCAATGCCACTGTAAGAGAATATGTTTCCTTAGGAAGGACCAAGACACCACTGGCTTTTAGGATATGGTGCAAGAAATCAAAGACCAAGTCAAATCTTTTTTTTTTTGGTTGGTTGTTTCTCACCACAGTCTCTTTGGATGGTGCAAACTCAGGCTTTGACTCCCACACCCTTCTCTGTCTTCTCAAATCAGCTTCCCTCCTGCCATTCAAACCTGTGGTTCAGCTAAGCTCCAAGTAGAACTGGAGGGATTTCTATGCTATTACCACACATAAAATAATCCAAGAGTAGGATGGAAATATTAACTTCATTCTTCCAGATGGATATAAGGTAACATCAAAGCAACTGTCAGGTCAGACCCATGGCACTCCTTCAATTATTTTTTTCTGTCTGGGTCTAGTAAGAGCAGGTGACTTGGAAAGAAGGTGCAAGAAATTCCTTCTTGGACAACTGTGAAATAACCTGCTACGTGAGAATCCCCAGTTAGAAGACGGATTAGACTTTGAAGCTGAGGATTTAAAAATCTATCACTCCTACTGACATCCCATACTTTAAATTCTGGTTTCAACAATACTTTATGGTGACATGCTCAATAGGCTTCCCGGTACTGCATTAAATTGATGAACTTATATTCATAAATTTACATTTCCCCAACACGGACAACATGAGCCTAATACAGAAACGGTCAGGAAAAGTCTATGGCTGTAGTACACAAGAGGGCAGGTAGAGCTTTAAGCTGTATGAAACTATAAAAACTTGATGTTCTCCAAGTTATACTCACTTCCACATAAGATACATGCAGCTTAAACAATTAAGAGAAGAGAGGGGTTTATTGGGGGTGGGGTGGTATTTAAATACATTTCAGTTTCTAGACACGTGTGCAGTTATATTAATAAGCTTATTAGTTGCATCAACAAAGGTCTTTCATATTTAATTATATAGCACATTCTGTCAAACATATAGAATCTTATGTAGTGCCACATACTTAAAATATGTGTATGTAAATAAAACCACAATACCACCAAAAGAAATTCTAATATTGAATAAAAGGCTTTCTTATCTAACATGAGACTACATTATGAAGCCACAATTTTATTATTTAGTTTTATTGTTTTAAATTAAATAGAGCAAAGTGGCTATTTCATCTTGCTGATTTAATAAGTTAATAAAGTCTGCTGGCAAACATATATTTGACATATTGTAGAGCACAATAGCTCCTTCTCATGTTGAGGAAAGTATTTAAAAAAAAAAAATCTGCTTAGAAGATGCTGCATCCTGCACTGTACTTGATGAAGCCAATATTTACCAACAATAAAGATCTAATTCATTCTCTGACAGAGTCTTTTCTCTCTGTTTACTTGGGCTTCGGCTATATTATAGTAAGTTTTCTCCATCCTTAGAATGCTTTCAGGAGTGGCAGTGATGTTTTTTAAACATTCCATTTTATCAAGAGCGTTTTTCTCCAGTAGGCACAATACTGCTACAGAAGATGCAATATACCTTTCTCATCCCGCAAGGAATGCTAAATTCATTACTACCAGATGGCAAAGGGATCAAAGCGCCCAGTTCAGTTCTCTGCTGGCTTTATACTCAAACTGCACCTTGGTCTGCTTTCATGCTATTAGCTAATGAACTTCAGAGGGATGTTGTCATGCAGGTCAGCTTTAGCAGGGATGTCTGCCGTGATCTGACAGCCCTGAGTAAGAAACACTGTGTGAAACACAAGCATTTTTTTTTTTTATTTTTATTTTCTTTAAGAAAGATGATTTGTCTGAGAGACAACACCACAAAAGTCTGCAGGGGGTTCTATAGTTCTTCCCTTACAGTAATACAAAGAGCACCAATCATTAAGACAATTAAAATATTTAAACTTATCATATGTATCCATGAAACCTATGTTTACAATATGTTGACTACTTGTTTATATGAACGTTATCGTTATGGTTTGGAGCTGGTTTTTTTTCTTCGTGTTTAGGTGGTTTTAATTTTCTTTGGTTTTCCCATCCAAACATTCAGAAAGTTTTGAACTACTAGCAGAAAATTAATATAAACCAAAAAAGCATGAAAAACTTTTGGGAGACAGTCTGTTGAACAGCATTGGGTGATCAAATTTTCCTTAGTAGAGACGTGAATAGTTTTGATATACCTGAATGTCTTGGTATCTTCAATTAACTAAAGAGTTTTACACACATGCTCTGCTTTAATGGGCAGCTGAACTTTTCTGGGTTTTAGAGTTGCAACTAGTAAAAACATCTATTACTACATGTATAATTCAAAAATAATGTAAAATAAAGAATGGTCTGACAAAGATTGCTCAAAAATGGGGAGATTGTCTCCACAGACTACAGCAACATCTGGCAGTTGGTGGCTCTGTGAAATATGAAACCTTGAAAATAAATCCTGACCTGTCTCTGTACCGAGCACCCTTGAAAAGCAAAGCACACCCTGACTGTCACTTTTCCATAGCCAATTCTTAGTGTCTTCATTCCACACGGTACTTAGTAGGCGATGAAAATTAATCAGAGTTAGACAACAGTAGGCCAGAAATGCAAAGCCAGGCAGAAGAAAGAAAAATAGAAACGGACAGCCTCATATAGCCAGGGGAGGAAATTAAAACTTGACTGGAAAGGAGAGAAAGTCAATTAGAGAGAAGATAATCAGAAAGAGAATTTGAAACAAAGGCTTTCATTTTCTCTGACATTGATTTTAAAATCTTGAAGGGACAAGCACAGTTTTAATGAATGTTATTTAAAAATAATTAATATATCACAATCAGACATGTCAGAGAAAGAGGAGCGTTACAGGCTTAGAAGTATTTTCTTCACTCCCCGCAGAGAAGTGCTTGATATGAACTGGAGAAAACTATAAATATGTGTATTATTATGATGAGATATTAATAAAACAAGACTACAGATTCCTACGTTTAGGAGATATAACACCATACAAACATTCGCTGTTGGCGTTTGTACAATGACAGTAATAGAGTGATATCTGCCCAGTAATCTTAGGAAGAAATGCACTTTTGTTAAGGCAACTTTATGCATGTGTGAGAATTCATTTCAGTAACTTTAATGACATCAAAGAGAGGCCAAAATTAAGACACATGCCATGTACTATTCAGCCCATCAACCAAAAAAAAGTTAGTTTCTCAGAGCAGTAGGACACTATGGTTAATGACTATCTCTTGAGTGAAAACAAAACCTCAAAGCATCCTGAAAAGAAAGGAGAGGGTGCTGAAGCACCTCTTGCCCAGTAAGTTCTCTTTGAAAGTCATGTATCTGCTGTAAAGTTCCCACCAGACACCAAAGCAACGAGCACACTGGTAACACTGGGATTAGTCACGGAGCTTTATGAGAAATTTGACACAAATCACCAGAGATCTAGGGGTTCAGCCCACATGAAAAGGACAAAGGAACTTGGAGGGAAGTGGAACGATTTCACAGTACTAAGAATGACTATTTAAATATTTAAAAAAACCCCCAAACCAAACAGTAAATAATCTCCTAAAAATAAAAAAACTCCACACAGGTTCAATAACCTGACCAAGGGGAGCTGGCGTTCAGGTAGGTATGTGCCAGCAGATTCTCAGAGCTGCAGATCTTATTTATATTACACATAACTAAGTTACAAGTGCTGTGAAGGCCACAGCTAATTAAAATATGCTGGAAAAGGCATACTCTTAGCTTCTAGAAGTCTGGAATGAGGGTAAGACGACGTAGAACTAAGAGGTTTGCACAGGTTGCCATGGACAAGGGATCAGTTCTGGAGTTTGGGAAGGCAGGGGCTATGTGGGGCTGGAGGGAGAGGGGGTGTGGAGTTTGACATTTTTTCTTTTGTTTTATTTTATCTCTTACCTTCTATCCCTTTCCATCACAGAAGCATGATTTGGTTCCACATAAGTAATTATGGAAATGGGCTGAAGAGATGACATCTGAGATTTCAGAATTAACTGAATATATGCACAAAACCTTCTACTTCTCAGAGCAGACAGCATAGGAGGCTCCCCGTGGAGTACCTGTGAGGCATGAAGAGACCAGAAGCTGAATAAGAATTATGTTTGTAGCAGATTTTGTAGCCCCTTTCCATGCCAGAGGAAAAAATCTCCCCTGTGCAAAGGGCCAGCACGGGGCCCATGGCACCCGAGCTTGTGGAGCATCTCCAGAGACAGCAGCCCAAAGGCTTGCCTCGCATCTCTCCTCCACTGGCACGTAACCCACATTTACTAAAGCCAGGCTAATTTCTCCCTCTGCTTCTCTCCTTCACATCAAACCGTACTTTTTTCTGGAAAACTACAGAAATAATCAAGCAGTACGGATTGACTTATCCAAGGCAGAGCCACCAAGTTGTTCAAAAAGAAAAGTAAATGTTTTACTGCATAGTTCGCAGAAAACACCCAATAAATATAATTGTCATCTTTTAGGTATTTGCAGAACTTGGCTTAAAGACCTTATTATAATTTTCTAGGAAAACTAATTTTACTGATAAAGTACTGAACAGGTGTTTAACTACAATCGGATCTTACACAAGGGGGAGAGAACCAAAAAAAGAAAGCTCCCAAATTGAGAAACAGGATAGAAAGAAAATTGCAGTGATTAATGGGACCAAATTCTAGTAAAGAAATAGGTTTTAATCATAGCTATTAGATTATGTCAGTTTATTCTAGTCTAAGATTGAGATAAAGCCACTGAAAAATTTAAGTCCTGTTACATGTCTTGAAGGTTTTAATTTTTACATGAGACCAATTGCTAGATGGCAGAAATTCTTTTGTATGATAATGTCAAACTGACACATATCAAAATAAAGTCACTTGGGTAAGTGGCAGGAGAACATTAATCTCAGGTGTAATGAAAAAGTAAAGAAATCCCAAATGAAACACCAAATTGGAAAAACAAAAACATTTCAGGAAGAATATACACATTTATCCTTTCCTTTTACATTTGTCAAATGTTTCTAACATAAGTTATACTCTGAAGCAAAGCTAGATAATTTTCTAAATGTTTAATTCTAACACCCTCCAAAAAAGCAGGTCAAAGTCAGTCCTTCTTTGCAGGACAGAACTCTACTCTCCCAACCTGCAGAACGGGTCCAACACACCAGGGACACACCAGAGTCATCATGCCCGCAGCGCAGAGACACGCTCTGCAGAGGGACAAGTCCAGAGTTTGCAAACGATTGTGGAAACTGCATTTGAGCAAAGCAGCAGGGCAGCACACTGCTTCCCCACACGCTGCCATCCATGGAGTTTACTTAAGGCACTGAAGGTCATTAGCCCTAACAAAGACACCAGCCTACTCAGTATTTTCTCATAATTAGACCATATATTTTGCTGGATTGGAGCTGTGTAATTTCCAAGCATCAGTTCACAGAACAACTCGGGTTAGAAGAGACCGAAGCTCCAGAAATGGCTGAAATCCAGATTTTGCACTGGCGTTAGTGGCATCCAGCCACCAGTCATACTCTCACCACATCGGTGAGAGCTCTCTCAGCTGCCTCTGCAATCGCAGGAGCACCATGGCTTTAGTGGCAGCCATGTCATGCTTTCCACAGCTGCACATCCTCAAAAGGGATTAAGAATGAGTCATGATTCTGTCTGGGTTATCCACAAACACATTTTTAGCAAGGCAGCAAAATTCAAATTGATTTCACTAAGGGAGATTGAGCTGCTTGCTCAAAATGTTTGCCTGTTCACACCCACCAAGTGAACCCACCAGTCAGGGTGTTACAAACTCCTGAAAATGTCTGCTCAGTGCAAGGAGAATTCAGAACAGGTTGAACCTGAAGTTTCTCCACTGCTCCCACTACCGGAAAATGTTGAAAACCAGCTGTCGGTACAGAGTACTGCAACCAAATATTTCTGCAAGCTTTGGGGTGGTTTTTTTTCTTGGATTTTTTGGTGGTTTGGTTTGGGGTTTTTTGGTTGGGGTTTTGTGTGTGTATGTATTTGTATTTGGTTTTTTAATATTCACAGTTCAATTATCAGTAATAGCTAACTTGTTAAACATTTAATTCTCCAATGCACTCTTTTCTCAGGGAAAGTTTGGGTTTCATAACCATCGTTGCTACATGCACAATGTGAGACAGAAGAGCAGCTGCTTGCTGCAGAACCTGTCTTGTGAATTGTGATAGTGAATATCTACCTTCCAAGGTAAAGCTGGTCAGGGTATTGCGCTTCCCAACTAGGTAACAGATTTCACAGATTTCCCCTTCTATCTGCAAGACCAAACGGCCTTCAATATAAGTACGGTATCTCCGAAAGATGAAAGTGAGCAGATCTGAGCTTATTAGATACTTGTCAATAAGGGGGAAACGCACTTGACACAGTTGACAGCAGGGAAAAAAGATGACTTTAATATTGCTCACCTCCCAGAAGCAATCCAGTTAGGCAGGGAACAGAAATATTGGTATGAGCAGCAACGCTACACACCAAGATGGCCTTCAACTAACTTTCAGATTTCCCACAGAGTGCAGATCTTTTCCATACTTCAGGCGCGCTTTTTCCAGTAACTTGTTGTGGAACCTCCTCCTCCACTAGTCTCTCCTTTCTGATAGCTTTCTTGCCCTTTCCAACAAGTGTCTGTTGTGTTCCATTTCTTTAACAGGGGAAAAAAAAAGAAAGAAAAAAAATCTCAAATCTCACTCATTCAAGAGCAGCAATTTGTTTAGGAGAAAAAATTTCCATCGAAATTTTGCAGAGCAAAATAAAAAGACTTGGAAGCAGTGGGATTCATGGTTTTAAAAATTTTAAATTATAGATTATAAAATTATATTAATATCTTATAAGCTATTAGTGATAACCTGTTGGATTATAAAGCAGACATATTACTAACAAATCCAGAAATATCTGATCTGTTACACTTTTCACTTTGAGAAGCATCTATCAGTAGAAGCAGGGATCCACAGACAGGTGTTGCTGAGTAACTCAGCGCACTGCTCCAGTATTTACTGCTGTAGACGTAAAGACAGTTTAACAACCCAGAAAACAATAATAATCAAAGAATCTAGGAAAGCGGTATTTTATGTTTCATTCCACCCATTTAGTTTTTATTTTTTAAGACATTTCAGGCTTAAACAACTTGAATGATTCAGCTTTCATCTCTCAGCGTGACACTACTTGGTGGTGGTTGTTGTTTTATCTATTGCTAGGGAGATTTTACTATAAAGGAACATCATTTCTGAATGAGTTACATAGAGATGGAGTTTAGAGCTGGTGCTTAAAAAAAGGAAAAATGATGAAAAATATTCCATTAAACTTCATTACATTTTTGGCCTTTCATTTAAATAAATTGCATTTCTTTTTCTGTCAGAAATCTACATTTGGAATTGTAGGGTGAACACACTCTTAATTATGATCTTGCTCAAACTCAACTGAATTTCTCTCTGTCTCTATTTCTTTCTTTTTCTCCTGCTGCTGCTAATTAAGATAAATACGTCAGAAGTGTTATTGCTGAAGGGAAAGCTGTAGCAAGTGTCATTGGTCCCTGTGATATTTCCCTTTTTGCCATGAGCTGTCACCAATGATTCAGGACTGAGTGCCAAGGATTATATTAATCTTGATGAAATTAGCAAATGCTCTGTGATGTTGACATCCCTTGGTGCTCAATGATATTCCCCTGGCTGGAACATTACCACAGAGAAAAAAAAAAAATACTCTTTCTCCCTCAGAGGATAGTAAATGAGGGCATGAGGTGAGGATTATTTTTTCCCCCCAGAAAGACTGAAGGACAAATTGAAGTGTTACTTGCTATAAACGTTTAGCCTTTATTTCAGCATCATTGGTGAAAATCTGTCAGACTCTTAAAGGATATGAAAAAGCCCATCTGAGGCCAAGGGATGAAGGAAGAAAAGAATCCTATTCTATTTATGCTTTTTAAAGGGCCACAGTTATATAAGTAAATATATGCGTGAAAGATTATCTTTATAGCTAACGTACAATAGAAAGAAATAGAAATAGATTTTTTTTTTCTTTAAAAGTACACTGCATAACTCTACCTGCAAACAGACATGTGCACATGTACATCTTCCTGGATACAGGATTTTCCTAGTGCTTTCCTCGACTTGGCTCTGTACAGCAGCCACAAACAAAAATCACCTCCAAAAAAACCCCAGTGAGTTTGGTCAGCCTGACCAGTGCTGTCTCCTTCCTTCCTTCTTCACTATCCATTCGTTCGCAACCTGACTCAAGGTATCTCTAGTCTTTTGTTCAGTCTGAGGAGGTAGGGAGCTTCTTTATTTCTCCCTGTGCCACCTCATCCAGCCCAGCTGTAGCAAATAAACCAGACATTTGTTGTGCTTTAGTTCAAAGCTTAATTAGCTAGCTATTAAAATCTGTTTTCTTTGCACTCATGGGCAGCCAAGAGGTGAATTTGTGCTATTTTTTCCTCTGTATGATCATCTATGCTCATTTATATGCTCGTCTACATGCCTCTAGTGGATATTTCTACTCCTAACATGGGCATGTTTGTGACCTTACACATGACCAGCGGTACTGTGCACAGGACCAGAGACAGCAATGCTTGCACAAGGTACTAGATAACATATTGCATGCTGTCGGAACTGACCCTAAACCTTTTAATGTGGTTCGTATCTGATCTGAGATCGAATTTAAACTCCAGTGACCTCTGGTCCCACCAGATCTTTACTCTCACTGACTAAATATGCTTGTATTCTAGGAGGACTAGCGCTCAAGCTCTGTCCTTAGAAGGACCTCGTAACTTCCCCAGAGCTTCAAGCTGGTTGCCATGGCCATTTGCATGGTTGAGCATGGCCACTTGCAGATCAGGGCTTGCAATTGCTGTGCTGATGCATCTTAATACTGACATGACCCTCAGTAAATTCTACAGTTTATGGATTTGCTGCCACTGCAATTTAAAAGCAGACAGTTCTCAGCAAGGTTGAATTAACATGTGTCAGCACAGATTTACACAAGGATAGCTGATAACTTCCTGGCAGGAAACAAGGAGAAAGTTATTTTTAAATGAAAGGCTGGAAGTTTTAAGGAAAATGCAGAAGCAAGGGAGAGGTGAGACACCTTTTCAAAAGGAACACAGCACTGAGTCTCATTTTTACATTTCTGATTTTTATCAATCCAATATCACGAGCTATCATAGTTATTATCCTGCCGCTACAGTCCTCCATAAAGGGCAAAAAGGCAGTTCCTACAATTACAGGTACCTCAACTGTCATCTGCATGAACTGTTTTCTGCTTCTTGGCTTTAGGAAACAATCTTGAATTATTCTGAATATGAAATAGGGTTTTTTGGTTTGGGGTTTTTGTTGTTTTCTGTTTGTTTGGGTATTTTATTTTTTTTTTCAAAGAAGTCTACATGTAGCTGTAGCAATACATACTCTATCATAAAAATTCAAAACACTGCAGTACTTGTAATACTGTTGTATTTATTGGGTATCATAATTATTATAGGTATTATTAGGAGCCTGAATAAATGGATTTTAAAAATTTCTGTTGGGGCTATAAACATACATAAAATTATGTCTATGTTAAGGATAGAGAATGCAACCATGAAACCTAAGTTAAAGCAGATTCATCATGCTAAGTAAGAAGTAGCAGACATGATGCCATACTCTCTCTTAAATTGTTAAACAGGAATACATTAAATTGTATATGAAATTGTTTGACAAGTAAGAAGATCCATGACCTATCTTATAATTGACTAGCTGTTCCTTAGTTTGATTTTCACTTAAAGAGTTACCACGAAATAAAATATCTCTCACCCTATTTAAGGCTTTCTGCTCTGACTGATTAAGGATACTACATTTGGTTCTGAGAGCATTAAAGTCAGTGATGATAATTCTTTCTAACAATACTCCTCTAACTCAAAAGAATTGATCTTTCAAAGCTTCACATTAGCATAGAAGAGAAATATGTTCAAAAAACAAGCATTCAGGGACATTCACATACAGATGCAAATGAGAACATCAGTACTTAAACTTGATGTAAACTTAGAGATGACAATACATATGCAGAAGTGTTTGAAAATATAACTATCCTATTGTCACACTTCAGTGGAAAAAAAAATACGAATGTGCACATGCAGCTTTTAGAATTCCTTGTCAAATATGAATTAATGGCTCATGTAAGACTCAGATTTTGGGAGCTAGGTGTTGTTGGAACAAAATTTCTGCCTTGGAAAAGGAAAATATTCTCCAAAGAAAATAAAAAATTGTGAAAAAAGACTTCGCTGTTTAGGGAGGGGATGTAGGAACTGGCTGCCCATACAGAATCTCTCCACCAACTCCAGTAGAAAGCTCCTCCGTAGGATCTCCATCCATTGAATAAGGCCACACTCCAATACAATTAGATTCAGCAAATAAATTGTCTCCATTATTACAGTGATGTATTTTATGGGTGTAACCACATATCTCTACAAGTGAGATTGTGTGTCAACTGTTATTAGACAGGATTTTAAAGGCATTTAAAATGCGCTCAGCTATTGCTATTAACATAGCAAGAGCTAAATGCTTTTAAAAATTATGCTATTTCTTAACTACAAATTTTGTTGTCAGTCCAGTTCTGAACAAGACATTCCATCATTCTATCAGGAAACTCTAAGTGAATTTGAAGACACTTCTCTGATAAGAGGGTCTCATGTTTCATTCATAACATTAATATTTATACTGAAGCTCTCCTTGTACCCATGAAAAGTAATTAAAGCAACTAAAAGCTATTAGAAAATTCAGTTTATATGAAAAAGTTTGGCAGCTTCTATTATCTGTTTTATTTGTGCAAGACTGCAGCCATCATAGAGCAACTCAGCTCATGCTGCCACACTTCAGGCACAAAAGTTTGTCCCTGAGGCTCCATGTCCACACACAAGCACACAAGTAGAAATGGGACAGCTCCTGCAGAGGCAAGTACGTGCATCATCTTCAGTCACTGATTAGACTGCCCTAACCTGGGTAGTAGCTAATTCTTTAGCTTTCTCAATGTCCATCACTTCTAATTCTTGTAATTGAAGTCAGCAGCAGCTTGGTGAGCCGGCTCGTTCTCCTATTAGTCTGCAGCATGTGCCACTGCCTCGCGAGCAGCGCACAATTCACCCAGCAAGATCAATACCATTGATTGCTTACTTAGGGGGTGCACCACCAGTCACTCCCAATGAGGAGAAATCTACCTCGATGCAGCAGCACCAACTCCACTCATTCACAACACAGCAAGTACAATTCTGATGCCTTGAGGCACCAAGTTAGATTTAAATTCTGCTGGCCAGCAGCAAAAGATGCTGTAACACTGGCACTCCCGTTGAAACAACATATAAAGTAATTGTAATGACACTGAAACACTAATAAATTGATCATTACTATCAAGAGCAACTTGCTTCTCTCATAGATTAAAAACTGAGAAATTACTTTGCACTTTGTCTGCCTAGTCTGGATCCCTTAAGAGCAGCAGTACACAAACTCTTTCACTTAGGTTGCAGATCATCCACCTATCAACAAGAACCTAGAAATGTTTTAAAAGTTCTCAAAGCCCCAAACTGTGCAAAGCTGAGTGTGCTTCAACATGGAAATTGGGACTTGACTGCTGTGAGAAGGAACACAAGTAGTTGGGAAAAAAACTAATTACATTGAGACTAGAAGCACAGTTCAACTACAGCTTTCAATGTCAGGGCTAGGCTGGAAAGTTTTTTAGATTCCAATTATCACAATTGGGAGAGGGGGAAAATTTACTAAGATTTATAATTTCATTTTCATTCATAAAAAAAGGCAAATCTCTTACTGATAACCTTTGTTGTGTATTTGGTGCTGTGGTGATGAGGCACAGGGAAAGAGGGTAAATAAATAGAGTAAGCGGTAGGAAAATCAGTTACAAGCCCCAACAAAAAATCACCAAGTGACATTTATGACTGTCACAACATATTTGTAGATTCAATGCCAGGTTTTCTTTTGCTGTTTGAGTGCTATCTTTTCCCTTTACAAGCATCGTCTTCCAGAGTTGCCCAACTGAAGTTTCACAACAAAGCAGCACAACTGAATAAAGCCTGACAGCTTTGTTTTAATACTGGCTTTGCACTGCAAAGACTAGATGAGCCCCAAACTCCACACAAGCCCCACTAGACACAAGCTCCACACACCTGAAATGATCTGAAAAGTTCAAGCACCACCACATGAAGTGACAGAGCTGAGTTTCACAAGGCAGCGTTTAAAAGTTGTTTCAAAGAACAGCAAAATGTAAAAGAAGGAAGGGAAGGAAAGAGGATGGAGGTGAGGCTTGGCACAGTGAGGGCCCAGCCAGAGGGCCTTTCGTGCCAAAAACGTAGTACATATCTGCCTTCCTGGACTGAAAGCAAGAAAATGGACATACTGGTGAGTTCATTGCCTTAATTTTAATGGTAGTTAGCAAACATCAGACAGGAATGAAGATTAAGCCCCATAATTTACTGTTAAGCCTTTTAAAACTACCAGTAGATGGATATCTGGAACTTTGAGGTCATTTGCAAATCTTACCAGGCTACTGAGTCCCAAACTGCCTGCAGAGATCTCCAGGATTTGTTCTTTAGGGGTATGAACAAAGCCCCTGGCTGCCTTTCCCTCCCTCCCTGCCTGCCTCTCCTCGGGCACTCAGGACAGGTGAAACAGAGAACAGGAGTTCAAAGCATAGACAAACGATGGGCAAAAGGACTTGGAAGAGTAAAGACACTGCCTTTTATTTGGGATTTGGGTCTGACTGGGCACTAAAGAGAATTGTGCAGCCTTCCCTGCTGGGCAGACAAAGCACTTTGTTTTCACTAATGAATAAGTAGAGCCACTGCCATGTTATTGGCCACATGAGCAATTCGGCCGGGCTGAGTATATTATCTAGTACATATCCTTCAAAAAATGTTTCTGCAGCATCTGAGGACTGGTGCAAATAGCATTACTGGAGTAAAATGCAAGTTAAAGTACTACATAATTGGTTTAGGATGTTATGACTGGTTGTGGAAAACAAGATTTTTGAGGTTTGTAAGTCTAGGGAAAAGGGACTCCTCAAAAACCTGATCAGCAGCAGCACAGACAAAACCAAGGGGAAACCCATTAATTCTACCAACAGAAGAGCTTAGAGACAAAACTTAATGGGCAACTCTGATATAAACAACACCCTGAGTACCTAAACCCCAACATGCAGTAGGTATATGGCCAATTGTGATAATGCTTCTGGACTGTCCTGCAATGACAAAATAACCCAACACAATGGGTTTATCTGTTATTGGTGAGACAGCAACTCCCGCAGATCTTGAGAACTTTAATCACTTAAATTTACTGCTTATCAATCGCATCAGTGAAGCACTATAGAGCAGCCTGGATTGACTTGTAGAGTCATTCTCTATGCAAGTTATTCTCAAAGAACAATGAAAGCTGCTTCATCTTTGGTCTGAGAACAGCTTTATCTCACTTTACCTCTAAATGATGTCTCCTTTTGTAATATTTTACACAACTCAGCAAAGCCTTTGGTGCTTTGCAGTGCACAATCACCATCACAAGCTCTATCATGACTGCATAAAAATAACAATTAGGTTTCTGATAGGAATAATTTCACTCCCACGATTAACATTTTTCTCTCCAGAAAATGGCAAATATTTGCTTTAAACTCTGCTCCTTTGTATTTTTTTTCTTTTATTGCTAATAAACTAATTCAGTGTAACAGGTATGAAAAAAAAGATTTTTTTTCTTTCTTCAAATAAAGTTAATGAAACGTAATCTTTCACTTACCATAATTTAAATGGGGAAAAAAATTTTAAAAAACAGAAAACACCAGAAAGTAGTAATCCTGAACATGGAATGTTCACTGAACAAGCAATGAACATGGATTTTTTTTCAAACCAAATACTCCTAATTCCTATTCTTTAATTCTACTGAGAACAGTTATTTCACCAAAAAGCAAAATAAAATATTTAACGATTTTGATTAATAAGATTAGACTTACTCATAAACTAAAATTTATATTCCACAAGTAGTCCAGTCATTTCAAAGTATCAAATTGCAACAAAAACCCTGAATTGGAATTACAAAGTCATCCAAGCAGTTTCTTGGTTAATCTCAAGCATAAAGCGAAAGCAAGAAATTCTAAGGTATCATTCTGAATTTATTCTGCTGAAAAATCAACCTGCTTTCTGAAAACATTTTTATTTGATGAATTTGCTACTTGTGATCAAAAACAGTTGTTAAAATTTTCAACCAGCGCCAACAAAGATGTTTTCAAATATGTTCTCTGCTATTAAGTTCATTACTCTGATTTTATAAGACGACAGACAGTAAAATTTAACACAGATAATTATTTAAATTAGAAAGCCTTTAAAACTTAAATTGACATGCCATCTTGGAGTCAGAAGAATATTTTCAGCTGCTTCTTTTGAATACCATCCACTTTGCCTTTCAGTTTAATGTAACTATTAAGCAATTAACATACCAGTTGGATTATCCTGAAATTTTCATACATTCTACCAGAGTCCTCCTGAAATGTTCAATTAATTTACTTTACAGATTACCATTAAAAAGCCATTAAATTTACCATAGAAAAGACTAGTAGAGACCAAGTCTTCTACTGAGAATATTAAAGCTCAACTAAATGCCACTAATTACTCTCCTTGAGCAACAGTAATTACTATTTGTAACCAAGGTGAAGAATGTAATAAAATTATTTTAAGAGTAATTGCACATCCATCAAGACATCACATGTGGCCAGTGGGTCCAGTATCACGCTTGGGGACTAACAGAACTTCCCAGTTATCTTCCAAGTCCCACAAGTCTTACCAACCTCTAGTTCTTCCCTGGCTCTGACTCCTGTTCTCAGCTTCCAGTCTTGAAGTTGTCACTTTATAAGACTCAGTTGAGTAAGAAAAAGACCAACTTATCTCCTGCACTGTCTCCTTTGATTGACAACAAATGTGACATAAGTATACAATTATTAGTTAATTAACAGGTACTTGTACTCTAGGCATACACAGATCAGGAAAACCCAGTAAAGACAGAAATTCTCAGAGAAGATAAGAAGCTGAAACATATGCATTGGTCTTAGAGATAAACCAGAAGATAGTTTGCAACACGCATTGATTTGGTCCTCTCACCTGTACCTATTTAAAATGTAATTAAAACATAGCCTTTACCACAAAATGATAGTGTAAGAGAGGCACTTTGCCATCTGCCAGCTTCCAGCAAAGGATACCCAAAGGGAGTTCAAGAGGTAAGCAAGACTCAGAGGAGGAATGTTGTTTTCCAAGAAATAATTCCTTGTGAACAGCTGTGTTTCCCATATGTATGCACAGAGGACAGACTGCTCACTGTGAAAATGTAATTGTGAATACACTGCATAACATCTCTGAGGAAAATATCTTCTTTGTACTTTTTTACTTGCAAATTTCTTTGCAAAAACATGAGCATATTGTTACAGTCCTAGCCTATGGTACAGCGTGATTTTACCTTTGAGACACAGATTGTCATTGCTCTAGGAAAAGAACAAAGGGTCTAATTTTCAGAAGAAGTGAACACACAGAATTTCTGCTGAAGTCAAGTATAGCTGTGGGCACTCCAGATCTCTTGAAACAAAATATATCATGCTCAGCCATTGTTCACAGTCTTTTGCCTATTTATGCATAAACAAAAAAAGAAAAGGGTTATTCCCACAGGATGGATGAGATTTCTTTTTAATATCAAAGAGAATGTTCAATTTTTTAACTATTTTATGTGAAGACTAGACTGCCAAATTCCGAGGAAAAGTCAAAAATTCCCTCGAGTACAGTTACCTGAAATAGAAAAAAAAACCAAAACCAACCCCAAAAAACCAGCCTCGTCATCATTCCAACTATTCAGTCAAAAATAGGAGACTGTAACACTATTGAAACCCTGTCTTCCCAAATAAAGCTTCTACCCTTAGCATTGGCTAATACTCATCTCTGTAAGGCTCTGAGAAAGCACTCGGGTAGAGCTCCTACCTCTGTCCCTACTTGGGATTGAGCTATGGATATTCAGATCTGCACTGCCTCAGCTCAAGTGCCAGCCTTTGCAATAGCACCTGCAACTCTCCTCTTCCCTGTCAGCAAAGGGCAGATGGAGATATTATACTATTCACTATCTTAGCAGATCAGACAGCGAAGCATCAGTATGATTATTGCAGTTTAAGTCCGTTTTTAAGTGTTATTAGAACAGGAATGCTTTTTACCCTGACACCCATATTCCCAGAAATGGCATCTAACCGGGACACAGGCCTTCCTCAAGTATCCTTGCAGCATCAGCTATTATTTCAGTAACGACATTAGTAATTCCAGGTGTGTCACATTAATTGGAAGAGAAGAAATAGGGTAAGAGCACTACATTTTTATGCTTGTTATTCTTCAGTAAGTAAAGCATGTTCCTGCTAACTTGAATAAAGCAGATTTGGATTTTAGTAGCCAGGCAGAATCACTAAAACCAGACAATATTGAATTGGATGGGTGACTATTTCTTGAAAATTTACCCAATGTAATGAAAAGATTTATCTGGCTGTTTATTAAAAACAAACAAACAACAAAACACTGACCTGGAATATTTTATAAGATGATCTAAGATTAATTAGTAAACATTATTTGTATTCATGTTCAGCTACTTGGAAGGATGAAGAAAACATACCTTATTTTTCTAGAGGAATATAATGTTATTTCTTGGAGGCAAGGGAAATACAAAGATCCTTCATCCCCTTGAATGAAGGTGGGACAAGAGAGGGCATCATGAATTGAGCAAGGGGAGAGACCAGGCTATGAAGAAGAACAAGAAGGGCTCTCTGCCTGCCTCTCTCACTTGCCACCTCAGAGGAGAAGACGTTTTATCCTCAATTTAATGCACAGCAGGATGTTGAGGCAATTCTTCAAATCGATTCTGGCATCATTCCAGGTTGGCAGCAGGGAAGAATGGAGTCCTTTTAAAGATTTGTTTATTCGTTCAGTTGGCATAAAATGATGATAGAAAGCTAAAAATAAATGGTGTTGAGAGAGCTGAGTGTAAAGAGTTCAGGTAGAGTGTTCTGGAAACTCTTGGCTGCTGGAAGGTGTCTGGGGCACGGTGCTGTTGCCCTCTCAGCACCACAGTGCAGAGGATTGCTCACCATTAAAAGAAAATGGGGAGAGAAGGAGTGAAAGACCATCTCTCACCGCCGTGCCAAAGAGACCATACAGACTAAGATGATCCTATTGCAGCATTACTGCCATTCTCTTGAAATAACAGTTTATAAAATGCCACAAATGAAAGAACCTTTCAAAGGAGAGTTGATAATATAACATAATGATACTTTTATAGCTGTTTGTTGTTGGCATATACTGTTGTGCATGAAATTCAAATGTTAGGTGGCTATCAAAAAGCTTGAAGAGACCTGTGTAAGAAACCACAGCTTCAAGTCTTTGTTTTAAGACCCTTATTAAGTTACCATCAAAGTCTAGGGAAAGGCCGTATCCCCTCCACCACAATCCTTCTGTTATTCCCCCTCCTCAGCCAACAAAACAGTTAAAACATGAAGACAGACAAGCCTGTTGTGTATGTGGGATAACCACATTGCAACAGGATGTCATGTAAAACTGTTCACTAAGCTGCAATGAAAGCCTTCCAGGAACAGGTGCCTTTCTTGTTGTGTGAATGCCATCATCATGTCTCTGTTCACCATTGTCAGAACTGCACTTCCTTTGCTTTTAGGACCTCAAAATCTAAGTCCTCCTGAGACCTACCAGAAAGAACAAACCAATTTAAATACCCCCCCCCACGTTTGAGAAACACTGTTTCCAATAATGCCTGTAGCTTCATTTTTAGTTGAATTAAGAATGGAGATAAGTAGTTATCTCCAAAGTCTTCTAGTGTTCCCAAAGCCATTTTGTTTTTCCAAAGACTATATGGTTTGATGCTTCCAGACACCTACCTCTTCCTACTGCTAACAGGCTCACTGCATTCTCACTTTGAACAGGCACCGGAGTGCCTATCTTTAAGTGTAGAAAATTCTGATCACCTGTATTTGGACTGAGATTTCACATAAGATCTTCACATTAATTCATGGAGAACAACCATCAAGCCAAATAAATCACGCAAGCAGAAATTGTAAGGGGTTTATAACACATTTGTTAGATATTTTCTGAAATATCTGGATCAGTAAATATTAGCAATTAATATGGAGGTGGGTGTGAAATGCAAGTGGGAAATCAAAATATTATTCAAATCAGGAAAGTGCAAGTCAGTTCTTGTTTCATTTCATAGTATTCCTGGTGGACTGCTAAAGTTCCTTGTATTTTCAGTTGCTATCTTTACATAGTGAAAAGCTCAATATCGAAGTCAGTTCTGAACTTTTATTCCCAAAATCCCAAAGCCTTACTGCAAGAAACTTGTGGAATTTCTTCCCTTTCCTCTTTTTGTCACTAGTGTGGGTGAGGACTTTCTGCCCACAGAATTGGAAGGCATCATCCTCTGCTGCTTTCTCAGCTTCCATAATCACTGCAGTGTCACCTAGTAATCTTTCACATGGCTATTATGGGAAAGAGGATGCCGTATACAGAAAGATTAGGCTCCTTTCCAATGAGTAAGGAAACTGAGCAAAATGGTACATGTGCAGAAGTACATGTAAAAGAAACCCTTAATTTTACAGCTAGAAGGTAGTTCATGTAATATGTAGTAATGGAAACTGTCACCTCAGTATATTTTCTTCCATTATTCCATTTGCTTTCATAATGGAAGACTTTTTTGCAACATCAGCATCAGATACTTCTTCTCTAGAGTGACAGTTTCTCTCCCTGCATGCTAATAAACCTGGCAAGCTAAGTCTAATAACTGAACTCACCCAGAAACGTGCAAAAGTAACAAGAAAGGTCAGGTCCTCATTAGGCATGTGTTTGAATAAGGACAGAACATGCAGTATAAGCTCTCCATACACAGGCTGACGGGAGCTCAGTGTACACAGAGCATAAGCCTGAGGGGTATGAATGGCTTCCCCTGTGCCATCCCTGGAAATCCCTTCCTTCCAACCTATCCCCCTGCAGTTATTACCTTGTGCTATGTCTGTGTACACATTCCAATTTAAAGAGCAATTTACTGGAACTTTGAAAACACAGACATGAGGGTTTAAGTCTCATAAAGCGAGCTCTGCATTCAGTTAAACTCTTGCTTGGGGCATGTCTGATTTTCAGTGATTAATAACTATTGCATCAGTTCCTATAGTTCAGCATTTGCCAACAGACGAGAGCAAACATTCCTCATTGCATCATACATAAGGAAAGTGATGTCTTTTAACTCCCAGCATCCTTCTCCCTCATGCTTTGAATTATACCATACTCAAAAGGCACAAATGTTTTCAGCAATGCTGCAGGTAGCAGCTAATGCAAAACATTAGCGAAGACGTAATTTCGCCTTGCCATACTGTGTGAAGACTTGCAGAACTTGATTTCCAAAGGGGCTGAGATGATAACTCACATCCATTTACGCTGCCCAGTTATGAACTTTTCTACTGTGCCTTATTGAGACAGAAGATAATTTAGTACACTCCAGATCACTGGTTCAGATGTCTGTTATTTAATACTAGTACTTAAAAATACATTTGTGTCGAACATTTCTGTTGGATCTCAAAAGTCTGAGAGTGTGGTCCTGCTGGCAAGGGCCTTGCAGGATTTAAATTGGTTTCTCAGATATATATGCCTTCTCAGCTAATTTATATTTTCTGCCTGGTTTGCTTAAGGCCTTTAATTCAGTTACTGTGTAGCGTGCTCCAGAAGTGTACTGTTTGAGGCTATACAACTGCATCATGCTGAAGAGATGATATTGTCTCCAGTTCCCCACTCTGCTGGGAGCTGTTTTACACTCCTAGTACCACAAGCTCTCTCAGCTTTGCTCACGGGCTGTTTAGTACATTAAGCCCACCTGCAAGGTATTGCAGAAGAAGCCAAGAAGTCACAGGGATTATCTGGATAAACCATACAAAGTTAAAGCTTGCCTAGACAACTGCCAGCTAGTGCCCTCGGACATATTTCCCCCCTCCTGTCCCGTTTTTTCCTGAAGTCCTAAGAATCCTGATCGTAAATCATGATCATTACCTCAGCTGTTTGCTTCCAGGGAGGTTTGTTAGCTCTGGCTTTCTAATCCAGTTGAAAGAGCCAAGCTAATCTCCCAGTCTGGTACAGCATGATTCCCGCACACAAACAGGACTATTCACTTTTTGGAGCTTCAGGTACTAGAGATTGGACAGCATTTCCTTTTCAAGTTCAACTTTTAGGCTAGACATGTACCGACAGCTTCAGGAAAAAAACCCACCCCATCGTACCATGTCTGCCTACAGGCTGACCTAAATGCTTGCCATTCAGAGAAACCCCCGATCAACAAACCCCTACCATTTTTATGTGACAATTGTGTTATAGCGGCACCGGAGCTCCTGTAGGTAAATGACAGCATTTCCATTCGCAATCTAGAGAAGCACTGCTATAAAAATCAGCGGACTTCTGGTCATGGAGCCAGCTGGTATCCCTCACTCTGGCATCCCCGGTCTCGGCATATGCACGTTTGACTCAATGGATTTAACAATTTACCTTCAACCTCCCAGCTGGGGAGCGGCTCCGAGCCCAGGCAGCCTGCAGGAAGCAGGCACTGCCACGGTCTGTCCAGCTTGGTAGAAGGTCTTCGGGACCCAGAAATAGCACAACAAGCTGTTTGACAAGTCCTGACTTCGCACTTTGAATATTATCAACATTTGGCAGCAAACTTCATTTAATTAACAATCTCTTACTTTAAAAGCAGATATATTCTTTTAATGAAACAACAGTCCTGCTGCTTTGAAGAATTCAGAGCAAAATGAAGCTGGCACCTAATGATAATTCTAAGAAGCCTCATTGCACCTTCTTGGCAAAGCTGTTCAAAAGCCCTGTTTCCTTCTGCTCTCTGATCAGTGGATTGTATGCCGCTTTCAAGCTATAATACACATTTTGCTTTTTGATGATGCAATGAAGAAGTTGATGTAAATAAGTAAAAAGTGATGTCTTCAGAAACCATACTTTTAGAGAAGGGCGAACTCCAAGAACACTTTGTAGGAAGCTGGAAAGGCTTTAAACTGTATCATGGCACAATTTCATATTGGACTCTAAGCTATATAAGGTGTCTGAGACTAAGGTTTCAAAGTGTTTTGAAAATATATGCAATTAGATTTGTAAAAACGTTTGTGAGAGATTATGCAGCAATGTCACCATGGTTTTTTACTCTCATTACATGTGTCCTTGAGACATATAAAAATCTTCTTTTGTCTATCCATGGCAGGAACCTTGAAAGAGATTGCATGATGGCTCTAAGGTACTGGAAATTCTCAAAGACCAATGAATAAATAAAAAAAAAAAAATCCCACCAAAACCCAAATGCCAAACAATAACTATCACCAGAGAAGTAAAACAAGTCTGGGTTTAAGTACTCCAGCCCATGAAATGCTGGTAAGCAGGGACATGCTTTCCACTCTTTAACATTCAGCTTTCGATATGGATGAAAATTCATTAGAGTCTAATCTATCTGAGAACCTAAATTATCACAAGTTTGTAAAAATCAATAGGGCAAATGGCTTGGTTTTCCTAGATAGAAGCATTAGAAACATTTTAAGAGTCATGTATTCCCATATAAAGCTCTAGCATTCTATCTAAAAAAGCTGACATTTCCTTACAAGATGCTGGTAACTTCTTCATAAAATTAAAGAAATTATTAGCAACTGACCTCTAAAGATAAATTACCTAAAGTAATTGCAATTCCATTTCGATCCACATTAAAACTTTCATCTTAGTACTGATTTCTCTTATGCTCTATATACAGAGTTTAAAAAATAAGAATGAAATGATTGATAATGAATTGACAACATTGAATTGGCCTAAATTCTCATCACCACCACAAAATTTTGCCTGTAGCTCAAATATTTACAGTTATCCAAAGAGAGTCAATAACAGGTGTTTTACTACCCATTCTTTGGAATAAACAAGTTTGAAGCCAAGCAGAGTTAAACATTAGTAGAAGGTCTGAGAGTCCAGCTCTACAGTCCACTTCCCAGCCTGTCAGGGCAAATACAAACAACTGAACTCTGGAACACTGTTCCTCAAGACTACCCTCCAGATAGTTGATGTGTATAAAGCTGATGCACTTTTGACTTGCAGTTTTTAAATCTGAATGCTAACAAGAAGAGCATACGGACCAGGCAGTCTGTGCTCATGGTGGCAAATCCCCATTCACAAACCCACTCCTTTAAGTCAACTGCTCCTGCCACAGACAGGGCGAGGGCTGGACCTGCCTCTCCTCTCCAGTTACCTGATGCTGCAGCAATACATAATGCACGATCCCTGCTATTCCTTTCAGGAGTTCAGAGCTACAGCTCTGCCACACAAAGGATTAGGATGGAAAGGATTGGGGGAAGAGGTGGGGAAAAACACGAGGGTTAACTAGCACCCTGCCAATTCACCAAGGAGTTTTACAGAAACTGGTGTTTACCTCCTGAAGTAACAGATTCTCAGTTACAGTAATACAAGGATTTGCATAGACACAATTATGTGAGAGGAGAGTTTAATTTTCAGCTTTTACTAGAAAATTTGCTAATTCACCATACTTTCTTCTCATGGGCATTTGCTTTATAGTTCAATAATGTCAGGGCACAGGTCAGTCACTAGTGCTCTGCAGAACATTTACCATGAGACTAGTAATTAAATTAAACAATTTACGTAATCTCACTTTCCAGTTCTCAACCTGAGCACAAAGGCAAAGCAAAGAGAAAGAAATTAACTTCAAAACAAATGTCTCATAATTAAAGTTTAATTTTCATAAACATGAAGAAAGTTAACAGCATTCACTATGCCAAATTAAGAAGTCAGTCTATTCCCTTCGTGCACATATGCACATCAACCATTAAATTTTAATGTTAATACTGCACTAGCAGTTCTCATACGCAAGGACTCTCATCCTCACTCCAAGAATCATCTGCTCCAACATGATCCTCTCTACCACCATTCAGTAAAGTTTATGTACCCTGTACACTTGAGGAAAGCAAGGAAGAAAAATACAACACAACCTGGTTCAGTTAAGTTGTGTAGAGATAAAACACACCATTATTTTCAAGTATTATTTCAAATTAAGAGCCAACCTGCATCACCAACACTGATTTGCATTTCTTGTTTTCTGCAAACAGTCTTATAAGTACAGATGTTAAGTTACTTATAGAAAAGTTACCGAAGGACAGCAACATGAAAGCATCTCTCCAAACCACAAGACTACAATGTAAGATTCAGCAGGGTCCGCCAGACCTGGCCTACAAGTACTGCCAGTGTCAGCGTGCGCTGCCAGAGCAGGATGTTCTTGCAATCAACACACAACACGCTAAGAGCTGTGCAACTCCTTACTGCAGGTAAAAGTCTGGAGTATCACCCGCTTAATCGACCAGGTCATGATAGGATGAAACCAGAGTAAATCCACCAAATGTGTTTTTCTAGAAGGACAGTTCTACTTACATGCTTACCCACTGTAACTTCCCAAATCAATACAAGCAGCCAGACGTAAAGCTTTCTGTTGCAGATAGAGACTTGCCTTCCAGGTCAGACCCATGAACGTGGCACAGAAGTTAAATACCAAACAGCAGAACAGAGGCAGAGCTGTGCAGAAACCTTTTTCTTGTTGGGTATGGACTAGTTTCATCTACTTGAACACATGCAGACAAGCCAGTTTGCCCAAGTTAAAAAAAACAGCTGGATTTGGTGAAGTCACAACTGCTCTTGCCTTCAGTTTCCAAATCTGGAAACACGGGCCGAGCAACCTTAACCCCTTCACAGATCAGCAGTACAACGGGGGTTCCCCAAAGCTTTGAAATGCTCAGGGGACTCCTATATTCATACAGAATTGGGGCAATAAAATCTAAACAGAGTTTAAAAATTGCAACAGTTTGTTTGTTTTCCAATGGAATTGGGAGACAAACCGAGAACTGCCTTATTTTTCTATACGGTATGAACCTCAGAATTGTGCTGACTGCACAGACACCAGGCTGCTATAAGACTCAGAAAGGATCAGACCAAAATGAGAACATTTTAGTGTTTTGGTTATTACTTTTCATTATAAATTATCAGGAAAATTCCTCTACACCCCCCCCCTCCCTCCCCAGCCTTGAAAAAATAGTACCATAACAAGTCCATTAGGAAGATCTGGAACAAAGTCCAAATACTGCCAGCATTGAATAGTTTGAGGATTTTAAGGAAGAACAATAAAACAGGTAATTCCACAAAACCTGACATAAAATTTACTTATTTCAATGAGTAAAAGCTTTGATTTTACTTTGCAGTTTGATCTGTTCACACCGTTTGAAAAAGTAAATCTGTATTTCCACCCTTTGGAGATGCACGGTTATGTATCAGAGAATTATGCTGTAATGGTCTCTACTGTATGCTCGTGGTGCAGCAGTCACCTTTTTGTTGCACTTTATCTTTAGCATAACTACAGCTGGTAGTATTCTGCATGAGGCCTTGTTAAAAAATAGGGGCAATAAATTTTTTCCACCGAAAACGCAGGTAGGAATTGGGAGTCAGCTGTTTTAAAATTTATGAAAAGAAGCAGTAATTTAAACGTGAGATGGGAGTAATTTTATTCCCATTTAAACTAATGCTAATGTTCCAGTTTTAGTTATTAAAATTAATTTGCTTCAGTTATATTAAAATCAGTGGAATTGTGTGCCACTCTATTGATGGATAATAGCAATAAGCGCTAAATATGATGTTTGAAACCTGTACTCACTATAAGCAGGAAGCATAAACAGCACCCACAAACGCAAGAACATATAAAGAAGAACTCATCCCTTTCATAGAAGGGCGCAGAAAGCTACACAAAAAAAAAAATTTAATCCAAAAAGCAAGCTTCTGGCCACATTTTAGGTGAACCATGTCCTTTGATGCTGATCTCATATTCATGGACTTACCGAAGCCTGGCCAGATCTCAAACTTCTACAAAGTTCTCCTTGTTCAACCTAAGACACAGAGCTCAAGTTCTCCTATGTGTTTCCTTTCCATACAGTAAAGCCTGAGGGTCTGTTTTTCCCCTCCACTGTCATTGCAAAAAAGCAGGGACTTAACTTCCCAGCAAAACGTACGGGTAAGACTGTAGAGCAATTTGTGGAAACAAAAACATCTTCATCATCGTGGTAATCTTTAAAAGAGCCCTGATTGATCTTATTTACAAAAGGCTCACATGGATGTAGTTTTATTTAAGACTGGAAAGCATGTAATAGGAGACCATAAAGCTAATGGAGGTAAAATTCTTCAATACTGTGATCAATTACAAACTACCTCACATTTATCACAAGTGACTGTTTTTCTTTGAGCTGATGCTAAGCCCTTTATCTTCTAGATTTCCCTTCTTCATTTCTTTTTGAATACGTTTATTGAATAATTAGAAAGACTTCAATAGAACACAGAAAAAAAAATGAGCTGGTATAGTATTTGTGCATTCAGGCAAATCCAACAGAAAACTGAAACCCCTCCTCAAGGATGCAAAGATCCATTTCAGTTCTGACATGGAACAGAACTGAGTATATAGGAAAGACCTGCCACAGACCTAATTAACCCTGAGAAGACACTTTATTCAGTGAGAGCTATAATACATCAAGCACAGACTGATTGAGGAGGATGATATTATGGGCTGAGTAGTGGAATCATCTGTAGCATTCCATCTTGCTATCTTTTGAGCTGCAGCAGCAGCACAGATGAGATCCACATTACTGTGAGGGAGGAGCAGACCCCTACAGACTTCACTGAGAAAATGATCACAAACCTTATTAAAATACTTGCAATTTAGCTGTTGAACGGGTTTTACACAACTCAGAAGATCTCAACCCTGTAGTCTCAAGGTGCTACGAAGACACAACGGTAGTTACATGCATCCTCACAGTCCATCATCCATCCAGACTGAGCAGCAATTTCTCGGCCTTCATCTGCTCCAGTATGAGTCACAGCAGTTCACTGAGCACAGAGAAGCTCTTCATCAGCAACTTTGAACAATGTGAAGAATAAAAACCAGGATCACAGGATTCAAAGGCAAGAATGCTTACTATCTACAGCAGAAGAGACTCTTCAGTTGTAGAGACACAGAACCAAATTGCGACAGTTCACTTTATCCAATTACCTACATAGCTTTCAAAGAAAGCATGGTACTTAAAGCACACGTGGTATGACATCAGTTGGAAAGTTTTCTCTAGAAGACAGCAAAGGAATAAAGTTACAGATTGCCTGAACAGTTGAGAATTTGCTCTTGTGTTTTTATACACTTGCAAGCCAAGACAGCCTTTAGACAAGGTAGTAGTCCAGAAATTAGAGTTTTAGAGCTTGGCATTCATTAACTGAATTGTGGTATTTTAGTTTAAAACAGTGTTTAAATATGCAGGTTGTTCCTAAGCAACATTAGTCCCTTAGTCCCTAAAGCTGAGAAAAGATCTGCTAGAATGCAAGCATCCCTTTTGAAATGATCGTTTATTGCACAAGGGTTTTCAGGCATGATAAATTATTCCAGTCCTTAAGTTCACATTTACCTCTATTTTTTGTTGCCCTTTATTTCTTCATTGCAGCCTTAGAAGAGTTCTCTTTTTGGCTCCAATATTATTTTGTAAACTAACGTAGACCTTTGCCAGCATTTTCCTGTACTTGCAGTGTGAGTTATGGACCCCTTCAATGATATCGAATTGCCAAATGATGTGGGGTCAAATGGAGTTTGCCAAAAGCTAATGCATATCATATGCTAGACAGCATATGAAACTTAACTGCTATCATTCTTCCACCATACTAGTATTTTTATTTTTTTTTATTTTTATCTTCTGCCTTTGGAGAGGACAAGACAGTCAGTAATACTGTGGGGGATTCATCACACAATAGGCAGGCCTGTTTTGAGCAAGGAGCTTGCTAATGAAACTATTGCAGAATGATCTGTACATTTTAATGGACCTTGAACAAAGATTTGAGCTTTCCTTTTTTATTTTTTTTTTAAACACCACATGAATTTTTATTAGTGTATTACTTCAGACTTGTTTTGAATACTTGGGGGTCACCTTCTTTGTTGGAGTCCGCGTAATGGCAGAGAGGGCAAAGTGGAGCAGAATGAATAAATAAGAAGGAAAGAAGGAAAGATTACATTGCAGTTTTCAAGGACAAGAGCTACAAATAAAGTTTTGGAGATTGATTGTTTTGGTCTTCCCCACCCTCCCAGTTCTTAGGGGTTTGGTTTTGTTTTAAAACTCGTCAACACTTCACGCACTATTATGTATGGAAAACATCTGTCATACTTCGGGACTGGTGTATTCATTTATACTTTTATATATGATTAAAGTTAGTTGTCAAGCATAAGCAGTCTTGATAATTCAAGCTTTAAGTTTGCCTAAGGGTACCAAATAAGAGCTAACGACAACTTAATTACAGATGTCATTAAACATTTAACCTTCTCACATTAAGTAAAGCCCATCCCACGTTCCTCAGTTCAGCTGAGAACAAAATTCCAGGAGAAAAAGTACACTCCTTGAGCACAAAGACCAATATACCCCCAAAGAATTAGGTTGTTTTGCAAACAGAAGTCAAGCTATACCACTGATACAGTCTACAAGTAAGAGTGTAACTTTGCCTCTTTCCATCTAGGACCTCATCTAGGTAGGAACATGAGTTGACCTAAAAATGCCAAAGCGCCAAACACCCTCAGCTCCTGCTAATGCACGTGTAGGTTAAAATTCCCAGCATCCTGGAGAAGGAGCTCCTGAGGCCACAGGAAGGCAAAGCTCAGAGCTAAGGGGTAATCCAAGCCCTGAACTGAAAATTCCTTCAACAGGAAGAAATATTAAAAAAAGGCAATTCACTTTCAAGAGCGCTTTCAGAGCCTGACGGAATCTCAGGATTAGGGAAGAGGAAGGAGGAAGCACACAAGGAAGTGGATCAGTTTTTTAAAATAATAATCCTGATCACTAACACCCTGGCTGTCTCCATGACAACTGAGCTGGATTGCTTTTGAATGTGGTTGTGGATTGCCAGTTTTTAACTGTCATGAATAAAAGGGCATTGGAGAAACCTACTTAGTTTCAAATCTGGTTTTCAGCAAGGAAGAAGCAGCAGCAGCATTCCACCAGCACTGGAATGTGAAAAATCCAAGTAAAGATGGGCTTAATTGTAACTTTTCCAAGAGTTTTTAAGAAGTCATTTTGCAGCCACCTGAAAAGCCAAAATTCCATTATATAAACTCCACATATTAGGCACATACAATACATGAGATACGGGACCATATGAAGGTCACTCTGCAGCATATTTGCCATAGAGCCACAAACAAATCTGAGCACCCTGTAGAAGTTTGTACCCCCAGTTAATACAGTGGCCTTGGGTTCTACTAACAATAAGTGTCCATGAAATTTTAGCCCACGTTAATGCAAGCATCCACCTGTATGCATTCAGTTAAAGTATCAAGGTCACTTGGGCCCCAGAGTTGTGCTGTTCAGCCCTCAAAGTCCTGGTGAGGAAAGAAAGAAAAAACAACAAGGGACCCTCTCTCCCCCCTCCAGAGCAGTAGGTAGAAAAGACAGTTTTGGCTAGGCATCATTATGCCTTTACAGCCTAAATTAAATTCAATACTTCTCCAAGCACATACAGCAATACTGGAAGCAAAAGCAAACACAAGGAAGGCAAGATGAATACAGGAGAGCCAAGGAGAAAGTGCTTGCCTGCCACAAAGGATCAGATGGGCATATTAGGCAGGCAGACACCATGAGATGCAGAAATGAAGTCTAGGCACGCTTTGCTTTCTGGCAGTAGAAAAAGCATGTTCTTCCTCCAAGCCAGAAATACAGCCAGGCAGTACTGCTCCTTGGGATTGCCCAGTAACCACCAGCACGTGGATCACTCAGTACTATGCTGAACAAAGATCCACAACATCACACCTGCACACACCATAGCAAGGGAAATGGAGCCCAAGTAAAGCATCCCTTATTATGAAACACTCCTTAATTAAAAGAATCCCAATATATTAATAATAATGGTGATATTAGATCAAGCCCCCCAGTTATAAAAAAAAACGAAACCCGTTTCCCCACTTCTTTGTGCATGGCAATCTTCAAATAAAGCTACTGATGTGATCTCCAGGACCTTTTTTCAAGTCATCACGCATTTTAGACCTGCGAATTTTATTTAAAAAAAAATAAAAAAAAATAATTTTCCTGTTATTTCTAAACACCAGTAATTTTTGTCCTACACCATTTTTATTCCAGTAGAGTTCAACTGAGTTCAGTAGTATTCTTGTTAATTGACATTAGTATAAATTGAAGAATAAACAGGACTGATATGAAAGAATTAGATGTGCAGCTGTGGTTTTTAAGATAATGCTTTCTGAATTACAACAGACATTATGACAGTACAGGGTAAATGTGCTCCCTCACCAGGGCTATGGTAATACATTCCCTTGATTGTACTATACATATCAAAATGCAGACTGCCATAAGAGAACAGATTAAAATGCACAGTCATGCAAAGGTCCACAGACAGTATATAGTATAAGTGCATCTTCAGCTGTCATATTTGTTGTGCAGGGGTTAAATTTGAAACCTATCACTCATTTAGAGCAACATGTGTCAGAGCCACACAAAAAAAATAACACAGAAAAAACACCCCCAAGCCTGCAACAACATTAACTCTTGAAGCTGACAAGCACATTTCACTGTTTCTTTTTAAAATATGCTTTCCTAGATTTTAATAAGTGCCAGTCAAATGCTGAAAGTTTTTAAGCATACTTGATGGCACATTACTTAGCCACACATAGCTGAAGAGGACAATAGATTCTCCATGAGAGAAATACTTTGATTAGACAGAATTCCCATGTGAGGGACCCATCATCTAAACCAAGATCTAACTTTGCCATCAAGTTTGTTGCTGCAATCTGCTTCCTCTCACTTCAGGGACTGATCTTGTGCATTTTAAATGACGGGTGGCAAGAAAAGTGAGACCACTGGAATAATGTTGATTATGGCAAGTAGAGCTCAGGCACACGTATAACAGAATCCAGCCACAAAGTTAGAACAAGTATATCCGCAATAGTCCTTGCTTTGCTTTGGCCATATGTTAGCTGTTGGAAATCTGCTTTGCAATTAGACATTTTCTCCTTTAAGAGCGATAAAGTAGTCCAGTTTTATCCATTTAACTGGCAAAAAAAAAAAAAAAAGCAAAAAAAAAAAACAAACTAGGATCAAGTTACTGGTTTGCCAGATTTTAATTTTAGCAATTTGTTGAGCATCTTTCTTTCTTGATTACATGGAAATAGAGTTGGGAGTCTTCTGAACCATGAACACAATCAAGATTTATAGCTATCCATCTTAACTTGGTCTTGACATTGATGGGAGTTACTCAGTTCCTCTCCATTGATGTCAACATTTCTACAGCTATTTAAAAATCGGGGATCTGTCCTCAGGTACAGTAAAACACTCCTGGTTTGCTTCAGTAGTGTAAACCAGATTCAAATAAGAGTCTGTTGTTTCACATTATAATTTATGAACTCATCAGTATAAAAGGCCATTATCAGAAAGCCCATAAAACATCACGTGGGCTATGTCACATCAGTGTTGTGGTAATTCTATCATGATCATTTTATTAAGTGCATATTAGCATCAAGCAAGTTCGCCTCACAGTCAATCATTTGGGGTAAAGGGGGGAGAGTACAGAAAAAATGGAAACATGCTATAGACATCTTGTCAACCTTAATGAGCTGTGATTAGCAAAACTGCCTTTTTTCTTCCGAGGTGTCAGAATTCATGCTCTATCTAGACACACTGCTTTTAAAACACTGGCATCACCACATGGCAGCCTCTCATTTTGTACCACTTAGAAGCAAAACAACCTCTGCTGAGCGATGAGCAGCTGTAATGGTTTATTGCTCCTCTTGCATCCCTTTGCAACTTCACAGAAAGTCTATTAAAAGATTTGAAAAACCAAGCCCACTATTTTCTCAAATGAATGAATCTGAAAAAATCCTCTAGTAAAAATAATTGAAGATGCCACATAGAAATATTTAAGACTTCGTTTCTCTTCCAATTACAGTTTGATAGATTTGCTTTATATGACATCTATGGACAATACTAAAAACCTTCATTTTCATCAAATACCGCATTAATGTTGATGGAGCCTAATTGAAATCCAGGGTGTCACAAATTATCTATCACTTACCCTAAGAGTAGGATTACCCTAAAGCTACAACAGAGATGTCCATATAGAACTGCCAGAAAAGCTTACACATTTTTTAGGCTGCAGCAACACTGCCAGCTCTCTGCTGTTATAGATTCATCTGTCATTTTTTCTGTCAGTTTTGCATATTAGTCTATGGTATTGATTGTGCAGAGCACTGGGGTGCATAAGGGTTAGCTTTGAAAATGAAATCCATTCAAAATAATTCATCAATACCTTTCACTTCTTAGACTTACATTGTTCTGTGCAGAATTCTTGCTTATAATATTGTTTATTCAGTTAGTTTCTGCTATGACTTATTCTTACAGGTGTCTTAGAGCCATAAAATAGTATAACATTTCATCCACATCCCACATAGCGCTTCATAAAGTCTGCCTTCTAATCCTACTCATCAGGAATTACAGAGCTCATTTAAAACCTGATGTAAAATATCATCCCAATTCTTTATTTTCAAGTAAGTTTTAATTAAACATTGAGGTGTGAAAAATGCCAAAATCACCTCTTCATAGATCCCTGAATGCAGTTGCGATTAAAACGACAACTATTTATTTATTTATTTAAAATTCCATCAGCAGCATAAATTCCGGAGAGTTGAAGCAGGAAGTTATGGGCAAGTTGCACCCTCAACACTGTGCATTCTTCACAGGTTTTCCAACGATGCTGCTGCCAGGCTCTGCTGCTGTTCAAGAGTAAAAAGACCAAGCAGTAAGAGAACAAGAAGTCAACAGCTAAGAAATAGGCTGAAGTTGCTCGTAGCTTGTTCTCCAGAAATTTATGAGTTAGTATAAATTTCACGGAATATCTAGCATCTGCATATTCTTGCCAAAATATAAACTGATGACTACTTGTATTTGCCAGCAGCCTGAAAAAAACCAAGATATAAATTCACACATCTGTCCTAAAGGTATATGAATTGTAAAGCTGTTGAGAAGACACAGATTTAAAGAACATCATTATTTGATTCCCAGTCGATGAAAAAAAGAAGGAATTTCAAAACAGCAATCTTATCTGCTGTCACAGGTGGGTGGAGCTTGGCAGCATTCATCAAACCCACACAGCTAATTGGCAGAGATAATGAGCAGTTCAGAACAAAGGTGACATAGGTGCATGAAAGCGACAAGAACAAGCACCCGTCCTCGAGCATGTGCATAGGACACTGTTAGGTGCCGTTTTGTCCAGGCATTGACTAGCTCACATTTACAGCACCGTGCCACAATATTGCAATAATCTGGCAGAATTTCAGATCCAGCTCCCCCTGCCCCATCTCTCATTCCACTCATTCTGCAAAAAAAAATCCCCCAAAACATTAAACCAAAGAGCACCCAAATCAGTTACTTGTTTCCTCTATGAAAATATGGTATTGTATCTTGAATACAAATATGCTAGAATTACTTAGTCCCATAGCATTTTGCTTTAATTCTGCACCCACTTCCAAATTAACAAGAAATTCTTAACAACATGAGCTCAATTCCAAATACATCTATTAATGCTAGCTGTATGAATGGCAGAGGTATGAGCAGTGATTAACTGCTGATTGTTTTGCCTACCACGTTCGTTTTGTTACCATGAAAAAACAGCTAGCCTTATTAAAGTATGTTTTTGAATCTCTAACTTCAGTCACCGAATCAATATATTGTATTTTCTAGGACTGAGGAGTCCGAATAGTATCATACAATTCTCACGCAAGCAAACAAGGTGTAAATAAGCTACTAAAGCAGACTATCAGTTGAAGATATGAAAAAGCCCTTTATTAGCCCCAGTTTTAATATTGTCCACTTGACTAGAATCCTCATAAACAAGGCAGGTGATCAGCAATTCCATTTAAGTAACAAGTGCCATCCTCTCACTGTTACGCTCCCCCACAAATAAAGCAAATATATTCATAGGTTGATCAGACAAAGGAAATGGTGTTCAAAGCACGACTTTGATAATCAGAAATGAACTAATGTTCCTAGTGCTTCAGAAAGCATCCCACAACTACTCTTAAAAATCAATTGAGCTGTGTTCATACGCAATAAGCAGAGCACTTTACATTTAAAATCACCACTGCCCATTCCAACAGGAACAATTGCAATTAAAAAGGTGTTTCTGGTTCAGAATTAAATCCATCTTCATACCGCAGTTAAGGATTGCAAATTAAATAGCAGGTGACTTCCCACCTGTAACATGTGTACTAGTACTTGTTCTATGATTCATTTAAACCAATGAGTTCATTTAGTACAAGTTGATTAGAAATGCCCCTCACCAGGTACTTTCTGCAGCTAGAACATTGCTCTCTTAGAATGAGAGATGCCAGCACATCCCAGGGTTGCACTCAGCCTTGCACAGCACTCTAACCTATAGCAAAATAGTCCAGTAACTTACACATAACAGCAGTTAAAGAGGTTAATAGCTATCCTACAGCTAATGCAAAGGACAGAGAGAACTGTCATTCTTACTGACAAAATAACAAGAGGTGAAAATAAACATGAATTACTCAATTCACAGGAGGTCAGATGAGCCAATCTGAATCATCCTTCTTGGCCTTAGGAACTATAAATTTTCTCATGCTTTGGTTCAATTTCCCTGGCCTGTATTCAAGCTTGCTTGTAAATGGGTTTTTGTGTTAATGATCCCACTGATTAATGGATACCGTGCACAGGATAAGCTCAGAGTCGTCTTTATCTATAAGAGGCCCCAAGATTAGTGCTTACGTAGCCTGAGATGCTTAACCACCTCCATCAAGAATATTTACTTCAAGAAAACACCAAGACACTCTCAGAGATCCATAGGGCATGCTTGTCTGCTTCAATCACACGAGTACAGGTGCCTTTAGATGCCTAATTTTGATCAGTGGTCTTTGCAAAGCCAGCAACCCCACTGTTCTTGGACCTGGCCTAGGAAATTGAAGATAATGCCATAAAATTGAAAGAATGGAGCAGCCAAAAAGAAGGCAGGACTGCAATTCTGACCTTTGTGTCAACACAAGGACTTTGTACTGAAAAAGTAAATGAGCTTAGAGTCTCTTTAGCAAAGTTAGCGCCTTCTCAGAAATACTGGTCAGAGGCATACAGGTTTTTCCTATGGATATATGATGGATGCAAAGCAGGGGATTAGAAGGACATTTACTGAATCATAGGCAGCTGGGAAAAAAAAATTAAAAATATTACAATGTAAAAAATTCACATCCTTCTTTTAAGTCTGCTTCATAATTTTGTATCTATGGGGACATCATCTACTCTAATACAATCACATTTCAATGCAAAGAGAGAGGAATGAAAAAGGAGAATGCCCTGGTTTGATACATTTATAAATTTAAGTTTTAAAGAACACAGCATAAAAGGATGTAGCTCCACAAAGAATTTCAGCAGCAGGGAACAAGTTGATGTACAAAACCTTTCATCACTGCATATCTAGGGGTCATTAACACAGAGGCCTCAGGCTAGGGCATTAATTTCCCTCAGTCTGAAAGGGAGAGATGTACAAAATAAGCTTTCCATTGCATATTTGAACAGTGTTAGAGCCTGCATCAGGTCTGTGATTTGGTGTTTGGGTTTGGGGTGGGTTGGTTTTTTTTCTGTAGTCTGCTCATTTTTACCTACTGGAATATGTCCTGCATTCCAAGACAGCCACATGTAGGTATGACAAATGGCTCAACTGGATCTGATGTTGCTGTTCACAATAATCAAATTCAGAGTTAACCTATCAGAAGTGCAAAAAGTACTTCTGGTAGTTGGATACAGGCCTATAAAAGCATGCAAAGTTCTTTGCAGCCACGGGAATACAGGTTGCCCCTAGCACATGCAGCTGGGCAAGGAGCGCCTGCAGTTCCCCACTCTCCAGAAAGCTGTTGCTCACCAGCGTGTTATGGGGAAGCAACTCCTGCTTTCTTTCCTTTTAGCTGTAATAACAAACCTAACTGCAAAACACTTTGAAGTTCATGGTTCTGGAAGTGATGATTTTTCAAGATTCACTTTCCAAAGTTTATTCCCTTCCATAGTTCAGTGTTCCCCCTCTTTACTAATCATATTCCACTGAGACTGGAGAGGCAAGAGGATTCGACGCTGTTGGAGTGATAGATTTACACGTTCACTACCTTGCAAATTCTAAACACATAAACATGTTTCCCACACACTGCTGAAACGCAAGGTTTACCTTGCTTGTCAGGAGATTCATTCAGCATTTCACATTTTTCCTAGAAAGTTTAAAGGCATTAGATCTCAACACTGTATCATTATTAGGCATGGAACAGCAATTTTATTTTTTTTTGATGGTTGCTATGTTATCTTCCCCTCCCTCTTAGAAATGTAAAGTTAGGTTCTTCACCACTGCACTTAGAATTCACTGAAACAAGTGAAGACTTTTGTTGGCTTGCCTTCTAATGTTTCAAGTGAATTTGTCTGTGTCATTCCAAAGCAATTATAGCAAAAGAACAGGAATAAGATGCAGAGAACAGGTCATGTTGTCTTTAAATGCACCAGTGCTCCGAGATGCAAAGCAGCCAGTCAAGCTGTAAGCAAGAACAACGCTAAGCAAGAACAAGGGAAAGACATTTCCTTTGGAGTACATAACCTTTTTAAATTGCCCATCCTTCAAGAAACTGAGGATGACAAATTCTCTAACAGCATAGTCCTTTGTTATCCCTGCCCTGGTTAATTCTTCAGAAATACCCTCTAAGACAGAATGTTGTCAGATGAGCCAAAAATTAATGGCCGACAGCTCTACTAGGTGAGTCATTTGACTTGCTGCTACCATCCATTCTAGATTTGCCCCACAAAACCCACACAAACTGAAGGCATAGCCATTCCAATAACATAAATGTAGACATCAGCATTTATTGTGTCTTCTAAGCAATGGGGAGAAGAGCTGAACGTTAACATCACTGCCTGTAAGTGCTAGACCACCCATACCCAGATAAATATGGCACAATCTTGAGTCATTGCCTTTCAGACTACTTGGCTGAACCAGTTAATTATCATAGTTTATTTGAATACCTAACAAAATTGACACCATTTATGAAAAGTACATGCATCTACACTTCCCACGGAAGTACATTTTTTGGCCCAAGAAAAGGCAATTTTACAAAACCATGTATGAATGTAAAGAAATCTTTTACAATTTGAACAGGAAAAAATGTGTAGATAATTTTATCAGGCTTACATTTATTATTATTTTTTTTAAGATTCTCTTTGAGAAATAAGTTGCAGTGATATTTCAAATGCGTTGGCCAATTGAGTGGGTTTGCAAAATAAAGACAGATGGCAATGGATTACCCAAATGTGTCATTGTGGGAAGTCAGCCATTTGCTGTGCCTCCAACATGATTGTTTCTAAGATCCTACCCCACTCAGTTCCCCTAGAGCTCACGTACCACCTGCTGCCCTGCTGTGGGGCTGTACGGTATGAAGAGAAGCGGTGTCAGTGACCACTGTTCTATCACCTACGGGAACAGAACACAATAGTGTGCAAAACTGTATATACACTTTTCAGTGTGTGAGCATGAGTGGTCAAGTCCCGTTTGCTTTGAAGTCACTAAAACTTGGTGTAACTTTGAAATCATCGATTTGAAGAAATGCTTGGTGCCCTGGGTGACTTCTGATATTTTCCAAGCACGAGGCAAATCAGGTCAACACCTACTCAGAATTGTCTAGAAGCCCTAATGTCCCTGATTCTTCAATCACAAAGTGGTGCCAGACTGGAACCAGATTAAAGGGAAAGTGTAAAACTACAGCCCATGTCCGGCTAAGGCAGAGAGGAGTGCAAATCACAGCAGTAACGAAACAAACTTTCTAGGATGTCCATTACTCCAAAGGAGCTAATACAGCCACTGTCTGGGAAAAGAAACTCCCAGGCAATGCCATTTGGGGAAGCAAAATCTTTGTTGCTGCTCTGAAGCAACCTCTCAAAACAAATGCATTTTCAAAAATAATGAATATTGCAATATCAGTCACATATCTGGTTCTCTTCCACTGCAGCACCAAAGAGGCTCATTTCCAGGGCTGTCTGATGGTATAACTCAGCTAAAGCTTTGAAGTGGACTTGTTCTTCCCATTCTTCTTCCCTTTAAAGAGACAGGCCAAAAGACAGGGAAAAGCTCCCAGCCTCTAAAGCCATATTTTATTACAAAATACAAAAATAATGGAGTAGAAGACAAGTCCCTAAATACAAAGAAGTCTCAGGTCTGCTGAAGGAGACAAAGTAAATAAAAGGCTCAGAAACAACACCCTCCAACAGCACCAGAAGGATGACAAGTCCCTTCTGTTTTGCTTTTCAGCACAGTTTCCCTCTAGGCATTGCGATCTGAGCTGACCCCCAAATCCTTCCTGGGGAATCACAGTCTCTCCCCTCCCAGCAGCCTCCCTGTCTGACACCACTGTCCCTCCAAGATCACCTCCCCCCTCATTTTTCCCACAGCTTCCCTTCCCTCCTTCCCCAGTGTCACCCAGAGCACAGCCCACGGGACAACGCAAACTAAGTATTTTCTCTCACTACCAGCTGCACCCTCTCCAAAAAAAATACATATACTTTAGTGAGCTGTGAAACAACCACTATACCACTAGTCTGAGACAAACTTATAAATGCTGCTGCAAAAGCATGACAGACTACTTCTCTTCTCCTCAAGGCTGCATCCGTTTACATCATTATATCCTCACCTGCTTGATTTTCCCCAATTGTTCCACACAAGCTCCTGTTGGAAACTCACTACAGCTACTCTGTGCTTTGCTAGAGCTGCTGCAGCCAGACTTCAGTTCTTCTTGCAACAGATTTGTGTATAGATTTTTCTGCAAAATTCTTCCTTAATATGGCTCTTACCACATGCAGGCACCACTGTATTTATAGACTGTGATTTAGTCCTCACCTGCTTTCTATAGCCATAATTGGCCACATTCAGGCATCTTTAATTTCTTTCCCCATAATACCAAATACTTCACTTGTATGCTTTAAAATACTGTGGCTACTTAAAAGGTTTCAGTTTGAGCTGTGAACAAACCACACAGGATCCTCATTTCCCTGTCCTTTGCCATTTCCAAGTTACAGCTGCTGGTCAACTACTAATGAGCCCAGGGACATTCAGGGAAGGAGCTGGTATTACTGCCCTGCAAGCCAGCGTTCTGTAGGATGTACACTACCATCCACCAGAGCTTCATGGAAAAATGGCATTAGTCTGGTTTTGTATCTGTTTGTACAGATAAGCTCAGGCAGTTTCTATCTTCTTTCTAGTACTAGCATTTCTACACTGTGTACGCGAGCAATAATCACAGGGACTGGTACCCCATTCTCATTTTGTTTCTACCTTATGTTCACATATAACAATGAAGGAGGAAAGGGGCAGTCAAATGCAATAGGAAATCAGGAAAAACAGCTTTACATTTCAATTACTTTTACATATCATTACGACTCCTTTGCAAGCATCTCCCTTGCAACTTCGGGAAACCATTTAAATCATCACCTTCCAAGACTACTAATTCAGACGTTCCTACAGCCAGGTATCCCCAGCGTGACCATCTTTGCGTTAAACCACTGAAACTCTGAGTGATGAATTTAGAGCAGCTAAGCTATAAATCTATTGTTGCATTAAGGGATTTCCTGTTAAAAATGAAGAGGCTTCTTTCTCTCTTTTGTGATACAAGTGAGCACTGAAATCCTTTAATCTAGGTAATTAACATACCAGTATAAATCTATTTCTGCCATTTTCACTCATGACCATGGTGACACAATACGACAATCAGGAAATTTCAGATTAAAACTGTCACTCAATTTAAAGAAACTTTAAAGAATTACAGAACAATAAGGATGCATAAAATGTTGGATTACAAACCTATTTTTACAAAGGAGTTCAGAATGTGCAAACATTAAAAACAACAGATGTGCAGCTATTTTATGCAATATATAAAACATTTTGCCTTTGACAAGATTAATGCGAGGGTTGAGACTTCCATAGAAGCATGACCAAAAAGCCTTATTATAGAAATATCAGCTCCACTGTAAGAACAACCAAATATCTGGAATACTCTATTCTTTGAGAACAGAACCAAGATGAAGATGCTGAATTAGCCATTGCCAGTTTTGAATGGGATTGCACTGGATTGTATCCTATGCTCTTTGATCATGTAGGCAAACAGCCACGTCCAACTCCTTTGACCTTTGTCAATGGTATCAGAGGCCACATTACAACATTTTTATCCATGTTGCAGTTAATCAGATGAAATGAAGAGGATCATTAGGTTAATTAGGAGAACAAGGCTCACTAATGGTAATAAGCAACAGATTGCACAGAACAGGCTTCAGTGGATAAAATACAGTGGCAGCTATTGGCACAGAGTATCCACAATTATTTAAATCAGCCTCGGTTGAAGAAAGAGCAAAGCCCGGTCTAGTAAAGCACGTAACCCACAGACAGCCATCCTGACCTCAATACTCACATGCCATTTTCAGTCTGGCCTGAAAAGAATTCTTGAAGAAGAGCACAAATTACAACCTTGATCTGCAAACCCCCTCAACCACTGGAAGACTCTTCCATTAAATTTCATAGTCAAAATTTGTAGTCCGAAGTTATCTCAAGGAGAAATTAAAAGTTGCCTAATTTACCATGTGCTGCTCAGCTTTGACTCAGACTCTATTCTTGATTATTACATTATGCAAACTACTTCATAAAGCTCCATAATCCCCTTAATGCAGCCCACACTGGTTTAAAAATTAAAAATCACTATTGTTTCCATTATCCTTTTAATTGGATGATGGCATGACTAATATACAATATAAAAGTCAACTATTAAATCACACATAATCATTCTGTTTTACATTTTATTCATGCCAGGTATTTCTAAATTCAGATGTTACATTGTCAATTAACATAAAATTTATAGCTTTCAGCTTTTCAGACACGCATTACCTCTGAATCTGCAAAATGTTGAACCCTGATTGAAATGCATGGTAGGAATGCAGTGTAAAAATAAATAATTGCATCCTAGACACTAGATGTTCTAAACATTTCACGTCAGATTGTTGCGATTCCCGTATGCGTGTGAGAGACAGACAGAACATGAGGAGCATTTGCCCTGAAAACAAGGCTTGTTGTACTGGCATCAGCTGCAACGCTCCTGGGAAACCAAGAAATTCCTTTCTATTTCTCTACAAGAAAATGAAGGAAGAAAAGAAAGAATGACAAGAGCTTCTGTTGAGCAACACATAAGCCCCTGCCTTACTAAGTGATTTGATGAGCTGATTCCTATACTAAATTGAGCACCATATACTGTTGCAGAAAAAAAAGGCATCAGAAATTCCTCTAGCAATGTGCATTCTTCAATAGAAATTCTTCCTGGCTGAAGCAATTCCCCATGCAATATTACATTGGTTCTGTAGAGATATCATCTGGGTTTTTAGAGTATTGAAGCAACTGACTATATAAATTATTTGGTTAAAGAAAGAACTACACGTGCATTGTAGCAGACAATATCAAAACAGTACAAAAATATCCAAGATTAAGGTACACAGTTCTTTCCAGACCGTCAAAGGAGCGGCTAGACAGTCAGCTCTTGGTTCAGGCTCAAGTGTCATTCGAGTCATTTTCTGAAGCATCTCAGCCAGAGATGCTCATTAATTTTTAAATAATTCTTAATAAATATTGATTTGCTAATCACTTTGCGGAAACATTCTGCGATTTTTCTCCCCTTTTGTTGTTCTGATGAATTTTTTGTTCTGGAAGCAAAAAACCCAACAAAGCAAAAACCAAAACATCTTTAAGTTGCTGAAAAGTCATGTTTTGACATTTTATAATGGATTTCTTCATTTAGACTGCAGAATTATAGAATCTTTTTCATCTTTGTTCTAAATCTAAAAGGTCAGTATCTCAATGAAACGTGGTGATTAACCTAGTGCGTACTTTTTCAGATTCAGTTCACAAACCGTTCAAAGGTCTGAACCTTATGTCCATGCTCTAAGAAATATTATTCTAAAAGCTCAGATGGTCATTAGAAAGAAAAGCTACTTATTACCAGTTCTAGTCCCAGCCCATCTTCATATTCCCCCTTTAAAGATCCACTGGTTTATTTTCCTCATGGAGAAATCCTCACAGACTGCATTTTATACAATAGAATTAGCTTAAACAGAATGCTTTGTAGTTACTATGAAATATGGTAAGGCATTTGAATGTTAGAGAGAACTCTAAATCTATACAGGACTCATTTATCTGAGAGGACAAGGTATAAAACATCTGAAATATTCCCGTATTTAGTAAGAGAAAGTTGAGTTTTAAGTATTAGAATACAGTTTGGAGTAAGGGAAAGTTGGTAATGTTTTTCATAAAGTAAAAATACATTACATGCAATTGCAATTTTAAAGACATTAAAGAAAGCAGCAGTTGTAAATGTCTATATAACACCATTATTATTTAAAAAAAAAATAGTAATAGGTAGCAATAGTAGCAATTGGCTGAGCTGTAAAATTCCAAAGCAGTCAGATTAAGTCAGTCTTCTCCTACCTAAATTAAATAGCTGCCACCTACAAAACAGGTATGAAACCACATCAGATGTGTAGAATCAAAATGTCATCTGAAACAAAACAGGAGGAGGAAAAACAAAACACACTACTGAGAAAATAAAACTGCTGGTGACCAGAAATGTCAAAAATCAAAAATATTTGCCAAACACAGTTCCTACAGCAGTTAAAGGTCCCCTCAGTCCATCACACAGAGAAATAAAAGAATCTTAGATGTCTCCAGTACTAAACCAATCAACTACATAGATGGAACTGCCTTCTAAAGGAGGGGGGAGAGGTGGGGAAGAAGAAGAGAAATAAAAAAAGAGGTTTGATTGGGTTAGGGTTACCAAAACAAAACAAAAATAGGTATTTCTTTTAGAAATGGTGCAGGGCTTGGGTTTTTTGTTTTATTTTTTGCAATAATTGCATGACATAGCACATGTAGTTTTGTTTGAAAGGTCTTGTTGGGAGAGAACTGCTTTGTGAAGAAGAGGCTTATCCTTCACCTGTAAGATGTTGTTAAAATCTGGCAATAGCCCTTGCAGAAGTTATGAAATTTGTTATATTTTCTACACTCTAGTTGTGCTGTAAGTTATAAGCTAGTTCCAATTACTACACGAAAACTATGGACTGTATTATGCAAGAGATCAGACAAGATGATCATAGTGGCCCCCCTTGGTCCTTAAAACCCATGAGCAGATGGAAATGGCAAAAGCTATGGACCTTCAAGTGTTCAGATTTTACCCTGAATGAAGATATAGCAGAGCCTATGCTTACACCTCTGGAGAACAGGACCAATGTATGGCAGCCCACATTCTGATAACTGAAAACAGGGTTCATAGGAAAGGGTTATATTTCTGTATGATACCAGCCTTGTTTACAAACTGGACCCAGAAGTCAGGATTGTCCTTTTCTTTTAGATCCCAGTAGAAACAGGTATGTTGGGACATCCAAGAGCCCGGGTCAGGCCCTCTGGTTCCAAGGCCATGTCAGAGTGACCAGTCAGAGCTTCCCCATCACAGGGAGGTTACCAATGAGCTACTTGCCAGCACGACTCTGCCCTACCTTCTGAACAGACTGAGGGAAGAAAAGGAAATTTTCTTGTGCTTCTGTCCACATTCATTCATTTTCTCCTCAGCCTGGTGTGCTCCCTGCTCCCCATGTTCCCCGTCAACTGCTTTGATCATCTCTCTTAAAAGGGAGATAAAATAATTGAACTTTTGAGCTTTTGCACACATCAGCTGCCTAACAACCCCCTAGCAAATGTCCTCATCAGTGTAAAGGCAAAACAGCTTCCCCAAAGCATTGAAAAAATAAAAACCCACCCCGAACCTGCTGTAAGAGGGCTCCTGTCCTGAAGGTAGCCTGCAGAAGCTTGGACAAATACTGATACAGAGCCCAAGAAGGAATGACAGCCTTCTCTGAGACTGAAACAAATGAGTGTCAGCATCACCGTGGCATGAAAGAATATATAATTCTTTCCTCATATTTCCTCTTTTTCAAGTGGGTTGAAGGTGGCTCTCAGCATCCTTAAGTACCTTTGTATACAGTTTCTGTTTGCTCATTTGGTTTTATAGGTATTGTGTTTTTTAGAGCTTTATTGTGTTTTTTAGAGCTTTATTGTGTTTTACAGTTGTAATAAATCTAAATAAGTATTCATAGAGACTTCTCTTCCCCCAGAATTACTCCCTTTTACATACCTACATGATCTCTACCAGAATCATTTAACCCTAATTAGTACCTTCTGTACCATGCTACCACATAGTGTTGTTTAAGATCTACATATATCATCGGCTTCTCCCATCTTCAGTAAGAGAAAGAAAATCAGCATCGCACTGCCCATGTTGAATCACAGATGGCTTAAAACTGGATCTCATTGAAAAGACAGATTTTCCCATAAGTTCTACAACTATATTTTTAGCTTAACAATAAGAACAGATTCAGCTTCAAGTCTCAGATGCTATTTGCACATTTGGTAGGTTTTGCTTTTATTTTGTTGAGAGCAATACTTTTAGTATACTTAATTTTTTAGAAATTTACAGTTTACTCCATAGAAGTTTTACTTTCTGTTTCTTGCTTTGCAAAGTCTGTTGAAGTGAATAATTGAACCGTTTTCAGTAAGATTTTCAGCAGACAAAAAATAATGTGGAGTAATACAAACTTATACAGAAACAGACAAAAAATACTTTGAGTTTGGTAAACAAGCACTGAAATTGAGTCTGCCTCAGTATGAAAAATACGTGTGAGTTTTTAATAGAGAAGAACTTGGATTTCCCTCTCCATATAATATAAAGTTAATGCCAAAGAGGAAAAAAAAAAAAAAAAAAAAAAGATACCATTTCAATGTGAGTCAACAGCAGACAGTGCCAGCAACTTAGTTCCCATTTCAAGCATTGCCAGGCTCCTGTGAGCTGCTGAACTGGCATTTCTCAAGAGTGATTTCACATTAACAGTCCTGCCGGGAATAACATGCAGAACGTACAGGGATATCTGAAAAGCCACCTATAGCAAGCACAATATCAAGATTAGAAGGAATTTGGGTGGCTCAGGCTTGCCTTTGCCCAGGATTCACTGTGAATTGGACAGGTTATTTCAGTTTGGTTTTCAGGTTTTTCACAAACTCTTCTGTGCCCTGTGCTTCTTTCCCTTCCTTTCCTCATCCTAGGGTAGAGGCTGGTATGGTGTCTCTGCACTACTGTTCCTCTGGGATTATTCAAGGCATTTACCACACAATAAATATTTGCATCTATTTGAAGGCATTTCTCATTATGTCCAGCATCAGTAAATACTTGGGTCTGTCTGTCATGCATCACTCCAGCTTGCTAGCTTTCTAGATGCCGTTTCATTCATAAAAATGCCACAGAAGTTCACAAATGCGGTTTCAGAGTTAAGAAGAATTTGCATTTCTTCATGCCTAGTGCTAAAAGTTTCATTTTAATAGCAATTTTAGCACACTTTTGCATAAAGCATCCAGAGCAAGTAAGTGGGGCACAGTGGATTTAGTATCTGCTTCTATGGGTAATATTTCTGGGGGGGAGATGGGGAAAGAAGCAGTAAAAGGAGCACAACCCAGCCTCCTATGCAGAAAGTCTATTTCCCAAGTTAGCCTTAGGAAATCCTAAAGCATATACATGATGAAAACACCACATTCAGTCCTGGTTTAGTTTATAAGCTATCTATGGTGGTCAGACTCAGAGTAGCACGAGCAGATTTCAAAGCAAGAGTTGGCTGGCTTCCTTATAGAACTGCAATTATCCAAGTATTCCTTCACGCAAAAGGAGAAATGATTCCTCATTCTTTTCGAGACACAATTCAGAATAAATAATTAAAAAAAAAAAAAGATATGTTTTATATTAATCAAACTGATCCTTCTCCTTCAATGGATCCCTAGAGGACCTCTAGACTGAGCGCAAAAACCTCTCTCTTCATTCCAAGGGTGGATGTGTTTGCAGGCAGGTAAAGTCTCAGTGACTTGCTAATGCATTAAATTATACAGTGGAAAAAAAATGAGGGTGACAACATCCAGCTGTAACAGCAGGCACACAAAATGTAGGTAAACAGTTTAATTACCCAAACATTGTCAGCTCCACAGAGAAATTGATGCAAGATTAAATTCTTTTTTTAGTCCCCTTAAATTTCTGCCACGTGAATATTTGCCTCCCAGAAGTACAACTCTATTGTTAAGTTAAATAAACACAAATAGAGCCTGACCGTTCTTCCTCAGCTTCGCTTCACTTCAAATCAACCTTACAACATCTCTAGTCTTTCTCCTTGTCTTTTGGATGAACAAATGTGTTTCAGATAAACCAGATTTCCATCTTCTGGTATGCAGTCAAGTCAAGGGGAAGTCATTCTCTGTGCAAGCTCTTTGCAGCTTGTAAATAGACATTTAAGGCTTAAATAATCATAGATTCTCCAAAATGCACAAGTGCCACATGACCCAAGGCTGCCACTGCTTTGATTTTTGGTTATAATGCTAACAGCAACTTCAGCTGAAATGCAATTAGTTCCGCTGCCCTTACCCCTCCCAAGCTACTGCCACCTCCGAAGAGTCTGTCCCTAGTACATCTTCCTATTTGCTGCACTCACTTCCCTGTGGCTCCTATCAAACAGCAGCAGGCTGTGCGCTGGAAGCACATGGAGCCAATTGCTCAGGAGAAACAGGGCTTATGGCACAGTTTCTGCCAAGCTGAAGAAGCAGATTTTACTATGCAAATGGTAATTGCAGCAATCCTTAAAGAGAAGTTGTTGACAAGCTTTAGGCAAGGTAAAAACAGACAGGAGAAAGCAATTAATTTATTATTTTCCCTTGTAAAGAACAGTGTATAGGTAATGGCCCATTGTAAGCATGAACAATACTGAAGCTGCAAGCAACATGGTATAATTTTAACATTCTACAGCCTTTTTCAATCAATCTTATTGATGTTCATCACATCCATAAAGCTCAAAAGAATGGGTTTACTAAACTTAAGGAAAACATAAGATCTCATTTTGCACCTTTCAGTTTCTTCATTATGTTGCCATAATGTCATCGGTGTAATATATTTCACCCTTTTGCCTCTGTTTTAGTATCCATTTTTTAATTCTGCTGCAAGTGTATCTGGTTCTCTGAAGCAATGAGATGAGTTATGAATACTGCCTTAACTCCACTACCATCTCCAGGAGAGGAGCCTGATGTGCTGAGAGGAAAATAATAAAATTACCTGCTTTAGGAGCAGGAAGTCAACACTAAGAAGCAGAGACTGAAGTCTCACATGATGGCCTAAAGGAGCTATGGGACATCAACAGTGAGAGCAACAGCTGAGACTGGTAGAAATGGCTGTAAGGTCTTCATGGCTTTGCAGGAAGACTTTAGCCAAAGATTTGCCAATGTAGCAACAAGTTCCACTCTCCTGAACTCTGCAGTATAAGATGAGATCCAGAGAACTGTGTTATCTCTAGGACAGAGAGGTGAAAGAACCCATTATATCTGCAAACCCCAAACATTGGGGCAGAGCGAGTGAACAGCCACATGACTGTTCCTCTCAGCGTCAGGAGCCTCCTGACCACCTCTGGACAAAGACTGCAAGACTAATTTTATTTAAGCCAATTCTTCCACAGAAGGTATGCAACGTTCCAGACCAAGTAGTGTAGGGTAGGTCAGCAAGATCAACACTGCATGTTCTTCTGAGCCAGCATCTCACTCTGTAGTTGACAGTTCTAACTACATTAGCTGAAGTGGAACAACGCTACTGCAGGCACTTAGATGTTTATGAGCAGCTCATTCAAAAGAGTGAAGTCCAAATTCCCATCCCAAAATCAGGCAAAAAAAAAAAATAATATGGAATTTATACTTGGGACCACTAAAGCCACTGGGTCACAGGGCACCGAGGAAGAGCTTTGGAAAGACATTTCGCCGAAGTGTCTTTCAAAGTTAGGAGGGAAAACAAGAGACTTCTCACTGTGCTAGGGCTCATCCCTGTTATGTCTTCTTTCTAAATGGCACCCTCCTCTCACAAAGCCAAGAGAGATCACTGCACAAGACATGAATTTTATTAAGAAAACAAACAAAGTTTAGGAACTGAAGCATATTGAACTTTCTCCATGAATGAAATCACAGAATCACCTTAGAACTTCCTTGCAATAGATACGATAACAAAAGGAAAGAAGCAAACCAAAACGAGCAGACACTCACAGGGAACTGTTCATCTAATGGATTGTGTTTTACTTGAAAAGTTTGTGTTTTACCTGCAAAGTTTTCAAAGTCATTGCTAAGCACCTGAAATTAAATTCTTCAGAAGTTGTTTGTAACCACATGCTTGCCCTCAATCTGCCTCATCTCAGTTTGTAATTCCTTGGGGAAAATGACACTTAAAAAAAAAAAAAAACCAAGAAAAACCACACAACAACAACAAAAATCCCCAACCCAAAAGCAGAAAACAATGGCTTGGAATTTTGCCACTTTCTTATTGAAAATGAGTATCTACGCCCAACTAGTTATGTGCAGACAAAAAGATCTGTGAATGCATAATTTGAAGCACAACAGCATGCAAATATATTCAACAATTCATCTTGCTTGAGAAGGAAAAGAAGCTTAAGGAAAAAGGCACAGTAAACAGAAAGTGTGTGAAGCATCTGAATGCATCCTGCAATGTTTGCACTGATCACTTACAACAACAAAAAAAGCATGAAGGAGGACAATTAGATTACCCATTTCATAATGACTTTGTAAAACAGTGATCCAAAGGGAACGGGACCACAGTTAGATGTTCACCATCAGTGCTTCTTTTAACTGCTTGAGCCTCAGCTGCCCTACACACCCGCTTCTCCAAGGCCCTCCATGCAGCCCCACCATGAAAGGGAGGGACGAACACCTTGGGGAAGGAAGAAAGGGGGAAGAACTGGTTGGCATAGCAATAAAATGCACATGTAACTATAGCCTAACAAACTACAGATAAAATATTAAGCCCCTAAATGCACATTTGGATGATTTAAGTCATCCAGATCTTCAAGTTAATGAATTTCCATATAAGTTTAGATTAATAAGATTACCTGGTAGATTTTTATCATCGCTTAATGATTTTTTTAAAGAAGCATAATGAAGTTTTGAAGTTTTATTTTCTTTGCTAAATCAGGTATTTTGCCTATTTTTCAATACAAAATATAATGAAATATGTAGAATTATAAGCTTTCTGTATTAGGCAATTACCAGTTTTACAGATTGGCCTCCTTTGTACTAGAAGCACACAGGTATAGCCCAATAGTGTAACATACACTTATCCACACAAAAAAGACCCCAAACAACAAAAAACCCACCCATACACAATTCCAAAGTAGTAGGTGCCAAGAACTAGTGCCTATCAACGCTCAATTAGAAAACCAAGCTTTGAATGCAGCCCTAACAGAAGTTGTTTATATCCTGTTCAAGCTTTTTACTTGCTCTCAGGAGGCCAGTTGTTGCATAACATTTATATCCCCGTTACCGTTAGTGAGTTACCAGGTCAGTCCCCAGAGACCTGAGCCGCAGCGTTCAAAGACGTGCTACATTCACACTGTCACAACTGGGAAGGAAATCCAAAAGTTACCAGAGTCAATTAACTCCTATGATTTTCTACTGTGGATTATCGTATGGTTACGGAAAGTTCCCAAAACTTCACAGGAACCATTCTTATTTAATCAAAAGGCATTCCCGTTCCCGAGACTTAAGTATTCGGCATATGTTTTCAAGAAATCTTTCTCATTTAAGGCAGATGTTTGTAAGAAGGTTTTTCATTTGGATAAAGGTCGCTAGCTACAGTCGGACAGGTCATTCTGTGCCACAGAGCAAATTGTTTCTTTGACTCCACACAAGATTTAATATCCTGTGAATCAAAGCGTAACATGCTTTTTGTTTGCTTACAAAGAGCTTTATCACAAGCATACGCCAGCGATTACTAGTAGAACAGACCGCAAGTACAGCAAGACAGACAAACGCCTTTGTCCTAAGAGCTCCAGGCAGTGGGCAGCACCTACTAAATAGTCAGAGCATATGAAAGAAAAGGGATGGCTTTGACTGTAACAGTAGGATGTCCATTCTCTGTAACATCACTTCCGCTTTTGGCCCTCTAGACCTTTTCTTTAAGCAGAGACAAAACCAGAAGTATCCAACTGCCAGGGTACATGTTTTAACCAACATTTCCCCTTCCTTCCCCATTCAGTAGCCAAATAACACTCACCAAAGAACACCACTTACAGGTTCAGTGGGGCTGGAAGAGCTGGGTCTGTGTGTGACAGAGGTGAGATAACCACGCACGAGATTCTTCTTACTTGCTTCATGACCTTAATATATAAGTTTAGTTAGCCCTGCGAGCCACAGAAGCATAGCAAGTTAAGTGCATAAGATGTAAACAGGTATCATGTGTGCCTGGATATTTTCCAGTCTGAATTTAGGGCAAAAGATGCATTTAGTATGCCATAAGAAACTCTCTACTCTGGCTGTTTACTGTAGGGATTGCACTGGAAAAGCAGCTGTGAACAAAGGAGAGCTCTTGCTGCTCTTCTACAATACCTCAACACTACCATCTGTTTCTATGAATCTATCTTAATTTTTCTTATCTTTATGGGATGGTTACATGGAGGGTAAGGCATTTCTTTCCCATATCCTGTATCTGACCGGTTTGAAATGTATTCATCTGAACAGCACCAAATGAATAAGTAAAACCCATGGCAGTGACATTTGTGGTGTCAGAGGAAGCACATAGGACATCAGAACTTGATTGAACGTCTCCTGACACTTGTGGCTGATTAAATGCTTAACCTCTCAACTTAATTTTACTTTTTTGCAGTTGATGCAAAACGAACATGAGAACCTTGTGAACACAGGCAAAAGACAGAACTTACCCCCAGGCATTGCAGATCAAGTTAAAACATTTAAGCCTTTAGGCTTCCATGATAATTTACTACCATTTTTATCCTGCCTCAGACTTCCACATCCACCAAGAACCCCTGTGCTGTTAGCACACCTAGTGAAAATTCCAGGGAAGACACATCAGTAGAGGAGGCCCAGTCTATCCATAGAGAAAGGCTGCAACCCTAGATAGTCTTTGAGGCGTTACCAAGCCCTCTATCAAAATGCGTTAACATTTGGGTTAGATATTAGGAAGACCTAAAATGTAACTGCAAGAGAAGGCTTTCTAAAAATTGCCAGATAAATGTAGCAGGACCAGTTTGCCAGTAGCTGCAAATCCCACACTTCTGGCTGTATCTCCCACTACACTTCATTTTAGAGCCCGTAACTGCGAACAGCAAGTGTCTGTTGTGAAGCTGAAGGCACAGAGGTCTTCAAGAGCAAAAAGCTGAAAAACACCTCCTTTGACTACTGCTAAGTGCAACAGAGCTGAAAACCGCACCAGTAGACAAACAAGGAAATGGTTTACAGCAGGCTGGCATACAGAGTCTTAGGAGCTAATTGGCCATAAATCATTTAATCACAAAGATTACCCATACAGCAGAACAGAGTCTTAGTTTGGAAGAGTTCTGCAAAAGACAGTATTAACAATGCTATTATTTCATTAGCAGTGTTATTTAATGAACTTGTGTTCACTTTCAAGTTCTTACATTCACAAAATATTCTAGAAGCCTCAGCTATGCTCAGTCTTCAGACACTTCATCTCAGCATTTCACAAGCAATCACAGATCTAAATTCCACTTGAGTTATTCTTTACAGCAAAAAGTACTTAAAAGATATCTAAGTATTAACTATAGTACAACAAACACCGGTATTTAATTCTGTTATATAAAATATTTTCATCTCCATTCAAAAGATAATGCAGATAGCAATTATGATAATACTGCAGATTATACACTACGACACCTGTAATTTACCTGCTACACTTTTACCAAGGCAAGCATTCTATGTGTCTCCATACTGTGTGTCTATTCACAAATTCACTGTTCAACCTGTTCTGTCTGAAGTTATTCATACATATTCAAATGACACCTGAGAGAAGTAAGTATATGACCATGTCTGCCTATTAGAATGCATGTCTCACAGCAAATACATTAAGAGTGAGCTTTTGGTTATTAGTATTACCAGGAAACTATCGAGAAGAGGAGCATCATTAGCCTCACTGTTCTGGACAGGCTCCAGGGTTGGTAATTGCTTTTTGCCTACTAGAATCACCCCTGCATTTACAGTCAAGACCTCGAGTTCCCAAATACTGTAAGCTAAAGAAGACTTTCCACCAGTTCACTGGAGGGACTATCATGTGTTAAATGACATACTATATTACCATAGAAAGCAGTGTCACAAGCCACTGTAGTGTATACTGCAGAGATCAGAAGCCTCTAAGCATAATTTAAAGGTGGCAGTCTGCATTAGATTTCTAAAAGAAAAGAAAAGAGAGAAGAGAAGGAAAAGAAAAAAGGCACCTTCAGTTCTCACAAACAGTTGTTCTTAAAATTTATATTATTAAAACAGAAGTACAACCACAGAGAAAAGGGCTTGAAAAAAAACCCCCCTACTATCTTCAATGACTTGGTGGACACTCATCGCATTGGTCTTGTTGATTCATGCTCTTCATTAGTTTAGCCTCAGCATGGAGAAGGAAAACTAAAGGAAAAGAGAAAGAAAAATATTTCATGCTTCTCTTTCAAAATCTCTTGATAATCTCAGGGCTTCTCCCCCTCCCCCAGTTGAAAAAAAACTATGAACAATGTCTTTACTCCACATCATTGTGTAGGCACCAGATTTTGTCAAAGTGATATTCCCCTAGGATTTGTTACAGAAGCTGACACTTTGGCAGGTTTTAAAATAAATTTTCAATTAAATAAGCTAGAAAAGGAAGAAAAGGAATGGTCCTTAGATGAATGAGGGCAACAACATTGAAGAACCCAGAAAAAATGTTTCACTTGAGCAAAAGATCCTACATATTAATTCTTTAAATCAAGGAAAATTCACTCCTCAAAGCTAGAACTACAGCAGCCCACCCGAGCCACCTACGTGTCAATGCAAGACGGTTCAAAGCAGTGCGTCTTGTCCAGGCTAATCCTAGAAGGCAGAACACCTCTTCTAGAAAGGAAAAGCAACACCACAGCTTAATACAGCTCATGCAATTGTTAAGCCTCTCTTGGATTCCTCTGTACTTTTAAATAATCTTTTTCCTTCCTGGTATTTGCCAGGATATTTTTATTATTTTTACTATCTCTTTTTAAAGGTTTTAGAATTCATAAGTTCAATTGTGTTGACCCACTGGCTTCACATATCAGATCTCTCCTGTAGGTACACAGCATTAATTCAGCAGAAAACCACGCTGACCTCTCTGTTTATCTTAGTCAGCCTCAGAAGCAGCAAATGAAAACAGTACGGGAACTTGTCTGTGAAGGAAGGGAATGGCAGAGTAGTTTAACATTTTCTGTCAGTTTTTTCTTTCAGAAACATCGCCTCCCGCTCCTTCCCAAAGGATTAGACTATATCCCAGACAAAGAAAGTCTAGCAAACATAAAATAATGAATTAATAAAAATAAGTACTCAACAATTTATTTGGGAATTGATGTAAGACACAACCCTCATTTTTCATTGCCTAACATTTCTGAAATTAATTTAGAGGTATGCAGACCATGTCTTTTTTTTTTTTTTTTTTTTTTAAATAAAGTCTGTTTTAGACCAAATATCCAAACATCTGCAGCCAGTTAAAAAATTTAGCAGCACCTATTTCGGGGAGCTCTAGCATAATAAAGAAAATTAAACTCTGATTTGTACATACATTTCCTGGCCACCTGGAGATACATCTCTGAGTAAGAATAGAAGAATTTTACCTAATATTTGGTCATATGTAAGCTGATTCAGTATGCGCAGTGATAAAAACTATGCTGGGTACACATCCATTACAGGGAGAATTATTGATTTTTCCCTGTTTTTTTTTTTCATTTTCTTCCAACTTTATCAAACAAAGTAAGCTATTAGCCAACCAAGACAGCTGCTGCTCAGAGCAGCGACCAGAAAAAAAGCATCTAATTTGGTACTAAGTATTCAGGAAGATAACAACTACTGTACTCCTACCACATCTCACAAAGGGGAAAAAAGTGTGCACGTTGTAGGAGCGGAGAAAACACACACAGTCACCAACTGCCAAAATGTAACATCAGAGCAGGAACCCATAATCATCAAAGCAAAAATGGATGTCAAGTAGCAAAATGCAACTATTGCGAAGCTGTCTTATCTTTGTGAGATTTGAAGATGCAACAGTGGTTTTTATGTATGTGTATGTATATGTGCACACAAGAACCTTCTACACAAGTCTTTGCAGACCTCCTAATCCAACCTCTCTCCCTGTCTACTCCCCAAGATTTTCTTCCTTTTAATTTCCAGTTTCAGGTAAGACTCTCTCTCTGTAGAGCAATCAGAGCATCACAGTGAATTGCACGCTTCGCAAATACCAACAAGGACTTTCCCACAGAATCATCCATATGGCAGCATGCAAAGGAAATACTCAGTTTTCAGACATGCTACACCCGAATTCAGAGCTCTCCATTTGAATCACACACTCTCAGATTTTGCTTACCGCTTTTAAAATGTAAAAGTACATGTTTACAGAGAAAACCACATGCAATGGGACACTGCAACCACTAAGACAGATTTCTTGTAAAATGGTATTGTCTCCTGAATAGGAGCTTTTGAAATAGCTGTAATAATAAACTGTTAAGACCATGCACTAGACAGCACTGCTCCTGACCCATCCCCAAACAGTGAAAACACCCCGCTTAACAGCTTCAACCATTAATTCACCTATTATTTCTGTTTACCTACTGAGACATTCAAAAGCAGAGCAGGGCAAATTCATGCCAAGACACCAAAAGACAGACACTCAAAAGGAAGCATCTCATATACAGTGCAGAAAGTTTCCAACAGAGCTTAAAAAAATAAAAATACAGACCCAAACACCTCTAGGTTTCCACTCTCTGCTTTACCCACTGCTTTGGTGTGGCACTCAGTATCCACCTGAATCCAATCAAAACTTTTAGGTAACTACCCAAGGCCTTTTCTCTGAGTATCTCCAATAGGTTTCCACCTGGGGAAATGCTGGCCCAGAAAATTAACTCTGTAACTGCCACACTACTTAGAGATAGCTGTGTCACCAGCTATTGTCAAAACCTTCTGTTCTGTTAAAATGTGCCTCACTTCCCACAGTGTCGAAAGCCATGTAAGGCTGGTGGCCTTCTCTCCCACCTGCTCAGCATTCATAGCACTGAAAGGATCTACATCTGAGGAGCCAGTTAAGGCTTTCTCTTTTAATAGTAACTCATTTCAGAAAGGAAATGGGACTAATACGCAGAAAGAAAGAAGGGCAAAAATTTAATAATTACCCTAAAACTTCAAATTGCAAAAGATTTCAAAAATCTTACATGACAAGGAGGGCTATATTGTAAAATGACTTCACAATACATTTTGAAAATTTGCTCTGTATCTTTAAGCATTGCAAATAATGAACTTGCAGCTAAGACTGCCAGAGAAAATTAGTCTCCTAAGGATGTAGGTGGGTATTCCCTTGGGACTGCTGAAGCCACCCAAGCACGTTAGGTGCTTGACTCCACCAGGAGCAGATTTCCAGACTATTTATGCAAATTGAATAAGGTACCTCTCTGCATCTTTTCATGTTTTATAAACACCTCTGTGAATTTAACCTTGGGTACAGTACAGAAAAAAAAATCCCAAAGGCAATTAAAATGGGGCTTCCAAGTGGCGCTTTCGTTTTCTTTCTTTTCACATAAAATTGAAAGACATAATGCTTTCCCTTCCTCAAATGAATGTATACTAGAAGGGCAAAGCATTGTATCCTACTCTTTTATTGGATTGGATCGCAGAACACTCTCCAACAATAATTAATGAACATCGCCTCACTGCTCTTCTTTAATCTAGATAAGCATCAGCAATATTTTACACAGCAGGGAATAGGGGAACACAGGTGTTAAGTGGCTTGCCCAAGGTCACACTGCAATGCTGTACCAGAGTTACGAATTAAATCAGTTCTCCTTCGCAAGACACCCATCCACAAACTTTGAAAAATACTCCTTAAGTAATACTGCTCCTCTTCAAGTACAAATCCCTGTCTTTTAATATCTTTAAAATCACTGTGAAGAGAAGACCCTCCATTAAGGTGTCACGTTCCCCTGCAGTGGGATGCAGAACTAAGGCGAGGGGGAGGGCTCAACAGTGGTCCAGCAGTGCCGTACCATCCCTTTCTTGCACCTAACTGAGCATTTGCCCTGGCTCAGAAACTACTCATGGGAAGAATGGTAGGCCAGAGGAAAACGAGTGTGCTAAAATACAATATGTCACACTACCCAGTAATCCTTCAAAAAATAAGAATTCTGGACTGTATTAATTTTCTGTCACGCTATCCTGCTAGTGGGACCTCTTTCTTAAATGTGAGGTTAATGGCCAAAGAGCAATGAAGGGTCCCTGGAAGTTAAGAGGAAATGGCAGGTTTGGTGGCTTCATTCTTGTGTCTGTTTCTTGGAAACAGGAGAAAAATCTACATCAAAAGAAAAGAATGCAACCAAACCTGTCTGCTTTATTTCCTCTCTCCTAGACAGCTTCATGATCTATATTGTTAATATAATGACAGAGCTTGTTCCATTCTTCAATTGCTTGTCACCTGAGCTTGGCAGACTTCAGAAGGCCAAAATGGAGAGAAGGCAGCCAGTAATTACTGGAACCAAACCCACTATCTTACTAGTAGGAGAGGTAGAAAACACAAATTATCAAATGTCTATTTCTCTATCTCTCCCCCTATCTCTATATATGCAGTTAAAGAAAAGGGCTACATACTAATGACAATGTGCTTCTGCTATTATATCACATCAGAAGTTACTGTAACCACCAGTTTTTATCAATATTTTTCAAACAACAATAAGGAAAATGTGTGCTCCTTATGATCTTCCAGTCACATTCTCTGTTAGCTGCCCTGTCCCCTGTTACCCAAACAGTGATAGATTGATGTTGAGTGAGCAGTGCAAATGGGATTAAAGCATTTTGTCATAAAAAGGTAAAGCAGAGAGGATTTGTTTTATCTGCTTCCCATCTACCAGGTCATTTCCGATATCCAGGTTTATCCTTCTTTAGCAGTACCATGCTATCTTTCTGCAGTTCCTTGACAAATAACAAGACTAATTAAGCATCATTTCCAAAATTCATAATATGCTAGGGGGGGAAATGTTTTCAAATATAATGGAATTATTTTGTTTTCCCCATTAGAGAACTGATAGTGTCTAACAGAGGGCTGAGTTTTCAGCTCATTTGAGCTGGTATAGCTGGAACAAGACTGTAGCTGTTGGCATTATTTACATTGTTTACCACAAGCTAAAACTTTATTCACAAGAATAGTTCTTCATAAATACAAGTCGAGATGCCAAAAAAAATAATAATAGATTTAAGGCCCTATTGCCTGTAACTGAGCTCTTTATGAATAAGGATTACTCATAAGAGCAGAAGGTGCCCAAGGAGACCACTAAATCAAAACAGACTCAAAACCAAAAAGGAATATATTATAATGAGAAGAACAGGAGAAAAGTAAACAGAGCAGACATTTGGAGCTATAGAAGAGTGGTAACAGAGAGTAAACTGCACCTCCCACATTCTCAGCTGTCTACAAGGAATCAGCTTTACCTGCTGGTAAGAAAGACAGATTATTGCTCTATTAGGACTTCTCCATGCTCTCGTGCCTTGTTCCCTGCAGAAGTCCTCCAGCCATAAGCTATCTCCTCACATGCACATTGTAAGCACATGAAAGGGTGGGTGCCAACAGCTACTTTCAGTACCGTTCTCATGGCAGAGATTTTCTTTTACTCAGGAGAATTCTCCAGTGCACTTCTTAGATCACTTTAAAGAGGCTTTGCACTGTGCGATTGCCACTTGCAGGACATAAATTACCTAGTAAATTTAAAAATTTGGTGTTATATGTTTGGTGTGGAAGCATACCCGGACCTTCAAGTTATGAGAGTTCCTTCAGTCTACCTGGAGCTAATGATAATGCATCATGGGTCACAAGCATGAAAAGAATACTTGTATAACTTACGTCTGATAAAGTATTTAATATGACTGTACTGGAAACCCTAATTATGTGTGGAGAGTTTAAAGTGAACTGTCCAGATTGTATAGCGACAATTAACCAGCTGTGACTAGGAACAAAGCAAAAATGGCCCCTACTAAGGAAGAAACAGCAATAGCGTTTACATCATTTACACACGTTCTGATTATTTGTAAATCAGATAGGGAAATAGCAAAGCTATTAGCTCCAGATAGGATCACTGGGCATTTGTGTTTACATCCAACACTTAATTCTGAAGAAATATAGGTGGGAAGGAAAGTCATCTAGCATTGAAAGAACTAGAAAGCGTCATAAAAATAAAAGAAAGAAACCTTCTATTTACAAAATTAAAAGTTCCCCTTCACACTCTAACCCCACAGACAGAATTATTTGGTTTAGTTATATTTGAAAGGATAGTATATTGACACTGAACGTTTACTAAGAAGATTTTTAAATGTGTCTCAGCTTCTTTATTAGTTCCCACTGGGATAATTCAAAGAGTCATAGTTAGTACAGGCATACCAAACTCTGGCTGGCTGGGTAATCAGAGTGGAACCATTTACCCATTCTGTAATAAGAATGTTTCTTACCTTGCATTGACTGTCCAATGTTTGATTTAAAGCAAGAATTTTTCCTCAATTTGATTTGCAAAATACAATTAGCAAGATCGAGAAAGACATTGCATTCTTTCTTATTCCTATGGAAAATTTCAGCCTTTGTGCCACCTTCAAATACATATTCCTTTTATCAATTCATAATTCAAATAAGGCACCCTTTCTTCTCTATAGGCTTACACTGTAACAATACACATTAGTTAGAGATATCAATGTATGTTTTATTACAAAAGTCAAACTAGGCTTTATCCATAATTTTCTAAATCTCATTAAAGGTTCTTTCATAATGCAGATAGGATAAAGTAGCAGTTTAAACTTTATAAATCTATTTTGGCTAGCACAGGGAATCTATTGCCATCTGTAGTTACAGTATATGACAAAGGAATGCCTTGGGGGTGAGTCTGTTCAAATGCAGATAAGGTGGCCTGCAATGAATCACTGTCCTCTGGAAGTGACTAGCTTGTTAATAAAAGGTCAGAGATCACAGCATCACTATTTCTCCTATTTCTCCAGCCGAAAGAGAAGAAGTGGCTGCATTTTCTTTATCACTTTTTTTTTTTTTTTTTCTCTCTCCTCACTGAAGTACTCTCAAGTATCTGTTCTTGTTCTTACTGTCTCTGTTTTGCAGATGAGCACTACATTTTGAGACAGCACAATCGCATAATATATTTCTAACTAGGTAGGACTACTGTAGAATTGGACTGTACAGATTTCAGACTTCTTTGCAGGATGTAATTCAAATTCACTTTTGTTGTTAAAAATGTAATTTCTCAGTAGCACAAACTGTCCTTTTTTAAAATTAGACTAATACAAAAGACGTGCATTGGAAGACATTTCTAATCAGCGCTTATCCTCTAGGTCTCTCAATGATGGCAGGCTTATTTCTTCTGAGTAATTCCACTGAATTTTCTGAATGAATATATAAAAGTGAAAGATTCTCTATATAACTTAGCATTTTTTATGTGGTAGTCAAGGTTACGTTTCCATTTAAAACTTGTTTAGCCTCAAATTCCAATTCAGTAAAGAACTTGAGATCACGACTAAGTGCTTTGCAGAACCAGCATTTTGGTGGGTGCATCTTGGCTCAGCAGACATTTCACAAGCTAAAATTCCATAAACACTAATCAGAGCTAGTTAACTCTTTTCATCTAAATTTGTATTTGGCTAGCAGTCTGGGGATACCCAAAATATATTTTTATCATGATAATTTACCGAGTTAAGTTTGCAGTTAAAGACTCTAGGGCAGCCATTCACATATTTAGACTGAAAAGACAGTAAGTCCATCAGAAGTCTAGGCAGCCAGGTTATATTTCCCGACAACACAGTATATAATTGGTATAACCCTGTTTAAATTTATCAAATACACTCTAGGGAGTCTGCTCCCAGAATAAAACAATGCAAAACAAATAGACAATCTGGCCCCAGAGTTATTCCTTATTATTGCACTTTTCAGCAATCGTTTTTTCAAAGTGATCCAAAAGCAGCAGGGCTGCCCAAGTCAACCTGATAAATGAAAAACCTTCCCTGAGAAACCTTGTTGACTGACAGATGGGAGAGAAGGGGACACAGAGCAGAGCTCGGATTCCGAATGAAGCAGCTGGTCACTGTTTAATGGATTTTATCAAGAATGGGGGATTAGATTTCATTAACCTATCCAGGCACGGTAGGTACAATTTACCTGAGCAGAGCAGTACATTTTATCCTGAAGCAGACTTACAAGAAGCAGACTTACAAGACTGTTGAAGTGTTATGTGGGTCTTGTCCTGATATGAATTTCATTGAAGAAAGGGAAATAACAAAGGAGAACCTTGAAAGGCAGTTTTTCTCACCTGCTTTTCAATTTCCTTGTTAGAAACGTATATTACATCCCTGGCTCCTCTGACCTCATCCTACCCCTAGAGAAATCTTCTGATTTTAAATGCATCTTTCTAGGCTGGCCATCTATTTATTATGTAAGTAGAGAACATACTCCACACTGTATTTGATGCTTCTGATACCTAAGAATTGCTGCCATAGAAGGCCGGCCTTTCAGTGTTGCAAGAAATTGTAGAGAGAATATCTCATTAAAGCATCCTTTGGTCTCAGTACAACCTTTAGATGAATCAATTCGAATAGTAGCCACAGACCCTTTGCAAGACAAGGCTAACACTATTTTGGGACTGCATTTCTCCTTTCTCTGCTCAGTTTCCTTTAGCATCTTAGGACATTCCCCTGAACTGATCCATACCATGTAAGATATCACAGTTTCTTCCGAGTCATAGCTGAAAGAAGTTGGTGCAAAATTCTAACAGTATGAGCTTGCAGCATTTTCACCATCTTTGCATAGATGACCATACCTGTATGAGGGGTAAAGACGTACAGTGAAGCCCAAGGAAATTCTCCTTCACAAAAAACATTGACTCTGAAATATGCGTATTTTCCATAGAGGTAGATATCCCTCCCATTTTTCTACCTAAAATTTTGGAATGCATTTGGAATTCAGAGGAACATGCAATCTGCTCCATGCTGAACTCAATTCTCATTAATACAATGCTCCATTTATACCAGTCTGTCAGCATAAAGGACCTCCGGAATAGGAGTAATTAGTTATGCACACTTCATGGCCTCATTATTCTGACAAAGTGGTGTAAGGAAGCCCCAGTGCAGAAGAAAATCTGGTCTGCTTATTTTTTAATACATTGACTTTAACATGGTTGTGTTTTATCTTCAGTTCTGTTTATATATCTCAGTCCTCTCCTGTGCTTTTGTGTGTTATTGCTGGATACTATACTCCGTCTTATTGGAGTGTTGCATCTTCAATAAAATATGAGAACGTTAGAGGTGAAGAGTAAGCTTTTAATTCAGGTCACATACTGAGTGACAGGAAAATGAAAGCCTATGAGTCCTGAACTTATGCCATTTTCATCCTTTCAGATGTGCTTGTGGTTCTGCTCTGACAACAGGGCTGTGCTCAGTATTTTATTTATCAACAGCAGGTCCGTACTCACTGCATGGTGGAGATGTTCTTAGCTCCTGTGACATCTCATAGTTTTGATTCTCCTTTCTGGCAGTACGCCTTTGTTTTGTTCTCCCCAGTTTTAGCAACTAGTAAACCAAAGAAAAAAGTTATTTTCTCTTTTTTAATAACCTTTCTCCCATAAACCAGTTTCAGGGATCATCCTTGTACTTGATAGGATCTAGATATCAATGGACAGGTTCTAGGTAGCCATCTCAGTAGAGCTCTTTCTCTCCTTGGTGTTCTAGGTATACATGACAGGGATACCAGATCCATGAGTCCTTGGACAGCCATTGTGGAATATCTGAAAACTCTTTAAAAATTCCAAGAAAGATTCTAGATCAATTAAATAAAAAAAAAAGTTTGACAGTTAGGAATTATTAGAAAGCTCTGGGGAAATTCAGGTTTTGGACTGGCAAAATCCTCAAAAACAGGCGGAATTCCTAGAAACATTCTACATTAAGGAATTCCTGAAAAAACAGTGGGAAATTAAAAGAAAGCAGCAAGGAATTAATGTCTTTTGTATCTTCTGGAGCACCATACAAGGCTACATATGGATTATGCATCTTTAATTTTTCCCTTTAAGTTATGCAGCCATGAGATGCAAAGGATGAAAGGGGACAGAAGGGTAAATGAAGAAGTGAGAATAGTCACCTAATTAGCCTCCTTCACCATCATAAGAGAAAACCACTAGTTACAATCATTTTCATGGTGCCTTTCCATGATCCATATCTTTCCTCACCTTAGAATCCCATTTTCTACATTGCTGTGCCTCATACTGCTTACCTAGTCCACTCGGAAAGTCCAGTGGTAGAAGCCCACTGTGATGTGTTCCTAAATTTGACAAAAGGGCGGAAGGGGCTTGGAAGTGCTCTAACTGCCACGTATTTCATTTGCCTTATCTCTGTGTCATGCCTAGTTCTTGATCAATATCAGCGTAGGCACTGTCTAACTCCTATGCTTTGTGGTTTATAAAATATAATATTATAACAGTCTTGGCAATGCTGTGGCCAGGAAGAGGCCTTTTTTTCCAAGAACTGTGCTGATGAAAGAAGCCTGACTATTGTGAATTCAAAGGTGAAGAAGGGCCCTACTTGATGAATTTCAGTTGGCAGCATAAACTATTTTAAAAATAAAAACATGTCAGACAAAAGCATCTTGGAGAAAGGATCAAGAAGGAGCCAAGCAGGTGTTTTGATGAGCCTTCAGTTGTTGCAGGCTGTGTCTCCATGCAGACTTTAAACTTTTGGGAGGCTGACTGCTAATGAGTCAGCCCCTCTACATGACATGTCCCAGAGATTTATGTAATTACAAGGAGTATAACTCCTGACATACAACAGAGGTCAATTTGAGGGTAAGTATCTCCAGGAGGGAATACATTTCTCCTAATTGGAGGCCAGCACACCTCCACCAGGCAGTAGAACAATGATTCACAAATTGGAGTGTGTCCTTTCATCACACCCCTCTGTTTACACCAGTCTACATCACACCCTCTCCTGAAGCTTCATACTAAGAAGCCCATATGCACACAGCTTACCTCTGTTTTCCCAGGAAAAGCCCATGAGCAAGAGCTACCGCTGCCAGAAGACAGAACATACACAAAGTATTTGTCAGGAAATACAGGTCAAAGCAATGGGACTTCTAATATCAGCTGTGGAAGCTGTATTTCTTATAGTAGTGTGAAATGATAGTGGGGCTCAACAGTGGTAGACTTTGTACATCAGAGCCTATCACCCAGAGCGATGTTGATGCAGGCAGAAATAAAGCATAGGTGAAAGAAGCAGACCAAAAATGCCATGGTAGCAAAAGTCAGGTTGGTTCTGCAAAGCTGGGTTATTTGATGAAAAAAAAATTCAGAGTCCTTTCCTTCCTATTCGCCATTGCTTTCTAAAGAATAAGCCCCTGTGCTAGAAGCCTATTAGTAGCAACCGTGATTTAAATATCTGTAGGACACAGGATTCAGATTCGAGAATGAAGGGCATGAATTCTACAAGGCATATTCATAGAAACATATTTCTGTGATGCAAATATAATGCACGTGAAAGCTTTGCTCTCGGCAGCATCTAAGGGCTCGCATCGACAATTCTGCTAAAGAACAAGGTAATTAATTATCATGCCAGAAAATATTGTAGCAATGTTCCCCTTCTGCAGCTTCTGTACTTGGGCAGTTCCACACCAGTTATTCTGGTTGTCCCTGTACAATATTTGACTTCTTGAAAGTGGTCTCCCAAATATAAATAAATATTTCAGAATAAAATTAAGACCTGAACAGAAATGTACTGTTGAATGGTCACTGTTTAGAAGAGATTTCAGGGTAAAAAAGACCCATCCCTGTACTTGTGCTGTAACATGATTAGACCATCTAGTTGAAGGATGGAAAATGGTACTTTCCATTCAGGTTTGTATTCCTGGAAATCTGGATTGTGATGCTAAGAGAAAAATGGGTGTGAGCTTTAGTAGTCACAATGAGCCAACTTCATTACCTAGTAAGATTTAAATGCCTAAATGTCTGTATGGAACTTGTTTGTGGTGTGTCATCAACACTGTCCTCACATCTAAACTGTTTCTCAGTGCAGAGAAATCAGTAACAAGGGCCTTGACTGTAGATATTTCAACAGCGGTTTGAACTTCTTAGGCTAACAGGAATTTGTAAGGAATTAGCATGTTAATTCTAGAATTTCCTACTTCACTTAGAGCTGTCATCTTGAACAACTGCTGTGCTATACTATTGTAGACATTTATCAGTCAGCAGGTGAGAGGGCTTAGTTAAAAAGATTCGTTATGTTTCAACTCTTTAAAACAAATTTAATATCAAAAATATGTCACTGATTCTCTTTCAGAAGGCTATCTACAAGGATGACTCTGCAGTTTGCTGAACCACACCATGCATGAAACATTTAATATGTGGGACAAAAGTAGACAGGAGTGCTGAACAGGAACCAAAGGATCTGGATGCATGAATCATACTGAAAAAAAATTTCTATGAATGTTACTAAATCCTCTATTGCTTCTTTTTTTTTTCTTTTTTTTTTCCCTTTTTAACAGACTAAATATAGAAATGTTTCCCTTACTGCTGTAGCGTTACTAATATGCATGGCCAGAATAGTAACAAGTTACCTCCTTGCCTTGGTCTTCCAATTGTCCACTTCTTTACCCATTCTTGTCACCACATCTCAGCTCAGTTGTTACAGAGCTTTCCCCAAAATGCTGTGATTTCAAAGTAATGCCTGACTATATCCATAAATTACCGACTGCTGCACATGCTCCTGGATCTCTGGGGGAAACTAGCCAATGAGTTGATGTAACAACGCTTTGCACATGGGAAAATGACTGAAACAAATAGATGCAACTTAAACTTGTTGGTCAATTCTTTTTTGTTTTATGTGTCTGAACCGTTCAGCTCAGACAGGACAGAAGTTGCAGGCAGAATTTTCAAGGAGAACTCTCTGCTCAACATCTTAAATATATCCCTCCTAACCTCGACGTTTATTTTTGCATTGACATTTATATTGATGAAGGGTCTTGTCTAGTGATCAAGGTTCTAAAATGGATGATTTCTGCATAGTATGCAATAATACAGAATATGTTCAGTATGTTCTATATAGCAATGCTGCCATATAAATACACATTATGAAGCTGCTTTCTTCATGGTGGCAAGCAGTGTGTCAGGAAGAGAGCAAGAAATCCACATGATGGCAAAATCATACTACCAAGGAATTCCTAATGAGCGTACAGTAACCAGAAGAAACAGATAAGGAAAAACTGGGAAATAAATGCAAAGATAAATTTATTGCAGTGCTAACAGATTGAATGAAAGTGGTGGAAAATGCAACAAATTGGGAAATAAATATTGCACTTCTCAGCTGCTCAAATAGATATGACTAATACTTATAAAACAAGTTAGCAAGCAGAAGATAAAATCCTAGAAAAGACAAGGCTTTTAGTAACCTCTTTCCCAGTAAGCAGGCCCCTCTGATTCCTGAGGCCTTTTGACTTGATCTGCTAGCTCACATACTGCTTTGACTTAGCATTTTACCTCATTTTACATTTTCCTATGATATTTTATATTTTCATAGTGAAGAGGCAAAGCATACAAAGGTGACATCATAAACATTCAAGAAAATTTACCATGCTTTCACTATATGAATACAGAAATTCTAATAAACTCATTTATAAATGATTGTCTGTAATGCTACTGTACAATGCATAAAGAAATCTAATTAACCATAGTGAGTCTAACAGTACTTCCACCGTCAGTCAACAGAGTTGCACTATATGATGAAATTATTATGTGTGCTATTTGCTCTACACACAAATTAATTGACATTTTGGATGGTTACTGCCATGATCCTTTTACAGACTGCACTTGAAATAAACTGAAAAACATACCAAATAGCATTAAATCTAATTGAATAATGTAATACTAGCCTCAGTCCATTTCTCCCCAATCAAAGATGTAATAGGTTTTGTAATACTAATTATTAATGGCTTGCAATTTGTAGAACAGATTTTTAATAGTTGAGTTAGGCTACCCACGAGCCTGTAATTTTCAAATTATCTTTTAATTTACTGGGATTACAGATTTTAATATGTGATGAAGTTTCTTTCCAAATATCTAATGCACTTAATAAATTTTGGCAATACACGGTTCCTGCATTCTGCACCTGCAGCTCTACTGAGAAATTACTATTTCGATTCTGTTCAGTAGCAGGGCACTTAAATAGTATAAACCCAAATACAAGTTCAATGGTTCTGCCAAAAATATGCAAATTTATCTGAGCAAACTATATCGGAAGACTGAATTGGTAGCTCTTGGTTTTGGTAAAGTGTAGAAGAGATGACTGAGATGAAGAAGTAATAGCAAAGTCCATAAATAGCATTGAGAGAAAACTTTAAAAAAATTACTTCCTCTCCCATGGGACTTACCTAATCATATAGAAACCCAAGCAGCGTGTTCTCCCTCCATGTCACACGGTGAGAGACTGCATGTAGGTGGGACTGGCTGTACCAGAAGATGGCAATCCTCAAGCATTTAAACCTTTGAGACCTCCAGCTCCCCAAAAGGGCCTGACTCTGCAAGTGACCACAGAGCCAGGGCCTAATGGGTCAAAATCTGTCCTGAAGTATCTGATGTTCTTAATAGTGTCAAGTGCTTTTTTTCCCTTTGTTTTTTTAGCCAAGTGCTCTACTGCATGCTGAGCTGAACCAAGATAGTTACAATCAAATGCTTAAATTTAATCATACGCTTAAATGAAAACTTCTCCTGGGGCATAAGCTAGTCCTTACATTTCCAATACTTAGTTTAGCTTACCATTTACTACCATTTCTATTGTTTTAACACGGAGGAAAATTTTCATACTGTTGTTACCAAAGTGATTTACAACATTATGCATGTTTTTTCCAAACACTTTCCAAGTTTGGTTTTTTTTTTTTTCTGGATGCAGAGTATAACTGAAATTCTAGCTTGTATATGCAACTTACTCGTATTAAAAGAGGTTTTTTTGTTTTAGTGATACAAAGCACAGACAGAAAGCAAATTGTGGGACACAAAATAACTCATTCACAAAGGCGTTAAAGTATTCATCAACAGGAGCACTTTGAAACCAGAGGAAATCCTGCTCCATCACTTAGCTCTAGGCTTATGTGACATTTACAACAAGCGTGTATATTTTGAGATAGTTGACAATGACATCTTTATGTTTTTGTTATCAAAGCTTCCATCTTACAACCCCCTTTGGTCCTGAGTATTGTTAAAAATATGCCAGGGTTATGGCTGTTCATACCTTTCCTCTTCTAAGTGGTACAATGATCAGAGAAGAGCAAAGTTTTATGATCCCTTCAAGGTATTTGAAAATGACACTAAATGACGTTTATAAAGATTTCTAAAAGTCAGAAGAGCCTTATTTTCTTTTTGAGGGCTTGCTCTCATCCTTTAGAACTGTGTTAGATGCCAATTCCTCTACTCTCTTTCTAGAAAAATATGAAGGGTAAGTTTCGCATGTCCTGTAAATCTACTGATAGCACTTGCAGATCAGCCACCAGGGACTTTGTGTAACAGCTTTTCTTGGGACTTACATGGTATTTATCTTCAGAGCTTACTGCAAGCATTAAATGGTATATTTTTGCACCCTTGTGAGAAGTATCCCCTTTTATGGAAGAAAAGTGAAAGAAATTAAACCAATTTAGAACCAAGCATCGGTACACATAATTTGTCCTGGAACTTGGAAGACTGAGTGGAAGAAACTAGGAGGGGGCTATTTAATTCTGAACTGCAGCAAACAAATACAAAAGTTTGGTTCACACTGTAGCTGAGGAAGTGCAGTTCAGACTGCAGCTATTCCCATCCATTGACTATAAACTGCAGTTGTTCTGTAGGAGACATTGTGCCTCTGGAAGCCTCCTACAAAACAGACTGAGTGCATGGTTTGTTTTAAGCACAGGAATAATTCCATTTGCTCAATTAGTTTTGTGATCAAACTTATCCAGCTGGCGAAAGGCTGAATAGAGGCTTAATTCCAAAGGAAAGGTGTTAAAAATCAAAGGGTGAAACTCCCATTCACTTTAATAGGAACAAGCTCAGGCCCATAATTGATGTTTTATGGACAATTGCAACATGTGAAAAGTTGCAGTGAAAAACATCTAATGCTAAGATAAGCATATGAATGTCTGGTTTCTGAATACTTGTATTAACTGATTTTCCCTAAAAAAACAAAACAAAACAAAACCTGGAGAAGTGAGGTATTTTCTTGCAGAATAAAGATCTGTTTAAAGAAAACCTTGATTACAAAATGTAAAAAAATCTAGAGTGAGACAAGAACAATACTACTTACTAAGTGTACTTAATCTTCTTTCTTAATTGCTATTCATAATTGCAAAAAAATGCAGCAATGTTTTCCCCAGAAAAAGCAAAATGGTTCCTGCATTAATACAGAAAAACAGAGAACAGAATCAGGTGCCATTTTTAACAAGGTTGTGCCTCATTGTGCACGTGTGCACAAACCTACACAATATCCACACGCAAAACAGCTAGGGAACAGGGAGCATGACTTTTTCCCTAGACATACATCCTTCAGGTTTAAGCACAAAGCTCCAGAGAGAACACTTCTAGTGAGTCCCTGCACTTCTCGCTGGGTAGTCACGCAGGAAGCAATGTGTCCTCAGAGTTTACCTCTTTCCTACCAAATGCCCCATGGGAAATCTTAGCACAATGGGAAAAGTGCTCTGCAAGCAGATACCTATTACATCCCAGTGGGAACATGAGTTCCCAGCTCAACCCACTCTGACAGCAGCATAGCCTGAAAATTCACGGCATAGCTGCCCTGACTCACACATACATAATATTAATCTGATATTGCAATCACCGTTACTCTATGTGGCATAAGAAATTATATTAAACAGGCACTAGGTGACAACCAGCTGTCAAAATCTGTAATGAGAACCAGTAAGATCCATATCAGAATAATTTTCAAGATGTGTGTTCTTTTCTTTTAGATTGAGATGACAAAGAATATCCTCACTATCAAAAAATACATATTGCTTTTGATCTTTTAATTAATTGAAACTTCCAAGAGTGAAGGATGGAGGCAGAAAAAACAGAAACCTCGAAGTTCTCTTTTGTGCTTTGTAGATACTGCAGGTGGCTTTAGAAATAGTCAGAAACATTGGGTGGTGCACTGAGTGACAGCAACTTTGTCTCCCTTTTACCAAAAGAAAAAAAATTGCCTTGAATGTGGCAGAAATGGTCTTGCAGGGAGTCTGGGGTAAGGGCTAATTGCAAGCAGTGTGCTACAGCAGCCCATCTGCGGCTGTTAGGCCAACTGTGTAGATGAACGAAAGGGGACACAGAAGAGGCATCAGTACAGACCAAATACTCTCTTTGCCAGAATGATCCTGCTGGAACACTAGGAGTTTGGCACAACTTATATCAGTCCATGGAGTCTCTGAATTAAGTCAAACGCAAAAGATGGATTAAAAGGATGTCCCTTCTCATCATCCACCGCTCTTGGACTACACTGCAGTCAGTTATTACAAAAACAACCCTTTCAAATTCTGTTCTTTTATCTTTTTAATTATTTTTAATAGGCAAGTTCAGTAATATACTCCCTGGCTGTGGGAAATAAGAATATTCAAGGACTGTAATCACTGCACCACCTGAAGTCAATTTTATCTGATGACTTTGATACCAGAAAAAAATAAATCAGTTTTCCCACTCTACTTGCCTACTCAGAAAAACCTAATTCTGTGGGTGCAAAGCTGCCAAGTCTCCCAAAGAACCCACTGAGGTTTACTGAGGAACTGTAAGATAGCATGATGTTTTAAACACTTTTGTGACCAATTTCTCACTTCCTGAAAAGCTAAATCACTGCCGTTTACATATGTCTTTTTGAATTAGAAGAATGTTATTTCACAAACACTTGATGTCTTTAGCACTGTTTGTTGGAGTTCAGACATGAAATAGGGATTTGGGCTGAAAATAAGTCTTTATCATAATGAATAGACTGACTCACAGGAAAAAAAAAAACACATTGATTGACTTGTAGTTAAGTGTCAGTCATTTTCCTTGTTCCTTTGTTGGGGGTGTTTTTAACTTCAAATAAATTGCATTGTTATCTCTACCAGTAAAATGTAAATTCCATCTCCCTTTTTTATAAAAACCATCAATACAAGAAAGGAACTACCTTAATGTCAATTGCCCTGATGGATTTTTAGAGGCTGTATTTTTACAATGATATGTTAAATTTTTTATCAGTTTCCCTAGTGAGGTCAGCACTATTTATAAGCACTTAACATATTCTCAGAAAATACATGAAAGCACGGCAGTAACAATATATGGAACAGTAGCACTAGCAATTAAATGGCAATATTATGGCTCAGTATTTATAGTTATATTCTCAGCAAGTCACCTGTTGCTAGTGGCTTTCTAATACCAACTCGCTCAACCTCTGAACCAAGACGGAACTTGAGCATCTTCACAATTTGAGTAGGGCTACCTACAAGCTTAAAATGAGACAGAAGACTATGAGGACTGAGTTCAGGCAAAGACAAATAGGAAATCGTTATGCACAGCAGACTGTTGACAACGATGAAATCCCAACAACACTAACAAGCAGTCCTTGAGCCCCATCCTTCTTGGCTGACTCGGACCACCACTGCAGCATGCCCCACACACTGATAAAGCTGAGCAAGGGAGGACCAGAAGCCGGCAAAGTCCAGCACTGCCTCACCACTTGGTGGCCAGTGGTTTAGAGCTGGGGCATTTAGGAGCTATTCTTACTCTGGACATGGCAAAAGTCAATACTACCTTTCTTAAGGCAGATTATTAACCTGGTCTTACTGAATTCCTTGCTGAATTGTAGCTCATTTTATAAATACAAGAGAATGAGATACAGACAGTTTGTCACAAGCCATATAGTCAATGTTGGCACAATCAGGAGTCCAAACTCTTTCCTAACCCAATAGTTATTCCCTGAGATTAGAGCTTCTAATTTTTACTTCTTATTTGAAAAGAAATATGTATGTAATTCTTTATCATAGCTTCAAATGCATGGAATGTGCTGGTTTTTTCTGGTAGGATTTTGCAATTTATTATGATATTTTACTGCCTCTTCTGAAGTGACTTGTAACTTGCATGGAAAGATATTTGAATGTACAGTCTAAAGACAAAAGTCCTTTTTGTCTTCTACAAATGATTCAGTTAATTGCAATAAAAACTACTAGTGTAAGTTCCACCTGGAATATAAGTGTAAATATAAACTTGAGATAAGGAGGAACAGTGTCATATTTATGTGGTTTAGGATGGCAAGGTTCAAGGCTTCCACTGTGATAATTTATTCCAAGTAACCACTTTCATTTCAGTAGTGGTTAGGGTCCAGTTCTAGTAGCCAGACTGCTAAAGTTCCCTGAGCTGGACACTAATAGACTGCTGGTTTTGGATGATCTTCCAATCCCCATTTGGATTTTGAGATCCTTGAGCTTTCTTGCACCTGAGTGAACTGCAACATTAGCCCTTTCTTTGATTTTGATTTAACATTGATTTTAGTTCATGCTTACATCCTAGGCTGTTCCCAGTGGCAATTCAGAAGCTGACTCACAAGTTCTTCCATCATCCCTGCCATGGGGCCAGCAGCCCCTGGGACAAGGGAAAACAAGTACGAGCAGGAACTGTTCCAGCTCTGCCAGCTTAATTGCTGGAAATATGCCAGCAGCTTCAGACAACTTCAATAGCAGGCCTTTGCTGATCTGACTTATTTTGACAGAAATGAGCTAGGGAGCACACAGGCAAGCTGCTGCACCAGATCAGTGAGAACCTTCAGCCGTGCAGTAGTGATGGATGGCAGAAACCTCTTCCATCGACACAGGGTAAGCCACAGTTCAACCCGTTTTGCTCAGAAGTTGCCCAGTTCAAAACAGTTTCTACAACTGATCTTTTCTGATCCAAGCTAATTTTGAGTCAAATGAGTCAAAATGCTGGCTCCTCTGAGAAGGTACGAATCTTAATTCTGCTTTACTGAATTGGAATATGTTATATTGCTATAAAACCCTTTAAGCGCCTGGATTTTTAAGTACCTTTTGAACTCTGTTCACGTAGCTAAACCAAAAAGTCTTTCTCTGTAAATCTGGCCTGAAGAATCCAGGTGTCCAGCTTGTAATTAATAGATTAGGTGCTCTAAAACTCTGACAGAAATCCCAGCTGCAGCTTCTAGATAGAAACATCCTCACAATTAAACATGGTTCAGAGACCTGTCTAAAACTACTTTGCAGTCATTTTTACATGAGTAGTCCAATGACTTCAGTAAAGCTTAAAGTTGGCAAGATTAAGTTTAAGAAGTTTAGCCAACTGTATAAATATGAATGGAACTCAAATAAATGCAGCAAATATCAAACCCTTTCATTTTAGTGAGTTACAGAAGGAGTTTTGAATGGAAACTAACACAATAAAAAATTGATGCTGCAGCCAGCCTTTTGTCAGTTTTGAACTTAAAACTACACCAGTGTACACAGGAGAGTTAAGCTCTGCCTCTGCCCAAAACTTCTACCGCTTCTACACCCTACTATATTAAACCTTTTCCCATGGGATCAAATATACTGTGCCAAATTCTACAGTGAACACCTGATCTAAAACTCATTGAAGTCTACAGAAATATTCCAGCTGATTTCGGTGGGCGTTGGAATCGGCTCATATTGACATCCATTCAATTTTATTGAACTAAGCTATCCCATGGAGCTGCAGCAGCCAGTATGGCCATAATGACTTCAAAAACAAGCTTTGAGGCCACTGCCAGTCAAATAACATCACAGCAAGTAAATGACAGCAGACTGAACTCATTATTGTTAATCTAGATTTTAAAAACCAAACCAAAACCAACCAAAAAAACCCAAAAAAACCCATTTCTGAGCTCACTACTCTATTTTTCTAGGTGGAGAAAACTTGTCTTTGATCCCTCATAGATTTTTCAGTCTGTCTCACAAACTACTTATTTACCATAGGCCACTAAAGTAAGGTTTGCATGAAGATGATAGACATACCACACTAAAAAGATGCATAGAAATGAATGGATTTGGGAGTATGGGCTATCTGCTAGCAGCCCCCATAAATTACCTAATTTTTTCCTGCTATCAAACTCATATTAAAGTTCCACTAATGTCAAAAGGAATTAAGCACGGGCTTGCCACTTAGGATTTGACATTATCTCTTGTCACCAATTCAACTCTTTGCTGACTTCATGGATAACACACCCTTCTATGACAGGTCACCTCACTTGCTTGGGACACTTATTTTCCCACATGTAATGCCATAATTTCAAGAAGAGTAGTTTAGAAACCAGGATGTCCGTGTAACTATGAAAGATAAGATTTCTTGAAAGGTAAGATTATGTTCTGGATTGGGATGTCATTGTATGAAATTAGCTGGGAAAGCCCAAAAGAGAATTAACAATCAAATCCATGGAGAACATTAATCAATTTGAGTAAAGGAGAGTAGGAAACATGAATGGAAACACTTACTGACCACTTCCTAAGGTGTGCTTAAATATGTCTAGACTCCAGACAGAGGATGCCACTCCTGTCTTTGGTAATACTAGAATAGGAGATACTAACCTGGATTTTAAAAAGGCACAAAAAAGAGAATTGTATATGCTATTTTGTATGACTGAAAACACAGAACACACACAAACAAGGTCTCGGGTTCAATATTAATTGTTTCTTCTGCTGATATGAGCCTTCATTTGAGAAAATGATCTTAAAGGAATGACTTAGGAGGACTCCTTGTGGTCCTTATTTCATTACCTTTTCAAGAACCAGATGCAAATCATATTTCAACCTCTTTAGAAATCTATACTAGTTTGGTGCTTCTAGACAACTCATTCAGTGCCCAAAGGCAGATCTGTGTAATGGCAGACCTGACAAATGCCTGCTCACTCACAGGGAGCCATAGCTCCCTAAATCCTTTGCACTGTGTTTTGCCCAAGAGGGATAATTCTCAATGGCCTAAACTTAAGTATTCAAATGACACTCAGCATTTTGCTATCCTCTCAAGGAAAGAAATCCTTCTTGCTGTACAGTCCCACTGTTTAATGAAAATACGTCAAAAAAATGGGAATTCTTTCAGTTATTTGTCCCTAAAGCCTTGAATGACTATGCTTCATGTCCTACCTTGCTGTTCTCACTGGGCAGATGATGGTAATTAGTTTGTTAAAAACTTGAATCTCTTTATAACCCATAGGAAGAGATGGAGTAAATATCAGCAGAGACTGCTGCAGTGCAAAGAGGACTTATGCTACCCTGAGAACTGGAAAAATGAATACAAATACATTGACTACTAAGTGCTTGCAGTCCAATTCTTCCTTTCAAATACTGATGATTTTGTCCCATTCAGTTGCTTTGAAGCACTCAATAAATCTGATCTATGGCAATTAAATACCAACAGGATGACGTGAAACCTATGACTCCTACGCATTTCTTAGAGCTGATGAAAATAACAACCTAGCCTGTGGTTTCTTCTGTTAAAGATCCTCTCCTTCCCCATTCAGAGATCCAGGCGTCCTCATTTTGCTAGAATCCAGATAAAGGTGCATTTTACAAGTACGCCCTGGGCTGGAGAAGTGTTTATAAACCAACCTATGTTCAATCTATTATGCATGCATTCCCCGCTGGAGTATTTGTAATATGACCTCTGTGTACCTGCCAAGAGCTGGGATATCAGTTTGAAACCCAAAGCATCTACCTCCCTCCCCCTTCCTTCTGCCTTACAGCGATCAATGAAGGCATCTGCAGTCGAAGCAGTTGCAAGATCCTATTTTCACACCTGCCCTGAGCCAGGATTTTCGTTTGCAGCCCAATGCCCCTGCCCCCTCCTTTCTCTTATTATACAGACCGAGCCACCCCACGGGGCGCTACGGCCCGGGGCAGCCCCCTGCCCACCTACCCGCGCCGCGCACCTCCCCAGCCCGCAGCCCTTCGGCTCTGCCAGCGCTGCCCCTCTGCGCCCAGCTTCCCTTTCCGCAGAAGGGGAAGGGAAACCCAACCTCTTCCCGCGCCAGGTGCGCCTCTTTTTTCTTTTTTCCTTTTTTTGGGGGGGCTGTGTGTGTAATTTAAAATTGGACCCACATTTTAACCAAAGTGAGCAGCAGCTTCTGGAATGTGCCTGAGAAGACAAACAGCCGAGGCGGCCGCGGGGGAGAGAGGTTTTTCCCCTCTG